>CM040126.1:341400599-341920319 GCA_022559845.1 Amorphophallus konjac | reverse complement strand
ATTTTTTCTCAGAAATCTTCTGAACTTACATGTGAGCATGGCCACTTGATCCTCATCTTGCTCACTGGTAGAAGTCTCACCTTCCTCGGATGTAGTTTGGCAACTAGGTCCAGCCTTTAGAGCCAAAGGCTTCCTCTTGGTCACTTCTATCTCCTTGTTCTTCAAGTTAATCTCATAGGTCAAGACCCTACGAGCTCTTCCACCTTGGTGGTTGATAGATCTCTGGACTCTTCAACCACTGTAGCCTTGGTATGCCATGCCGGGGTTAATGATCGGAGAATTTTTCTAATTACGTCCTGCTCTGTATATTTCTTTCCCAGATCAGTTAAACTATTTGTGAGCATAGTTAAACGAGCATACATATCTTGAATGGACTCATCAGGCTTCATTCTGAACATTTCATACTCAGAAATTAAAATGTTTGCTTTAGTTTCAAGCACCTGAGAAGTGCCTTCATATATTACCTCTAAGTGATCCCACATCTCTTTTGCTATTGCACAGGTTGATACTCTTGAAAATTCAACTGAATGAAGAGAGCACTGCATGATGTGCTTGGCACTCCAATTGACTGTTGATCTTCTTATCTGCTCCTTAGTCCAGACGTCTTCATCTTCTGGAAGCTCGTAGGGGCCTTTCCTAATAACTCGCCAGAGCTCATAATAGGGGTAGTTAGATCTAGTGAAGTAGGGTGGTCTGTTAACAGAATGTCCTTCGGGCATAAGACCCTTAGACGCCATTCCATTATTTCTCTCAAGGTCGTTGGACCCTATCATGAGAGTTTGGCTCTGATACCACGTGTTGTGTGGGAATGGCTGATCTAGAGGGGGGGTGAATAGATCTGCACCTCTTTTGGGAGATATAAACAGTTTGTAGTGAAATAATAGAAGCTAGAGAATGAACAAGAGCCTAAAGCTCACTATGTAAGGATAAGGATGAGCAACGGCCTAACCAAACATCTAGCGCACGGGAATTACACACCCAAACCACTTGAATCATGGATTTTAAGGTGGTTCAGACTCAAACCCGAGTCCTACATCCACCCCTCACTCAAACCAAGTGAGGCTTCCCTAGTGCCGCAACACTAACAAGTTGTTACACAGCTAAACCGGGGATGTGCCCCAAACCACAAACCAAAGAACACCCTATGTCTGTCTTCCTGCACACAAACCGATAGGGATGATTCACCACAGACCGGAACACACCTTCGTCTCTCTTCCTACACACACCGGTAGGGATGGTTCAAGATTACTTTAAACAAGATCAAACTAAAGAGAAGAAAACTGGAAACTCAGACAGGAAGAGTGATGCTCAATGCTAGATGCAAAAGTCCTTTGTCTGAGATGAGGAGAGCTTGAGTTGCTGCGTGGAAATATGATGCTTCTTGACTATGGCTTTATCTTTGCAAAGCAACGAGCAGAAGGAAGACATCTTAAGTTCAGCCTTTGATCTTCTTCTTCTTCTTCTTCACCTGCTTGCTCACACTATCGCTTGCTCTTGCTATTCTCCAATGATGTGCACTCACAATCACGTCAGCACATTCAGACTTGTGCAACCTCTCCTTACCTTGCTCCCACCTTGTCTGTCCCTTTTATTCTTCAGATGCAAGCCACTTGGTACAACACCTTGCATGGATATGCGTGCCTAGAAGAGGAGATTTTCCATCCAAAAATATGTTCTTTAATTGGTCTAGCATGGACAAGAATGAGTGTTTTAGACTCCATCTCTTTTGACAGCCCACAGAAAGTGCTTGATAAAGACCATTCTTGATCTCCAAAATCTGAGCATTTAATGACCCTCAGAGCAGAATATCTTGGTGTCTGCTTTCCTATTGGCTCTAGTTGACTTTCTGCTCCCTGTACTATTCTAGGACCATATCCCATTTAATGACAGCAGAAAGGTGGTCCTGACAAGGTCATGTCCCAGGTATGGATACTAACATAGCTACCTCCAAAAGTGTGTTTTGGTAGGGTAATGATGACCAGAGCAAAAGTCAAACATGGGAGCATATTCCAGACCTCGAATTCTATGATTTTAGTGATTTACGGTACCTATTTTCTCTCTCTGGATTTTCGTTGACTTGACAGAAAACTAGCTTGAAGGCTTCTGGAAGAACAGAGGTCTCGATCTGCTGAGATGGAGGTGTCGACACGTCTGATGAAAACCTCTTTATATAACGGTCTCCGGAAGCCCAAGGTGTTGACCTTTTGTGATGGAAGTGTCGACATTTCTATAGTCAATCACCAGTTGGCTTTCTAGAAGCTGACTAAGGTCGACCTTTCTTCAAACGGCCTCATAAGGTGCACCGTGATAAATGCTCAATTGTCTCTATTTATTCATCTCACACGCATCATCTTTGGGTTTTTAATGTAGTAAATTCTACAATTTTTCATGAATATCTCTGATTCATACCAAATGAAGATTTGTTGGTAATTAAACGAATAAGAGATTTGTGTTGATAAAATAACATCATAAGAAATGTTGTGTTAATTGTTATTCATGTGAAAAGCTTATGCATAAATATATTGTTAAATCATTTTGCTGGAAGGGCTAGATATAATTTTTGTACATTTCTTAAACCATGTGAACAGTGTTATCCTTTTCCCCTCTCCCGCAGGTGAAGGAAAAAAGCAGCATGTGCCTCCTCGATGACAGCATCCATGCGGCTAGCAAACTGATCACATAGGGGGCCCAACAGATCACATAGGTAGCCGTCAAGCACACCATGGTGGGCAGACAGTCAGCAAGTATACAATGGTGGGCATATGCTAGCGACGTAGCAGACATGTAGGCGGTTTGCAGCGGCATGCTCTGACATAACATTGACGATGGCGAGATACAATATGTATAGGGAGGCGGCGACCGTAGCCCCAGTCGGATGCTAGCGGCGAAAGCAACTTCTTACCTAGGCTGTGGCAGACTGTGGGTAGCGGTAGGAGCATGCACGAAGGCAGGCTCGTAGCAGCATGAATGCGTCGCCGCCGTATACACCCAACGCATCCTCACCGTCACGGGAGAGCTTCCACTTCCCTTCCACCAACCTCCGGTTCTCTCTTTCTTCTGCTCCATCCCTCACTTCTTCTTCTTTCACCCGGAACCCACCTTCTCATCTCCCTCTCTTCTTCAAGCTCTCAACACACAAGCCACTTTTCCTCTCTCCCTGCTCACACCACACCGCAGCTCCCTAATCCCTCACCGTCCTCCCTCTGCCCCTCTCTGTCTCAACTTCTCTCCCCTCACACTACTCCGTAGCTCCGCCAGACGTGACCCCCCTTCCTGTTCTCATGTATAGCACACACGCACCGGCTCACCCTCCTCTACTCACCTCACGTAACTTCCACTCTCTCCCTCTTGCCTCTCTCACCTTCTCTCTCACACCTCTACACCGCTGCAGCCACCGTCGCACCACAGCCACCTTCGCACCGGTTCCCTCTCTCCCTTCATTGCTACTACCACAACCTCTCTTCACCGGCACACCGTGGCCACCTCTCCTTTCTCCCTGCTTCGCAGCACAACACTGGCCTCCCCCTTCTCATTTTCTTTCCGGCCACTTCCCTCTACACTGCAAACACGACCGGTTTCTTCTTCTTCTCTCCCCACTCTTCTCACAGCACTCTCTCACCTATTCTCACCGGCCAACGCACCCCTCTCTCCCTTTCTCTCCCTGCGTCCCACCGCGGCAGCCACTCGCCATGCACATGGCCCCCCTCCTCGCCGGCGTCGTCCCCTCTCTCTAGCCACACCGGTGATCTCTCCCTCCATCGCACGCCGGCCGCTTCCACATGCAAGCACTGCAACTCACTCACACACACCCACCGTCGAACCCCCTCCCTCACCCTCTTGTTAGTCTGTGACGACTAGGTGCAATGGTGCAAACACGGATTCAGAGGGGGGGTGAATGAATCCCCTTTTTAAAATTCGGCCTAATTTGAAAGTTAATCAGTAAGCTATGCGGAAGCAAGAACAATTAAGCTCTACTGAATTAATAACTAATTAACACTCAAAACTATAGAGGTGAAAACACCTTAGCAGATCTAATCAGTTGATAGTAAGCTGATCAACAATTCTTATATGCAGCCCTCTTATCAAATCTGATCCGCTAGATAAAATGAATCCAGTTAAGTGTATGTGAACTCAAAAGCCAGTCAGTTAGGACTGTTAATGAGATCGTCCCTAACATACATCTAACGGATGGCAGATAGAAATCAAACCACAGTAGAGAAGAGATTTTTAGGTGGTTCGGTCCTCCAGACCTACATCCACCCAACACTCCAACCAGAGTGTGGATTCCGCTGATACACAACTTAAACTGCTGGGCCTTACAGCTTGCCTAAAACCGCTGACTTACAACTTACTCTGCTGAGCATTACAGCTTAGCTACCACTGATTCACAGCTTCAAACCGCTGGGCCTTACAGCTTCAAACCGCTGGGCCTTACAGCTTATGACATCGCTGATTCACAGCTTCTGAAATGGAATATAAAATGAAAAATAAGAATGATAAAACTCAGCAACGGAAAGCTAGAAATAAAGCTCAGAAAATATAGCTCGCTCTGGAGCAATGTAGCTTGGATCTGATCCAGAAGCTACTGATCTTCCTTCTCCTTCAATCTTGCTACTGTACTCTCTTACAATCTCTGCTCTCAAAACTCTCTCTGATTCTTCTCAGACTGCTTTCTCTCTCTGATCTCTTTTTCTGACTTTCTTCAATTCTATCTCCCTCTCTTTCTTTTTCTCTTTCTATATCTTCTGCTAGCTCTCTGCTGCTCACACTTCTTTTCTTCTTTTTCCTTCACCTCATTTTTTTTTACAGTGGGTGATCTGCCCCTTTCATAATAGCAGCTGATGGGCGCGTTGAAACCACGTTTCCCGCCCAAAAGTTCATTCAGATCTGAGCTTGAAATGTCCATGTGGCAGCATCTTGACAAGGTTGCTTTCCACATGTCAAACCCATAGCTTCACCTTATGCTTTGGATTGAAGTCCCATGATCAATGACACCCAAGAGGGGGGGGGGTGAGTTGGGTGATTACAACTTGTAGCAAAAGTTTAACCGATTTAAGGAATATAATGAATCAACAACTAGGACGTTCAATTCTGTTTAACTACAAATTAGATTTAACAAAATCTATCTCCACGATAGTTCCTTGGTACAATGCGGAGGTGTGAATCCAAGGATTCTACTCACGCAAGGTGCTATTGTCCTGACAAGACTAATCTTGTCAGTTCAAAAATACCTTTTGATATACCAAAGATCTATTTAGAGAAAAGATCGATTATGCTAGATTTGAAGGGTCAACACTCGGAAAAATAATATGCATGAACAACCACACAGAATGGAGGTAGAAGAAATTACTCAAACCACACAATTCAAACCACGAGACAATGATTTTTAAGGTGGTTCGGATGCAACGACGGCAACCTATGTCTACCCCTCACCAAAACTCGGTGAGGCTTCACTGCTGTAAACCAGCACGGCGATGAATCCCCAACACGGAGACACACTCCAACCACACACGCAGGGTGACGCCTGCACACACACACACACGGGGACGCGCCCCAACACACACACGGAGACGAGCTCCAACACACACACGGAGACGAGCTCCAACACGATTCGATGACCGGATCAACGACACACACACACACACACACACACTGCGATAGATGCAACACTCTACACACTTATACAACCAGATATGGATAGATCCACATACACACATTCAGATCTAAGAAGATCCACGCACACACACGGATCTGAACAAGACAATCCACACGACCACGGATCTGAATCGATCCACACACACACTGATGTTTGAAGATTACAAAGAACAAGACTTGAAGCTCAAAACACAATAAGAGACGAAACACAAAATAAAGAACTTCTGATTTAGGCTCCCCCTGAATGTATGATGTAGATCTTGAGCAGAGCTTGCTCCTTCACTTGATTGGAGATTGGTTGGCTTCAGATGAAGCTTGAAGAGCTTGGATATGGATGAAGAAATCTTGCACGTGTTACTGTTCACAGAGCTACAATAGCCTTCTTTCTCCCTTTGGCAGCCTCCCCTTGAATCCTCTTTCATTGATCTATTTTCTTTGCCTTAAGAGGTGTTTTTATATGTCTTGGGTTGGTCAAGGAACATCCCCAGACATAGATCCACATTTTCTGGCGAATTTGGAGGCTAGAGGACTGAAAAGTCCACAAGAGATGCTTGAACACGTTGGTGAAAACAAAGTCAAACATAGGGGCTGCGAAGCTGGCAGTCGACTGGGAATAGAGGGGCGGTCGACCGGAATTTTATAGGAATGAAGCTTTTCAATGCTGGGAAAACCGGTCGACCGCCACTCGAAATTCATGTATTTTCAATGGAGTTACCAATGAATCATAATCTATGAGCAAGAACTTAGAGTCCACATTATATACCAAACAAATTGAGGTTGTCTGAGTTATTCTGGGGATATTTGAACCATGAACAATTTGTGCTTGAGCTTAAGTTGGAATTGACTTACACATGCACTTGACATTATGAAGGTACTAAACCATTGCCGATATGAGGTTGGATATACTCACAGAATTGACCAAATGTTTGCTTCAGTTACATTCATGAGTTCTGACAAAGTAAGCATTCATTTTGGAATTCAATGAACTCAGTTTATGCATTTGGATTGCTTTTAACAGATGAGCATTGTCAGTATGCACAATTGCCTTAATCACATACAATGCTGGCTTTAGAGTGCTTAGGCAAGCGACAAGGCGAAAACCAAGTTCGGGGTTTTGTTATCATCAAAATCACTTGGATTGACTCAACAATCTCCCCCTTTTTGATGTTGACAAAACATTGGAATTTGAGAGTAATGGCATGCTTTGATAACCACATTGCGTACGAGTAGTGCATCAAACTAAGGATTGACAATTGTACAAGGCAACACAAACCATTCAATATATGCAAACCATTCAGTATTTTGTTTCCCAAGAAAGATAAGAAATGAGACATAAGAGCCAACCATTTGAGAGCAAACACCAATTGCATTAAGTTCATCATTGCATTACAGAGTACATTGATGCGAGAATGAATGCACGACTCTAGACACATGTGACTAAACAACAAATACAGAACTGACACAAAAGATCCTCACATGATCATGCATGCAAACATATGAACATACTAACATATATAAATATATAACCTGCACTACTACTTCTCCACCTTTGGCATCATCAAAAGGGGATAGGATAGATGAAGGAGGACCCAAAAGGCACAAGACCAAAGGACAGCAAGCTAGAGGGAGGAAGCAAAAGAAAAATCCTCATGGGACATCTACAGGAGGCTGATCCTCTGGAGGAGGGGGCTGATATCCAAGGCGGCGGCAGATGCCTTCAAGAGAATGATCTTGAACCTGAAGACGCTCCAGAATATATCCAATGGAGACGTCACCGGCCGCATTACGGCGCTGCATGCCAAGAAGTGTCAGGTTCATGAAGTGGAAGGCCTGGCTGGAATCAGCGACGCTGTCTGTGAGGCTAGTCATATGTGTGGAGAGTGTGGCCATCTGAGTGGAGATAGTACCCAGAATAGTGGAGAAGGAATCTATGCGACTTGACATAGTGTCAATGACATTACCCATAGTGTCGACCCGATCCCCAAAGGTAGAAAGTCGCTCCCCAAAAGTATCCACTCGAATTTCCAGCCCAGTAAACTGCATGTCAAAAGTCTCATAATCTACCCAAGAGTGTTGTGCGGCCCCCTGAGTAGAAGACTCTCCATGATAGAACTGTGGTGGAGGAGGCACCTCGGGATCCATATGGTGAGGTGAAGGTGGAGGAGGCTGCTCCTTACCCTGAACAGGATGGGGAACATCCTCTTGATCCTGCTGCTGCTCTTGTTCCTGCTCTTCCGCACTATCAACTTCTTCCCCATAAACTAGTATATCACGGCATAGCTCCCCATCGGGACCATAGTAATACCCAAAATCTGTAAAGATCTTATGCTTGTTATATATATCATCTTGTCGAACATAAATGAACTGCTCATTTGCCAAATTTATCCCAGCATATATGAAGACACATGTCAACTGTGAATCATATGGCAAGGATCGCCAGAGATAGGTACGGCAAGTCCCAATCAGATCTGTCATGAGCCGACCCATGTTGATTGTAATCCCATTCATGACATTGTAAAACAGAAACTTCTGAACCACTGTTACTTCATTTCAACTACCAACCTTGGGATAGATGAGTGAAGTGAACATATGGTGCAAAATCCTCTACAGTGGTGGAAAATAATTTACATTTAATGTGATTAAATCACTCACACCATGCACATAATCACAGTTTGTCATGGCAAGGAAAGTGGCCTCAACTTCACCATGACCAAAAGTCCGGCCAGCACCCTAGGCTGTGACTCCTAAGGCTCATCAAAAAAGATGGAGAGTAATATGTAACTCAACTCCTTAAACAACTGTATATAGCTCTTCATTTCTCTCAACCAGATTTCTATAAAATTGCTGCACTAGATTGGGATAGTATCTGGTATACCTAGTGACAAAATCTGTCCAACCGTCTTGAATCTCAAACAGAGCACATAAATCAGGCAGAAGCTCATTCACCTCATTAAAATTGACCAGTCGGGGGTCGATAATAGGCCGTGGAGGCAACTGAGGTGCACGATGAGGTACAGGTGCTCACTGTGGTGGAGGAGCCGGGGCCTCTCGTCTCTGGCCACTAGCTTCCCCTTGGGCAGAACGCCGAGAGCTTCGTCTTGGCGGCATCCCGAACTTGAAAACCCGGTGGAAACCCTTGAAGAGAAGACCCTCGTCCTAGTGGATGAAGATAGACTAAAGATACTACAAGGGCTTGCAATATCCTTCTCCACAATCTGGAACCTAGGAAGTAGCTCCACGAATACACGAACGGCCAAATGGAGTTCGTCCCGAAACCATGACGAACACGCCGGATCTTGTGCGGGTGGAGGAAATATGAGGTTTAGGGGCTTGAGAGGTGGAGTTTCAGTGTTCTAGGGTTGGGGGAAGGTGTTGGAGAGTGAATGGGAGTGTTAGAATGAGAGAAAGGGGTTTTAGGACCCCTTAAAAAAAGGGTTCGGATGTGGTCCGGCCGGGCCGATTTTCCGCCACCGGTCGACCGGTGTGGGAGCGACGGTCGACCGCTAAGGCCAAAAAATCCCCATTTGTATTTTTTTGTTTCTTTTTTGTTGTTGTTTTGTTTTGTATGGGGACCATCATCAGACCTTCTGATTGGAGCCAACAACGTGAAGTGGAGAGAAAGAAAAGATATGGAGATATGAGGAAGGTTCTCTAACTCCCCCTCAGAAGGTGCCTTAGGTCCAGCATCATTGGGGTCACAATTATTTAGCCAAGGAATATCTGGCCTTAGAATTTTTTTTCAAGGAGGGCTATATATATAAATACATTCAAGCATGCGGGAGTGTACGTGAACACACAAGATAATAAAAATAGATATATACAACATGCATGTTAATCTACCCTTGATGCATATGAGTTTCTACAAATGCAATTCTCATCCTAAGTGCAGACCTATGTATGTATTCTCTCACCCTTGAACATCCCAAGTTCTCTTCTTATCTTGCTAAATTGATCGTTGTTTAGAGTTTTTGTGAAAATATCAGCTAGTTGATTATGTGTGTCAATGAAATTCAATTCAAAGACCCCTTTTCCTACATGATCTCTCAAAAAATGATGTCGAATGTCAGTGTGCTTTGTCCTAGAATGTTGAACATGATTTTTTAATAAGCTGATTGCACTGGTATTATCACACAAGATTGGCACACATTTCATTTCAACATCCAAATTAAGCAATTAATTTTTGATCCAAAGTACTTGGGCTACGCAACTTCCGGCGGCTACATATTCAGCCTCGGCCGTTGAGAGAGCTACTGAATATTGTTTCTTGGAGGCCCATGAGACTAGGCACCCACCAAGAAACTGACAGTATCCACTAGTACTTTTGCGATCTACAATGCATCCGGCATAATCCGCATCAGTGTATGCAATCAAATCAAATGAACTACCGATAGGAAACCAAAAGCCAAAGTCTATGGTGCCAAATAAGTATCGGAAAATGCGTTTAACAACCATTAAATGAGACTCTTTAGGACATGATTGAAAATGAGCATATAGACCTACACTGAATTGAATGTCAGGGTGGCAAGCTGTGAGATACAGTAGTGATCCGATCATACGTCGAAACAATGTGGGATCTACTATTTTACCATTTTCATCTTTTTCTAACTTCGTGGTTGTGGCCATCGGAGTTGACAATGGCTTTGCTTCTACCATCCCGTATTTCTCCAAGAGCTCCATAGTATATTTGGCTTAGTTTATGAAGATTCCTTTGGAGGTTGACCTACAAGCCAAGAGAGAATGTCAATTCACCGATTATGCTCATTTCAAGTTCACCCTGTGTGATTTTTGCACATTGAACACATAAAGCATTGTTAGTGATTATAAAGATGATATCACATACATGAACTTGAATCACTTAACATGTCTTTTACCTGGATTTCTTGTGAATGGGGTTTGATCAATCTTACCTCTCGTGAGTTAATTTTCATGTAAGAGTGAGGTGAGCCTCTCATACCATGCCCTTGCTGCTTGCTTCAGTCTATACATGTCTTTTTGTAGCTTGTACACCTGTGTGGATGTTTTGGATCTTGGAGGTTGTTTTGCAAAAACATCCTCTTGATGTTCCCATCAAGAACAGCAGATTTAACATCCATTTTAAGATAATTTGGTGAGCAAATATAGGACAGGATAATCCGGACTGCTTCTAATCTTGCAAACAACACTGGGGACTCATCAAAATTACTACCCATCTCCTAGTAGCAAATGAGAGAGTTCTTGTCATCTTTATCCTTGCAAGATATTCCTTTAGTTGATTCAAACTTGGCCATGGCTGGCCCAACATCACTTAGATTTTGGGAGTGTGATCTGCATCCAAAGTTGAAATGATTTGATTTATCAATCTCATTCAGATTTATAAATAATAACATGAGGACTTCCTTTAGCAATTGAAGTCCCCTTCTTGAACATTCTAAAGGCTCTTAGACTTAAATGTATAACTACGGAGAGAGCCTGGGCACTAGGTTCATATGTCTATTCTGGGAACTCCCCCTTAATGTGTACAAGAGTTTGAGATGTTCAGTGAAGTATTAATGCCATATGCAGCCTATAACTAATTGACCCATAGTACCAGGCAGAGAACTTAGATCCGAAGATCACCTCACACGTAGTGATAGTTTTCAGACAGGTTTAACTTGCCCTTCCACATGTCACCATTTGATATACTATGTAGTCATAGAAGTGATGAAGGCAGGAGGGTTGCAATGCACTATGAAATGAAATCACAATGTTTAATTTTTGCATGATAGAATGTGAAAGATATATGGAGACTCAATGTATGCAGTGAAATTGTGATTTGAATATTTTCAAGTTCCTCTTCAACATGATGATATATGACAAGTAATATGCACAGTGATATGCAAACTACTATGGATGGAATGCATGTACAAGCATATGCATTATGTCATAATTATATAGCAGAAAACAAGTCAAGGGATGGCCTTTTCCTTGAGAAGTGAGAAAGATACCACCTGAGCGTTCAGATTTTAGGTTTTTGATTTTTCTTTTAACCTGACTTATGCCGCTTGGCCCGTGTGCCTTACCTTCTAGACTGATAATATATTTCAATTTTCATATTCCCAAGGCACACCTGCAAAACAGATTTCTCATTTTACATTCTTAGGTACCCAAACCATCTTGGGTCCTTGTGGGTTAGCAGCACTCTTGGCACGTGGCTTCCACTTCTTGACAACATTCAATTCATCATTTTTCTTCAGAGAACAATCATACATGTTATGCCCTGCTTTGCCACAGTAATGACAACATGACTTTGAAAACTTGAAAGCATGAAGGTCATTTGAAGCATGTGATATCACATTTCTTCTTCTCATTGGCTTGACCATTTTGTGTGTGTTGGCATGATGTGTTGAATGAAAATTTCTTTTCTTGATTATTGATAGATTAACAGGTTTATTGAGGGCAAACTTGTCATCATACTTTATTATGAAGCAATCATTCAACTTGTGACCTACTTTACCATAATAGTCACAATTGACATATGACATGAGAGAGTTTTTATTCAGATTAGTAACATGCTTCCATGTGGATAAAGAAACTTTATTTTGGCCATTGTAAAAATTCATTTTCTTCATCAGTAGCCAGGAGTGTGAAGTTGTATAACCTTGTAGATTCTAATAAATCCACTTAGGAACGAATACAAAAAAAGAATAAATAAGCATGCACGAGGTGCAAAGAGGAGTTTGTGATCGCCAGAGACACGAGGCCTCAAAAGGTATAAACAATAATAATCAAGGAGGGATCGCGAAGAATACCTTTAAAAGCGCGGGGATGTGAGTGCTCCTTTCTCTTCTAGATCGGCCGGCCGATGAAGAGAGTTCTTCAATTAATTACCCTTGCAAAACAAAGACAAACACCAATAAAGAAATTGAATTAGAACATGGTGAGTGTAGCATCAATTCTTAATAGAAGGATGAGCATGAAAGCATGATGAAAAAAATACACCTTAAGGGTGTTAGCCCTTAAACCCCTATGCAAAAGAGGGTGGGAAAAATATGATGAATGATATGCAAAATAAAATAAGGGAAAGAGTGCAAGAGTTGCACTTAAAGGGGAGATACTCAACGTGGTTGAGCAGGGGAGTTAATAGGAGATAAAACATGCATGCATGAGCAAACCGATGATGATAAAAACAAAAGGAAGAATAAAATAAAAGAAGAAGGGGCCTGTGCTGCTTCTTTTGGCCTTGATTAGCGTTTGGGAGGAGGCTTTGATGGATGAAAAGGTGGGACGTATGAGCCTTCTCCTTCAGCCACAGCAACACCACCCTGCGAAGGAAAACAGAAGAAGAAGATAGAAGAAAAAGAAAACAGAAGAAGAAGAACCGAGGGAGGAAGAGAAAAAAAATCCGAATCCAACCGATTAACAGAGCTCAGAAGCTCTATTAATAAGGTAGAAAAGGAGATAAGAAGGAAAGAGTCCAAAGGAGGAAGAGATAACAACGGGCAAGAGCCCAAAGAGGGGAGGATTAGGCTGGGCAAGAGCCCAAACGAAGCAGGCACTCTCTGGGGAAAGGCTGCGTTCGTTCGGAGGACATAAGTGAAACACGACCTGGATCAGGGCGTCAATTGTTGAATTGACGACCTTCCCAGAGGGCGTTTCTTAAAAACACGCCCTGCACAAGGGCGTTAATTCAAAACCAATTTTTAGAAATAAAAAAACTCCCCATATTTGAAAAATGTAAAACACGCCTCGAACAAAGCCACTTTTAAAAAACACGCCCCTGGGAAGGGCGTTAATTTCAAGTCTGTAAAAACGAGGAAGCCGGTCAAACAACAAGAATTGACGCCCTCATTTGTGGGCGTCCTTTCTCAAAGAAACGCCCCGGATCAGGTCGTTTATTGTTAAAAACACGCCCTTACCCAGGTCGTTAATTTCAAAAATTGAGATAAATGCCCAGAAAATCCATAAAAATAGGAAAAAGGAGGAAATGAGGGAAAAATAGGAGAAATTCAAGAAAAGTGGGAAAAATCACTCAAACAAGCTAATTTGAGGGTCAAATGGGGCATTGCACGGTAATATGAAATATACTCAAAATAATGTCAATTTTAGCATGTCTACAGCTGCCCCGCCTTGGCGTCTGCTTTGCAAGGGAGCGTAGCAAACTGAAAAGTAGATGCTAAGGTGTAATGAGACACGCAATCAACATCACTTGATGAGAATCAAATCAAAAGCACGAGATGAAGTAAATCTCGGGAAATTCAATGAAATCAACGATGTTTGGATAAAAGGGGGAGTGTGCACGCGGGCACGAAGGAGAATGATCAACTTCCAGCGCGGTGGAAGTACCCCAGGTCACAAACCTGTAAGTTTCACCATTGGGGAGCGGTTACCAGCCAGTGGACGTGCTGCAGCCAAGGTGGATCAAAGGAAAGGTTTGAAATAAGATGATAGAAATCCAAATAAGGAGCTTTCGATAAAATGACCCAAAACAACGACAAAGCGAACTGAAGACACAATTCGGCATGGAATATCTCATATCGGTAAAGATTAAGATCAACTTCAACTCTCAAAATCAGCTTTATCAGAATGATTTTTCAACAATTGTTTCAAATTCCTACATGAATGCATGCTGGGTCTAAAAGGAAAAATTAAATCAAATAAAAATATAAGATAATCAAGGATAATATTGCTAAGCTGCCAAGACTGAGTCAAGAAACCGATTTCACGAGCTGATACTAAGCCGAAGCCCGTTTATCCACGCACCAACTCATAAAAAGGAACCATCGTCCCCAGTCTCGGACGGCTCAACGGCCTATCCGTATGACTAAGATGCCTCTGGAATCGTCATCATTTTTGATGAAGGGGAACTCAAATTCCAAATTTACCAAAGCCACAAGGTCCTTGATATAACTAGTAGCATATGTAACATATAGTAAAATGCATACAGGAGATGGTGATAGCAATGAGCATGGGAACTGAGAACTGAGCTGCAAGCACCGTGGGGCTTGGATGATGATGCCCAGTCGGCAGGACCAAGAGCTTATTATCCTGCGCTCAAAAATTTATCAGCCAAGATATAAAAGATAATAAGGCATTTAAGCATAGTAAGCATAGTAAGCATAGCATGAATAACATGTATATGGCATGAATAGCACGAGTTAAATCATGGCATTGCAAAGCATCATTATTTGTTGTTTGTCATGAGGATGACAATCTTGGCTAATCAAGATTTGGAGTTGAATGATCAAGATCTGATAATGCCCAGCGGCAGAGTGATCAGGGAATGATAATGCCCATTGGCAAAGTGATCAAGAAAATAAGCAGGAGTTGATTAAATGATTTGGAGATGAATGATAATCAGGAGATATGAGGAAATGATAATCAAAATGCCCAGGGTGGCATGTCATGAGAATATCGGGAAGAATCAATAGATTGATAGCAATAAGTGGAGAGATGACTCATCCCGTGCTCCTGGTCTTTGCAAAGTTGTTCCTGCAAAAGTACCATCAGAAAAATACAATGCAATTTTTTTGGATTTTGAAATATGCAAATTTTTATGAGTTTTGAAAAAGATATTCAAATTTTTATGGATTTTGAAAAATATTTCAATTTTTATGAATCTTGGAAAAAATATCTGATTTTTTGTTTGATTTTGCTCAGGAAATATTCAATTTTTTGTTTGATTTTATAATATTCAATTTTTTTGGATTTTGGTTTAGACATAGCTAATGCAGCATCAAAGGGTGTTTAAACCATCAATTGGGGGTCCTCGTTCCTTCCCTTTTTGCTAAAATTTCCCAAAGCCGGGCGTGCATTGAAAGTGGCATCCTATAACCGACTGCCTTTGATCAACGGTGCCCCTACCAAGGCCATACCCGAGAAACATTCGGTCTTGGAGGGAGAAGAGAAGAAGAATTGGAGATAAGCTTTATGCAGGATGGGAGATGTCGGGACTTGAATTCTTTCCAAGGTGTTCCCCCTCAAAGAGGTAGTCTGTTGCGCCGGGGCTTTATGCCTTTGATTTTTAGACCCTTGACATGCATACGGCCAGGATTTTCCCTGCGGGGACTTTGCCACTCTTGTCATGTCATAATTCACAATCTTACTTTTATCGAAATTCTGACTTGATTTTCATAATAGCCCTTTTGGCGAGATGTATATCATGAAATTCATATTTAGTTTGGGTCAAGACTGCCCCT
The DNA here is from genome assembly GCA_022559845.1 of Amorphophallus konjac. Taxonomy (NCBI): domain Eukaryota; kingdom Viridiplantae; phylum Streptophyta; class Magnoliopsida; order Alismatales; family Araceae; genus Amorphophallus; species Amorphophallus konjac. Next base: position 341,904,510 of record CM040126.1, on the reverse strand, counting down.
ATTTGAGACTCCTCTCGTATTGGGGATTACCAAGGTTGGTCATCTCATCCGTCAACCTCTTGCCCCTGCACGTGACCAAGTAAAGAAGAGAAAAAGACTTTCAGGAATACTCATGGCATGGCCAAAGTAGCAACGATGTTTAACCAAAGGAGCCGGCTAAGGACGCCGTGAAGTGTGTGAGGTGCCCAGCTAAGGGTTACTCTTAACAAGTGGGGAGAGAATGTCGAATTCCCAGCGTGGGGTTCTTATTAACCAATGGTGCTGCAGAAGCAAGCCTAAAGACTCTTTTTAACAATGATTTAATTTAACAAAAGCCTAAGATAAAGATCTAAAACACCACTCTTAATCTTGTTAGGAAGCACTTCATTTTGAAAATCACGCGTGAAGTAATGAGGTAATGATATCATATAAATGCTTACTTACGCCAATATGTTACCTTGCAACCTTTGTAGAAGCAGCTGCCGCGAGAGGTTGATCATCGTGGGATAGTCCTCTTCGGCAGATAAAGGATTGGAAGCAAAGGATTGAAAGTGGCTTAACAAGAAGGAGTGGTGCCAAGACTAGACTCAGACGAATAAGGAAAAAAAGGAAAAGAGGCGAGGGCTAGAACTCCCTCACTAAGGCCCGGAGACCCTGATCACATGGAACAATCTACAGAAGGAGAGGAGAATTAGAAGGAGGAATGAGGACTAAAGCCTCGAAAGTAATGGGAGAATGGGCAGATGCCCAAGGCAGTGGATGTGGAAGAAGTTGGGTCGGACCCAGAATCAGGAGGAATTAGAAGAAGAAATTGGTAGATAGAAAGAGGCGGATCCGGAGGGTCCGGAGGCAGAGGAGAATCATGAGAGGAAAGATCCGAAGGCTCCGGAGGGATGAAAAAAGAAGGGACGCGATGCCCTGAGAAGAAATCTGAAAAAGAGTGATGAAAAAGGAAGAAGAGAACGAAGGAGGTGATGTTCAGGAATATTAGAAAGATGAATCGGAAGAAAGATGGAGGGTCCGGAGGTTCCGGAGGAAGCAAATGCCGAGGGACGCGATGCCCAGGGAGGAGAGAAAAATCCGGAGGTTCCGGAGGAATGAAATCAGGAAGGAGAAGGTGGAAAGGGGCGTCGTGCCCGAGGGAAAAGTCCGGAGGTTCCGGAGGAAGAAAATAAAAAAGGTGGAGAGGGGCGTCGTGCCCAAAGGGAAAGTCCGGAGGTTCCGGAGGAAGCAAATAAAAAAGGTGGAGAGGGGCGTCGTGCCCAAAGGGAAAGTCCGGAGGTTCCGGAGGAGGAAAATGAAAAAGGTGGAAAGGGGTGTCGTGCCCGAGGGGAAAGTCCGGAGGTTCCGGAGGAATAAGGTGGAAAGGTGCGCGATGCCCTGGGAGAAAGTGAGAGAAATCCGGAGGTTCCGGAGGAATAAGGTGGAAAGGGGCGCGATGCCCGAAAAAGAGAGATAAAATACCTGGGAAATCCAGGGAAATAGTGGGAAAGGGGACGCGATGCCCCGGGGAGAGTGGATTAGAAGAGAATGAAGGGGAATAGGATGGGAAATGCGGGATATCCGGAGGTGCCGGAAGGCGAGGAAGATACGGGTTTGGAAACCCGGGAATCAGGAGGTGCAATTGTATGCAAATGTATGGATGTGATGAATGCAGTGAATGTATGAATGCAATGTAATGCAAAGAATATGAAGAATGTGAAGGGTGAGAGGATGAGATCTTCCTTTTTACCCTAAGAATGGCCCATGAAGAAAAAGTGATAGAAATGGATGAATAGAAAGTGGAACAAATAAGGGACGGCCCCTTGGCACTAAGATAACTGCCCCTCCATGGCAGTGAAAGTGTATAGCCGATTGGCCCAATGGAAGAAGCTTCAACAATAAATGACAACCCCCTTGAAATGCAAGGATCAATAATGTAAGGGAGTTGGAAAGTTGATACAGGAAGCATTGTGTTGCCCATTAATTGGAATGGAATAAGAATTTGCCCCTTGTATGGAAGATTTGAAAACTGGAGCAAGGGGTGCCCTGCCTGGCCCTTGGATGGCATCATTGCTTGGCATTCTTCTCTGGCGAACAGCAGCGGCGGTAACTTGGCCTCTTCGACCGTGCTCGGAATAAAAACCCGGATTGGCATCCGGCAAATGAATTCTTGCGTCTTGAATAGCACGGCAATGGCCAAAGTCTTCTTGCCCGGCTTTTGCTTATCTTCGGCACAAGTACTTATAGCAGCGCTTCCCTTCCGAGTAGTAAAGGGAGGTGAGGCGGAGGCGGAAGGCTTCGTGGATGGTGGAGGTATAATGGAAAGTGTTGGTGGAAGCGGAGGTTCAAACACGTCAAGTTTCTCCCTTTGCTCGGAAGCAGTTGGGGTTGGCTCGAGTGCAAAAAGTGGTGGATCCTGCTCAGGATTAACCATGGGTAAAGATGAAGGATTAAGTGGTGGAGTAGGTAAAATGGGTTGAGGTGGTGATAATGGGATAATGGAAGGTTGAAGTGGTGGTAATGGGAGGTTAATTGGGGAAGGTTCGATAGTGGGCTCGGTGGAGGCTAAAGGCTCAATATGTGGAGGTTTTATAGTGGAAGGCTTGGTGGAGGCTGGTGTTATGAAGGTTGATGGCATAGTGGGTGGAGGTGTAGCTGATGGAGGTTTAATGCGTTGAAAGCGCCGAACGGGTCGAGCGGTGTTAGGAATAGGAGGAGACTCAAGATGCGCCAGCGCAGGTGATTGGAGTATCGACCCATCATCGTAACACCAAGAAGTCTCGGAAATAGGGGTTGGATTGGGAATAGTGGTTTCATCCTGAGCAGGGGGGTCATCAAATGAAAATGGAGGGAGAGGGAAATGAAGGAAACTCGGAAGGGGTGCCTGCAGAGCTTCATCGTCTACTGCCTCGGATTCTTCAAATGCCGGCTCTTGCTCGCTTGGAATGCCGATGCCATTATCATCTCTCCTATCCTTCCATTCATTCTCCATCTTTGTAATATCATTCAAAACAGCATGGAGTGGATTGACTAGAGTAGGAGGAGCCGTGACCTTCTTTAATTGTTCCTCCATGGAAGTAGTTTTATCCAAGAGATTTTGCTGGAAGGGGGTAACATGAGCAACCGAGGGTTGGCAGGGCCTTGAAGGAGGAGCTGTATAAAAAGGCCGTGGAGGGGAATGAACGGGATAGCCCGTAGAAAAATCCGGGTGGGCCGGATTACAAGGAATAAATGGGCCTTGGGTCCATGATGGAGGAGGAATAGAAGGAGGATGAATAGAAGGAGGTGGGTGATGGGCCACCCGAGGAGGAGTGTGAATAGAAGGAGATGGGTAATGGGCTACCCGAATATGATTGTGAATAGAAGAGGGAGGTGGGTGATGGGCCACCCGAATAGGATTGGAAGGAGGATGAGATGAAGGAGGTGCACCCTCAACGGCGGCCTTAAGGGCTTGGATCTGTTGGGGGGTGAGATGATCTAATGCACGAATGATTTGAGAGACCTTCTCATCATTGGGACGAGACGGTCCCGTAGAAGTAGTGGCTCGAAATTGAGTAGGGGGACCATGAGGATGGACATTGCCCGTGGGCCGGGCATGACCATAAGAATGGGGATGCGGTCCCTTGAAAGAATGGTGAGAATGACGAACATGTTGGAGTTGAGGGGAATAAGATGAACTAGGTTGATCACCCTCATGAACATTAATTGACTTGAACATGTCATTTTGTCTATCAAAGTAAGCCATTATGCAAGCAATTTAATGTGCAAACAATTTGCAAAGAAACACACAAGTTGGAATGGTTACCTTGATTTTGATTCGTTTGAACCTTGGTGAATTAATGAACTTATACAAATTGATATGATTCACACAAGGGGAGTAACCTAGTTTCCAATGTGATTCAACTCCAATGCCAACTAGGAACACTCTCTCACCACGTATAGGCCAACTAATCCCGGGACTTCAAAAGGGTACAACATGCCCGGCGTCCGTGAGGGAATCCACGGGTGCGAGGACTTATGGAGGCTTGGAAAAGGGATCTCCAGTCCAAAGAGACGGAATGCTCAATGGAGGGTCGTCCCGATTCCAAGAGGGGGTGTGGAATCCTAGTGAGGAGAGAGGAGGTCCCCCAAACCAAAATGAATGAATGAATGCAATATGTGCAAGGAGATAAGCAAATCACCAATGGAGCCAAATAATCAATATAAATCAAGCACGAATAAGCATAGGCTCTGTGAAATCACAGGAAAGAAACGACCTGTGGAAGGTCGCTACCAGGAAAAAACGCGCCTCTGAGTGAGGCACTACCTGAGGAAAGGACGCCTCACAGAGAGGGCGTCAAATCTAAAAGACGCCCTGGGGCAGGGCGTTAACTCTCAGGGCTACACACGGCCAAGATAAAGAAACGCCTTGATGTGAGGTGTTATGAAATAACAAGACGCCCTGGAGAGGGGCGTGAATTCACAAACAGGGCAAACCAAGCCAATCACCCCAATATAATCAATCACGACAATATAACCAATCACAGTAAAAAGACGCCCTGGAAGGGGGCGCTAACCAGGAAAGGAACGACAGGGTCACTGTCGTGAATCACTGTGAGGGCCCACAAAGGCAAGGTAAAAACGCGCCCTGGTATGGGGCGCTACAAATCAAATGGACGCCTCTGGCTGAGGGCGTCAACTCTCAGGGGTATGCACGGCCGAATGAATAAAACGCCTTAGCGTGAGGCGTTACAATATAAAAATGCGCCCTGGAGAAGGGCGTGAATCCACAGATAAGCAGGGTATGATGGAAGATGCCCTGTCAGAAGGCGTTAAGCATGCAGAAAACGCCCTAGGTGAGGGCGTGAAATTAAAAAGCGCCTCTGACAGAGGCGTTAATTCTCAGAAAGACCCTTCGGCCAGCAATATTAAACACTCACAGTCACGGGCAATCAACAAATATATGAGTATTAAGATAGAAGCATGCTCATCAAATTTTTTTGAATAAGTGGAAATTCTAAAAGAAACCTATCAGATTGACAAATCACTTGGGGAGAGTACAATGCACAATGGAGGGTGCCCGAGGGGCACAAAGGAGGGGTACCGTGGGTACCAAAGGGAAAGGGCACGCGAGGGTGCCAAAGGGGAAAGGGGGTAATAACAAGAAGAACACAAAGTGCCCCACCGTGATCGCCAATTTGTAGATTCTAATAAATCCACTTAGGAATGAATACAAAAAAAGAATAAATAAGCATGCACGAGGTGCAAAGAGGAGTTTGTGATCGCCAGAGACACGAGGCCTCAAAAGGTATAAACAATAATAATCAAGGAGGGATCGCGAAGAATACCTTTAAAAGCGCGGGGATGTGAGTGCTCCTTTCTCTTCTAGATCGGCCGGCCGATGAAGAGAGTTCTTCAATTAATTACCCTTGCAAAACAAAGACAAACACCAATAAAGAAATTGAATTAGAACATGGTGAGTGTAGCATCAATTCTTAATAGAAGGATGAGCATGAAAGCATGATGAAAAAAACACACCTTAAGGGTGTTAGCCCTTAAACCCCTATGCAAAAAGAGGGTGGAAAAAATATGATGAATGATATGCAAAATAAAATAAGGGAAAGAGTGCAAGAGTTGCACTTAAAGGGGAGATACTCAACGTGGTTGAGCACGGGAGTTAATAGGAGATAAAACATGCATGCATGAGCAAACCGATGATGATAAAAACAAAAGGAAGAATAAAATAAAAGAAGAAGGGGCCTGTGCTGCTTCTTTTGGCCTTGATTAGCGCTTGGGAGGAGGCTTTGATGGATGAAAAGGTGGGACGTACGAGCCTTCTCCTTCAGCCACAGCAACACCACCCTGCGAAGGAAAACAGAAGAAGAAGATAGAAGAAAAAGAAAACAGAAGAAGGAAATAAGAAGAAGAACCGAGGGAGGAAGAGAAAAAAAATCCGAATCCATCCGATTAACAGAGCTCAGAAGCTCTATTAATAAGGTAGAAAAGGAGATAAGAAGGAAAGAGTCCAAAGGATGAAGAGATAACAACGGGCAAGAGCCCAAAGAGGGGAGGATTAGGCTGGGCAAGAGCCCAAACGAAGCAGGCACTCTCTGGGGAAAGGCTGCGTTCGTTCGGAGGATAGAAGTGAAACACGACCTGGATCAGGGCGTCAATTGTTGAATTGACGACCTTCCCAGAGGGCGTTTCTTAAAAACACGCCCTGCACAAGGGCGTTAATTCAAAACCAATTTTTAGAAATAAAAAAACTCCCCATATTTGAAAAATGTAAAACACGCCTCGAACAAAGCCACTTTTAAAAAACACGCCCCTGGGAAGGGCGTTAATTTCAAGTCTGTAAAAACGGGGAAGCCGGTCAAACAACAAGAATTGACGCCCTCATTTGTGGGCGTCCTTTCTCAAAGAAACGCCCCGAATCAGGTCGTTTATTGTTAAAAACACGCCCTTACCCAGGTCGTTAATTTCAAAAATTGAGATAAATGCCCAGAAAATCCAGAAAAATAGGAAAAAGGAGGAAATGAGGGGAAAATAGGAGAAATTCAAGAAAAATGGGAAAAACCACTCAAACAAGCTAATTTGAGGGTCAAATGGGGCATTGCACGGTAATATGAAATATACTCAAAATAATATCAATTTTAGCGTGTCTACAAACCTCTTTTACCACAGTGATTGCACTGCATAAAAGGTTTTGTGGTAAACGATTGCTTTGAATTTTTGAAGCCAGTTCGGTTCCTACAAGCTTCCAAGTCATCATTTTTCATAATAAAACAGTCATGCATCATGTGTCCAAGTTTTTCACAGTAGAGACAAGAAATATTTCTTTCCTTAGATGCATGGGGATTTACATGAATGTTTCAAGCATGCACATTTGGGACATTCACACTATTTTTCAAATTTTGTTGAGTTCTTGGCATAGTGTGTTGTTGGGAGTTTGATTTGGAGGTGCTAGGTATAGATGTGCTGTGAACAAATGAAGTGTATAACTTATTTTCAAATTTCTTTTTGTTCACAGGATTATATCCCAGCCCTTCTCTTTGAAAATTCACTTTCATTACCAGTAATTTATCCAGATTTTTTTTGCCATCTACAAATTTGGACAACGAATTATTCAAGTCAAGAATTTCAGATTGAAGAGATGAAATGTACAATTCTGCACTGGCAAATTCTTCTTCAGAGGTAGCGAGCCTGACATTCAACAAGGCATTGGTGGTGTTGAGGTTGTCTACTTCCTGTTGTAGTCCATCCACGTTTTCACATTCACTTTCAGCCACAAACTTTCCTTTTTCTAGAATCAACAATCTTTCAGAAATGGCCGTATTCAATTCATCAAGTTTCTCATTTTCTTTTGCAAGCTTTTCATCATGAACAAGTTCATTTATCAGGATTTGATCATTTGGCATTAAACTTACTTTCTCTTTCAGCTCTTTATTTTTATTTCTTAAAGAACGAATTTGATCTTTATGAAATTCAATGTCAAACACATGAGCCTCAATCAACTCCTCTAGATGTGAGCATTTTTTACAGGAGGAATCAAGGTTGTTTTGTTTAACATTCTTTTTCAATTTTTTATTTTCAGATTTAAGCTTCTTATATTTATTTGCAAGCTCATTGTATGCAACCAATAAATCATCAAAAGATATATTTTTAGAATCTGAATTTACCTCCAAGGGTGATCCATTCTGCTGATCACTGCCGTGATCACTCGTGCCTGTCATAAGACATTTATCTTCATGCTCTTCCAGGAAGCCGACTGAGCCATCCAATATGTCCTTTGCGGAGCTGCAACGGGAGAGAAAGGGAAAACTATTAGCATTAACTGCGACAGTGAATAAAATTAGAACCAATTAATTTTGATCATGTTTGAACTTATAATCTGCAGTCTCGATAGATTTGTCTTTAGGCAACTCATAAGGACCATGTGAAATAAGCTTCCATAGGTTAGGATCGTATAAGTTGACTAGACTGCACAGTCTTCCTAACCACAAATCAAAGTTAGAACCATCAAACACCGGTGGAGAATTCAAGGTGTACATTTTGGTAGTCATTGATCTGGATCTATCTAGATTGTTAAATCTATGAAAAATTGAGCCTCAGCTCTGATACCAATTGATGTCCCACGATCAATGACACCGAAGAGGGGGGGGATTGGGTGATTACAACTTTTAGCAAATTTTACCCAATTTAAGGAATATGATGAATCAACAACTAGGACGTTCAAATCTATTTAACTACAAATTGGATTTAACAAAATCTATCTCCACGATAGTTCCTTGGTACAAGGCGGAGGTGTGAATCCAAGGATTCTACTCACGCAAGGTGCTATTGTCCTGACAAGACTGATCTTGTCAATTCAAAAATACCTTTTGATATACCAAAGATCTATTTAGAGAAAAGATCGATTATGCTAGATCTGAAGGGTCAAAACCCGGAAAAACAATATGCATGAACAACCACACAGAATGGAGGTAGAAGAAATTAGTCAAACCATACAATTCAAACCATAAGACACAACGATTTTTAAGGTGGTTCGGATGCAACGACGACAACCTACGTCTACCCCTCACCAAAACTCGGTGAGGCTTCACTACTGTAAACCAGCACGGGGATGAATCCCCAACACGGAGACACACTCACGCAAGGTGCTATTGTCCTGACAAGACTGATCTTGTCAATTCAAAAATACCTTTTGATATACCAAAGATCTATTTAGAGAAAAGATCGATTATGCTAGATCTGAAGGGTCAAAACCCGGAAAAACAATATGCATGAACAACCACACTAATTTATTCTAGTCACGCAAGGTTCTATTGTCCTGACAAGACTGATCTTGTCAATTCAAAAATACCTTTTGATATACCAAAGATCTATTTAGAGAAAAGATCGATTATGCTAGATCTGAAGGGTCAAAACCCAGAAAAACAATATGCATGAACAACCACACAGAATGGAGGTAGAAGAAATTAGTCAAACCATACAATTCAAACCACAAGACACAACGATTTTTAAGGTGGTTCGGATGCAACGACGACAACCTATGTCTACCCCTCACCAAAACTCGGTGAGGCTTCACTACTGTAAACCAGCACGGGGATGAATCCCCAACACGGAGACACACTCCAACCACACACGCAGGGCAGCGCCTGCACACACACACACACACACACACACACACACACGGGGACGCACCCCAACACACACACGGATACGAGCTCCAACACACACACGGAGACGAGCTCCAACATGATCCCATGACCGGATCAACAACACACACACACACACACGCTGCGATTGATGCAGCAATCTACACCCTTGTACAATCGGATCTGGATAGATCCACACACACACGCGCAGATCTAAGAAGATCCACGTACACACAGGGATCTGAACAAGACAATCCATACGACCACGGATCTGAATTGATCCACACACACACTGATGTTTATAGATTACAAAGAACAAGACTTGAAGCTCAAAACACAATAAGAGATGAAACACAAAAGAAAGAACTCCTGATTTAGGCTGCCCCTGAATGTATGATGCAGATCTTGAGCAGAGCTTGCTTCTTCACTTGATTGGAGATTGGTTGGCTTCAGATGAAGCTTGAAGAGCTCGGAGATGGATGAAGAAATCTTGCACGAGTTACTGTTCATGGAGCTACAGTAGCCTTCTTTCTCTCTTTGGCAGCCTCCCCTTGAATCCCCTTTCATTGATCTATTTTCTTTGCCCTAAGAGGTGTTTTTATATGTCTTGGGTTGGTCAAGGAACATCCCCAGACATAGATCCATATTTTCTAGCGAATTTGGAGGCTAGAGGACTGAAAAGTTCACAAGAGATGCTTGAACACGTTGGTGAAAACTAAGTCAAACATAGGGGCTGCGAAGCTGGCAGTCAACCGGGAATAGAGGGGCGGTCGACTGGAATTTTACAGGAATGAAGCTTTTCAACGCTCGAAAAATCGGTCGACCGGCCAAATACCAACGGTCGACTGCCACCTGGAAATCCTGCATTATCAATGGAGTTAGCCAATGAATCATAATCCATGAGCAAGAACTTAGAGTCCACATTATATACCAAACAAATTGAGGTTGCTTGAGTTATTCTGGGGATATTTGAACCATGAACAATTTTTGCTTGAGCTTAAGTTGGAATTGACTTACACATGCACTTTCAATTATGAAGGTACTAAACCATTGCCCATACGAGGTTGGATATACTCACAAAATTGACCAAATGTTTGCTTCAGTTACATTCATGAGTTCCGACAACGTAAGCATTCATTTTAGGATTCAATGAACTTAGTTTATGCATTTGGAATGCTTTCAACAGATGAGCATTGTCATTATGCACAATTGCCTTAATCACATACAATACTGGCTTTAGAGTGCTTAGGCAAGGCACAAGGCGGAAACAAAGTTCGGGGTTTTGTTATCATCAAAATCACTTGGAGTGACTCAACATGGATCAAGTGCCTTTTTATCCTCGTACTTCAGTTGCTCGTGACTTAAAGTTCGTAGGTAGTTGGGACACGCGTCAGGTGTTCATACCTGTCAATATAACGAACAAGGATATCAGTCACGTGTTATGGACTTAGACAATTCACAAGTCTATGTGTATATGCACAGACCAGATAACATGACTTAAATGCGTGCATTTAATATGAAGATGCATCGACCTTAATATGAACATGCAAAGACCTCAGTATGAAATCAGACTACTAGCTTCGACCTTTAACACAAGACAATGCACAATAACATCGACCTTATGCATAGGGCAAGGACTAGCATCGACTTTAGGTGCAGGAGACATGGTGCTTGGATTGACCTTTAATGCAGTGAACATGACGCTTGCACTGACCTTAAATGCTCAAAGACAAAGACTAGCATCGACTTTAGATGTAGCCAACTAAGTACTAGCACCGACGTTGTCTCCAAGATACACAACTAGCATCGACCTTAGTTGTGCATGGAATGCTGCTGGCACCTAACTAACATGCAACTTGCATTGACCTTAGTATGCACAAAGTGCAACTAGCATAGACTTGAGTTCAGTTGACACCTACCTCAGTAGCTAGCATCGACCCTAGTATGTTTAAGGAACAACTAGAATCGACCTAAGTCATGCCTATAACCAATATGCGCTGACCTACACATGCATAAGGAAATAATGTTCACTGACCCTTATATGCATATGGCAAATGTTCATCGACCTTGGTCTTGCAGAAACAGAATGTGCACCGACATTGGTTTTGTACAATCGGAATGTGCACCGACCTTGGTCTTGAACAGACAGAATGTGCACCATCCTATATGACTAACTGAGGCATATGTGCACCGACCTGACTTACGCCGATACAATAACTAGCACCGACCGATATGACTAACTGAGGCATATGTGCACCGACCATGATATATGCAAACTGGTAGCTAGCACTGACATGACTTACATAGATATAGTAACTAGCACCGACCTGACTATTCAAACAAGATGACTAGCACCGACCTCAGTGAACCATGTCTGATGCATGCACCGACTATAGCTAAACTCAGTATGAAAGTGCAGAATTGTTTTATGCAAATGTCTGCCATATAAGAGATTCATCAAAATACACAATATTACCATGGTCAAGATAAAGTCACCAAAGTCAACTTCTACAGTCAAACAAGTCAACTCTACTGTTGTCAATTATTCAAAACACAATCAATACATATCAGTCTCCACACTGCTGATCAACTCCAGAGGAGACCCAACATTCTCCCCCTTTTTGATGATGGCAACACCCATAATTATGATATATTTTGATGAGACAATTTTAATCCAATATAAGATGTATTTAACATGAAACACAGTCAAACAATGCAACAGACAAACAATGCAACAGACAAACATACAGATGCAGACCTATCCTCCTGAACTTGCCAAGTGTCTCTCTACCTCCTGAAGAAACTATCCCCCAACATTCTCCACTATTTACTCTTCCCAAGCACATTTACCCCCTGAAGATGGTCTCCCCCTTTGATAATCTCTCCCCCAACCTCAGAATACCACTAATTACTTTTTCTCTCCCCCTTTGCCATCAGTAAACAAGGAGTAAGGAATATTGTGGAAGAGAAGAGGGGTGACCAGAGGAAGAAGGGAATAAAGTAACACTCTGTGCAACAGTTCAGCAGATAAGCAGATTGTAGAGAAAGTCTTCAGACATAAAAATCATAATTATGCATTCTTGAAAAGTGTCTGGTTTAATAGTGATAAACAGTAGAGTAGATGCACTGAATGTCATACATAAGGTTGCAGTACCCGTTTATAGCAATAAACCTAAGTCACATAACCATGATAGACTTGGTCAAAACAATATTCTACTCATTTCAGAACCAATGAATATCTATGGGAGTCACTAGGGTATGTATTGAGGTTAAATAAATTGACACTTAGTAAGACTGGAATCGCAAGGGTTACAGCCAATCTTTTTGAATTTTGATTTTAAAACTAAGATTGTTGAACAAACAGGTATCATCTATGCCTTTGACATTAAGGGTACACGTGGGTTAGATGCCAGTACCCTTGGTTACTAAACATAAGAAATACCACATCTATCTCTGATCAAAAACATCAGTCATGATTACACCTTTTTGCATAAGGGTACACATTTATTAGACGCCAGTACCCCTAGCTACTCAGTGAAACCAATTCTTCAGATTTGATCATGTAAACAGAGTTAACATGAAGCACTTCATGACATGAATTTGTCTCCATTTCATTGATGGAGTACTCTGTTTCTTAGTGCAGTTAAGTCATTGCTCTGCCAATAGATTTATTCATTTCTTCTATGAATGCTTTTCTTTTTGTTGCCCTTTTAATTTTTCAAAGTGACTTGTTTAAAAATAATACATTATCTGAGTTTCTCAACCTAGATTTCACTAAGTCTTTTATTTTCAGATACTGCAAGATCTTATCTGTCACAACATGAGAATGAGGTTGAGAGCTATAAATGGTTTTCCACCACCCTATTTTCTGAATACAGCCTTTAAACTCTACAGTTTATTAAGATTAAACCATCAGTTCATTCATGAAGCAAACATGATCCTTATAGTAGAAGACATGATAGTTACTGCTTAAGATAATGAACTGATTGCAAGACTGTCATCTATTCAGAAAATGGGAATTGAAGTTGAAGCACAAACTCAGCTCTTAGGGAATATCAAAGAATTGAAAAGACACCAAATGATAGGAATGGATCCCACATGATACAATTGATGAAATTGAGTCCAAAAGATACTAAGTGATGGGGGTTTCTGTATCTGGAGAGAATTTAACTGATAGGGGTTTGAAGTTTTGAAACATACTGATCTGACTCTAACTGAATATCTTGAACAGATCACCCCAGACCAGACTGTACCAGACACCCCCTGACAAAATAATGCAGTATGGATAGGCAAACTTGTTCAAAACTAAAAACTCCCCCTGCCTATATGCATATTTATTCCAGCATTCAGATACAACTATCCACAAGACACTAGACCCAACATTTGAGAGATGCAGTGCAATGCATGGACTTTCTTGATTCATGTTACCTGGCGGAGGATAGTCCTATGCACATGGTATGGGCTTTCAGACAGACAGAATTTATCTTTCCACCACATATCATTTAATATACCTCTGAGATCAAGACGACTCAACTATGATAGTGATAAGACTACTAGCAAGTAGACTTGTAACATTCTCAAGACAGATCAGAACATATTCAAGAATTTTAAAGACAGGCAGACACACAATCATTATCAAAACTCATCCAAATATTAATACAAGAATGAGATTAGAATTAATCATCATGCTGAAATTTACAAAAACAGCGAAGTGACTATCAGATTTGACAGAGATTTTCAAACAATAAGTGCAACCAGGCGATGCAATGAGTATGAGAGCAATTTGAGTTCTTTTAGCTCAAGGCATGACAAATGTGATCATTGTTTAGCATATTATATCTTAGACATACTAGCTTAAGATAGAATTGACAGAGATGTTAGTCACAAAAATGTGAATTACAGTGTTTGGAGAGAGACATCATTCAGAATTCAGCAAATGAGAATTAAACTAAGAAGCAAAACATCAGTTATTCAGATGAGAACTCTGAGCATTGGTTGACCAGAATGGGAAATTTTGATTGACCGAACTACACAGAGATGCAATAAAAATGTTCTATTGTAATTGAGCAATCACTCTATCTTTTTGGTATTTTCAATAATGATGATATGCAATGAAATATGCATGCATATGCATTGACTGTTTTTCATAGAATAAATTAATCCATCATACATGAATTGCACAAATTTGTTTGATAGACTCCCCCTGATTTTATGCAATATGTGCAATGAAGACTAGACATATGATTTTATGATTCATGCTCATGATCATTCAGACTGCCCTATATTCAATATGACCCATGGTACCAAGCAGAGGACTTAGTCTAAAAGACCACCTCACACATGATGTGGGTTTCCAGACAAAAGGCTCTCCCCTTCTCCCAATGTCATTTAATATACCATTGGGTCATGCATGACAAAATTTAGATTAAGTGCAATCTTGTATGCATGACAATTTTGTTGAGCATGATTCTGTGTATATGAGCCTAATATGCATCAAGTCATCAAACAACCATGGAATTAAGGGAATTCATATTTTTGAGAGTAACAATTTATTTTCAGTGTCTTTGCATTATGACAAATATCAAACAAATGCAATTTACAAATATATGCATCAAATTCAGACCATTCTGATTTTCAATGAGAAATATCAAAATCTTTTTCATTCTCACCTATGCACAAATATGCAGACTCTGCTCATGAGTTTCTAAACTTTTCTTATGTGCACATTTGACATGGTACTAGGTGGAGAACTTGGTCTAGAAACCATCTCACGCATGGTTAGAACTTCCAGACAGACTTAATCTGTCCTTTAGAACTAAACCATTTTATATACCATGAAATCATGCATGAAGATGCATAACAGTTTCAGAACATGCAAGACAATTCAATTGGATATGCATATGTGAAAATGTATGCAGACATGAAATTCCATGCATTTTAATTTATTTCACCTTCGTCTCAACATGCAACCAGTTGAATCACAATTAAATGACAAAACACAAATGCATGTGTGTGAGAAATGAATTCAGCATGTATTCAGTAAATATGTGCACAGACAACTCACTATATGAAGAAACTCAGATTGTGCAATGCAAATGTCAAAGCGGTTAAGAATATGTATGCATGAGATTTTACTTAACAGATTAAGCATGAAATGCAGCTATCTGAAAGAGATTAAAAGAATTCAAATGAATATCTTTGTAACCAGCAGAAATGGGGTTTTACCTTACTTGGGTGCCTTGGTTTATTTATCCCCCTTTTTATTTTCCTCCAAGGCACACCTGTAATAACTGAACCTCATTTTGCATAGACAGGTACCCAAGATGTCTTGGGTCCTGAAGACATTAACACCTCCGAATGGTGCACTCACAAATTTTTTAGCATTCAAATTATCAATTATCATTTGAGAATAATCATTCATAAAGTGTCCAGACTGTCCACAGTAATGACAAAAATTAACAGAATTCATGTTCTTCTTATATGGATTAGCATGAGCATTAAATTGGTGTGAGTGAACATGATTGTTTCTGTTATAAACATGGAAGTTTATCTTTTCATTACCAGCCAGCCAATAGTTAGCAGCTCTGTGGCCTGGCTTTTCACAATTGAAACATGCAATGAATTCTCCTTTAGCATGTTTGTTCCTACCAAACACACTTTGATTTTCAGGAAAATTGACATGTTTAGACTTAACTACCTTTCTCTGAGCATGCAAACAGTTCTTGACTGTGTGGCCATGCTTTCTGCATTCGAAGCACACAATGTGCTTACTTCTTGAATCAAATTCATTTCTATCAAAAGTATTCTGTTTAACAGGGAAATTAACAAATCCAGAATAAAATTTCTTTCCCTGTGCATGCCGGCATTGTGCAGCAATATGGCCTAGTTTTCCACAATGAAAATAGTTAACCTTCTCTTTCTAAACAAAAAGAAATTTCTTATCATGATAATTCCTAGCATGCCTTCTACTAGAATTCAAGTCATCTTTCTTCATTACAAAACATTCATTCATCATGTGGCCATATTTCCCACAGTAAAAACATGACACATTTGATTTTCTTTTCTGTGGTTGTTGCAAACTACTTTTGCTTTTCTGTTTCTTACTTTCCCTTTGAACTTTAGTTGCAGCAGACTGTTTTAAGGATTGACTTGAGGTTCCAGCTACTTCAGAACTTCTAATAAAGGTGGTATATAGCTTGTTCCTCATTTCCCTTTTAATCCCAGAAACATGACATGTCCCTTCATTTGATATAGTGGCTTTATCATTCAAGAGAGCTTTCAGCTTCTCTTTATCTTTGACAGATTTTGACAGTGAATTTTTCAGATCAAGAATTTCGTTCTCTAGAGAAACAATGTGTATTTCATAACTGGCAATCTCTTGTTCACTGTAATTAACACACTCACTAAGCACCTTATTTGCAATTTTATATTTCTCAATTTTCTATTCCAGATTGTGCAGTTTTTCAGATTCTTCTGTGCTAACAGATTTTCCTTTTTCTAAAGCAAGAAGCCTTTCAGATATAACAATATTTAAAACCATGAGATTTTTGTTTTCTTCTTTCAGATCTTTGTTCTTCTCTATCAACTCATCTTTGTTAACAGATTTCAGCATTTTATTCAGCTTGTCTTCAATCTATTCTAGCTCTATTTTTCTGTTCAATAGCTCATCATTTTCATTTTTGAGAGATTCAATTAATTCTTCTTGCAATTTCAATTCAGATTGAAGATCATCATTCAATTTTTTTACAGAAATGTATTCTTCACAAGAATTTTCAATTTTCTTTATTTCAGCTTTCAATTGTTCATTTTCAGACCTTAATGAACTTATTTGAGTTGACATGGTCTTTTTCATTTTCTTCTTTTTAGATTTGATAGTTTTGTATTTATCTAATAAGCCATTATAAAGATTCGTCAAATCTTCAAAAGTAGTTTCCTCTGATTCAGAGCTTACCTGTGAAGATGTCTCCTCCTGTTGATCACTACTTTGATCACTTCTTCTTACCATGAGACATTCTTCTTCCTCTCCATTGTGGTTATGAAGCAGTTCATCCAATATGTCCTTTGCAGTGCTATAGCCTGAGATAAAAGGAAAATCATCAGAGTTAATTACAGCCTTCATTAGATTTAGCGCTCTCACATTATCATCATTTTTCATCTTGTGAACATAAGTCCACTTGGACTTATCCTAAAGGATTTTATATGGACCGTGAGAGATAACCTTCCACAGTTAAGGATTAACAGAGTTAACATGCTTGCGCATTAGACATAGCCAGAATTTAATACGTGAACCACAGAATACTAGAGGATGAGCCATTAACACATATTAAAACCAATTCAAAGTAGTGAATTCAAATCGATAAACCACAGCCCAAAAATTGCACCAAAAGATGGCAGGATCCTCTGCAGATCGTTGGATCTAGACAGTCAGAGACCTGCTCTGATACCAATTGTTAGTCTGTGAGGACTAGGTGCAATGGTACAAACACAGATTCAGAGGGGGGGTGAATGAATCCCCTTTTTAAAGTTCGACCCAATTTGAAAGTTAATCAGTAAGCTATACGGAAGCAAGAACAATTAAGCTCTGTTGAATTGATAACTAATTAACACTCAAAACTATAGAGGTGAAAACACCTTAGCAGATCTAATCAGTTGATAGTAAGCTGATCAATAATGCTTATATGCAGCCCTCTTATCAGATCTGATCCGCTAGATAAAATGAATCCAGTTAAGTGTACGTGAACTCAAAAGCCAGTCAGTCAGGACTGTTAATGAGATTGTCCCTAACATACATCTAACAGATGGTAGATAGAAATCAAACCACAGTAGAGAAGAGATTTTTGGGTGGTTCGGTCCTCCAGACCTACATCCACCCCACACTCCAACCAGAGTGTGGATTCTGTTGATGCACAGCTTAAACTGCTGGGCCATACAGCTTGCCTACAACCGCTGACTTACAGCTTGCTCCGCCGGGCATTACATCTTAGCCACCACTGATTCACAGCTTCAAACCGCTGGGCCTTACAGCTTATGCCACAACTAATTCACAACTTCTGAAATGGAATATAAAATGAAAAATAAGAATGATAAAACTCAGCAACAGAAAGCTGGAAATAAAGCACAGAAAATATAGCTCGCTCTAGAGCAATGTAGCTTGGATCTGATCCAGAAGCTACTGATCTTCCTTCTCCTTCGATCTTGCTATTGCACTCTCTTAAGATCTCAAAACTCTCTCTGATTCTTCTCAGACTACTTTCTCTCTCTGATCTCTTTTTCTGACTTTCTTCAATTCTATCTCCCTCTCTTTCTTTTTCTCTTTCTTTATCTTCTGCTAGCTCTCTACTGCTCACACTTCTTTTCTTCTTTTTCCTTCACCTCATTTTTTTTATAGTGGATGGTTTGCCCCTTTTATGACAACAGCTGATGGGCGCGTGGAAACCACGTTTCCCACCCAAAAGTTTGTTCAGATCTGAGCTTGAAATGTCCATGTGGCAGCATCTTGACTAGGTTGCTTTCCACGTGTCAAACCCAGAGCTTCACCTTTTGCTTTGGATCAAGTGCCTTTTTATCCTGGTACTTCAGTTGCTCGTGACTTAAAGTTCGTAGGTAGTTGGGACACGCGTCAGGTGTTCTTACATGTCAATATAACGAACAAGGATATCAGTCACGTGTTATGGACTTAGACAATTCACAAGTCTATGTGTATATGCACAAACCATATAACATGACTTAAATGCGTGCATTTAATATGAAGATGCATCGACCTTAATATAAACATGCACGGACCTCAGTATGAAATCAGACTACAAGCTTCGACCTTGAACACAAGACAACGCACGATAGCATCGACCTTATGCACTGGGCAAGGACTAGCATCGACTTTAGGTGCAGGAGACATGGTGCTTGCACCGACCTTTAATTCAGTGAACATGATGCTTGCACTGACCTTAAATGCTCAAAGACAAAGACCAGCATCGACTTTAGATGCAGCCAGCTAAGTACTAGCACCGACGTTGTATGCAAGATACACAACTTGCATCGACCTTAGTTGTGCATGGAATGCTGCTGGCACCGACCTTACATGTAACTTGCACTGACCTTAGTATGCACAAAGTGCAACTAGCATAGACTTGAGTTCAGTTGGCACCAACCTCAATAGCTAGCATCGACCCTAGTATGTTTAAGGAACAACTAGAATCGACCTAAGTCATGCCTATAACCAATATGCGTTGACCTACACATGCATAAGGTAACAATGTGCACTGACCCTTATATGCATATGGAAAATGTGGATCGACTCTGGTCTTACACAAACAGAATGTGCACCGACCTTCGTCTTGTACAATTGGAATGTGCACCGACCTTGGTCTTGAACAAACAGAATGTGCACTGACCTATATGACTGACTGAGGCATATATGCACCGACCTGACTTATGCAGATACAGTAACTAGCACCAACCGATATGACTGACTGAGACATATGTGCACCGACCTTGATATATGCAAACTGGTAGCTAGCACCGACCTGACTTATGCAGATACAGTAACTAGCACCGACCTGACTATTCAAACAAGATGACTAGCACCGACCTCAGTGAACCATGTCTAATGCATGCACCAACTATAGCTGAATTCAGTATGAAAGTGCAGAATTGTTTTATGCAAATGTCTGACATATAAGAGATTCATCAAAATACACAATATTACCATGGCCAAGATAAAGTCACCAAAGTCAACTTCTACAGTCAACCAAGTCAACTCCACTGTTGCCAATCATTCAAAACATAATTAATACATATCAGTCTCCACACTGCTGATCAACTCCAGAGGAGACCCAACATCACCCTATCTCCCTTCTCACATCCTCTCCACACACACAACATACCACTGGCCACGTCGGCCACTTCGCCCTCACCTGCTCGCGCCCCTCTTGCCGGCGTACGCACCAGTCTCTCTCTTCTGCATGTAACACGACAACCTTTTCCCATCTCCCTGCTCACCTCTCTCAACTCTCCTCCATGAACACCGTCCGCCACCGACCTCTACGGCACTCCCCGGAGCTCCGGGACCCCATCGCGGCTGCCTCTCCTTGTCTCTCTCTCTCTAGCCTGCTTCACACCCGTCTCCATACACTTCACTCTCTCTCTCCCTCGTCCGAACCTATCTCTCGCCCTCTGCCTTCACCCCAACTCCACCTCCGGCACCGTCACCCCGCACACGCGGCCGCCGTCGTGTTCCTTCCCTCTCTTTAACACCCTCTCTCTTTCTAACCCAGTTCCCCCACAAGCCACACCTCTCCCTGCATGCCCTTCTCCACGCTCCGTTTCTCCACATATACTAACCACTCTCCACCTCCTTCTCCTCTCTGCAACCACCGCTACACCGCCCGTGACCTCTCCCACTCTCTTTTTCTCTCTAGCTCAACTTGCACCACCATCCGCCGTTCGCCTCTGCACACTCTCCCTCCTACAAGCTCCGCCTGCACTACGTTCGCCCCCACCTGCTAACCCTCTCCGGGCCACCACCTTCGCCATCCACTTCCCGTGCTACCCCTCTCCTTATCTCCCCTACGTAGCCACTCCGACTTGATATAGATCTAGAGGGGGGGTGAATAGATCTTCCCCCTAACTCGATACCAAACTTTAGCAACAAATGCGTAATTAAAAATTACTTAATCAGAACAGCCAATTTAGACACAGAATCACTAGAACAAGAGATTAATAGTAGTATGTGACTTTCAAAATGAGCACAGAGTTATTGGATCTAGAGCGTAGCAAACACAATTAATTCAGCTCATAAACACACAACAGGTGTAGCAATTAATTCGGATAGTCAACGATATAGAGCGTAGCCAACACAATTAGACAAACCACGGGGACATGAAATTTTAAGGTGGTTCGATCTCTTCCATATATCTACATCCACCCCACACTCAAACCAAGTGTGGCTTCACTGCTGATTCACAGCTTCCAATCTGCTGATCCACAGCTTCGGCGAAAACTTCCCAACATACGCTGAGCCTTACAGCTTAAGCTATCAGAGGAATCCTCCTCTACCGCTGGGGATTACAGCTTGCCCAAACCGCTGACACACAGCTTGTAAAACAAGATTTGAAAGTAGAAATTGAAAAGCAGAAAAGCAAAAACAAAAACTGTAGCTCTCACAAAGAGCAGATCGGCTCTGGTACTGAACCAACAAGCCTGAAACAACAGCTTGCCGAAACTTAGACTCACACCCTTCTACCGATGCACTGCCCCTCTCTTAAAGCTCCTCTTCTTATCTTCTCAAATTCTCTCTCTGGGTTCTTCTCAGGTTCGCTCTCTCTCTTTTTGCTCTTGTTCTCTTGTTCTTGATTTTTCTGACTTTCTCTGTGTGTATCCCACGAAATTGTGCGATCTGCCCCCTTTTATAAGCCAGCATATGATGGGCGTGTGGAAACCACGTTTCTCACCCAAAAGTTCGTTCAGATCTAAGTTGAGATGGCCACGTGGGAGCATCTTGGTTTGGTTGCTTTTCACGTGTCAAAAATAGTATTTCGCCTTTTACCTTGGATCACGTGCCTTTCATCCTGGTACTTAAGTTGCTCGTGACTTAGAGTTTGCAGGTAGTTGGGACACGCGTCAGGTGCTTGATCATGAGTCTTACCTGTCATTGTAATGAACAAAGGTATCAGTCACGTGTTATGGACTTAGACAACTAACATGTCTATGTGTATAAGCACAGATGCAAGGATAAAGAACTAGCACAAACTATATCATGCAGCTAGCTACGACTTCTACATGATGCTATGACTCAAAGTATGCTGCTAACGTAGACCTGATATACACATGCATCGACCTTAGTGGCTACTAACATTGACCTCAGTACATGAAGAGATGCAGGCTAGCACTGACTCTAATGCATGACATGGACTACTAGCGTTGTCCTCAAAATAAGGAGCAATGTAAATTAGCATCAACCTTGACCAAGCAAACAACAGATAATAAGCATCAACCTCAAGGTGCAGAGACATGAAGTAGCATCGACCTGAATATGCAGACGGGTGGACTAGCACTGACTTGACTGTATAGTCAATAGTGACTAGCACCGACCTGACTTATGCAGATGGTAACTAGCATCGACCTTGCTAAGTAAAAACGGTGACTAGCACCGACCTCACTTGCAAGAATCAACGCAACTAGCATCGACCTCAAGTATACGTGAGACGCTACTAGCATTGACCTGAAGTGTGCATGAGGCACTACTTACACCGACTTTACTTATTGTAAGACACTTCTAACATCGACCTGACTCAAAGGAGAATGCAACTAGCATTGACCTTGTGCAGACTAACTAATGCTAGCACCGACCTTGTGACAATGGACAACAGGCTAGCACCGACCTCATGAGCATATGCACAGACCTTAGTTAACCATATCTGATGCATGCACCGACCTGATGAGGACTTGACACCGACCTCAATAAAGAACTTCTGAAACATGCATCGACCTTAAGAACAAAAATGCTCATGTATGCAAACTATTTGATTAAATGACTAAATGAATATGTGTATGCATTGACCTGACTATTCGGTCAATAGTGACTAGCACCGACCTGAGATGGACACACTGACCACATGCACGGACCTATGCAGTGCTAGCCCGACCTTAGCTAAATACAGTATAAAAAGTGTTTTATGTAAAGATCTGACATATAAAAGAATTCATCAAAATACACAATATTACCATGGTCAAGATAAAGTCAACAAAGTCAACTCTATAGTCAACCAGGTCAACTCTACTGTTGCCAATCATTCAAAACACAATCAACACACAGCAATCTCCACACTACTGATCAACTCCAGAGGAGACCCAATATTCTCCCCCTCTTTGATGATGGCAACACCCAAAATTATGATATATTTTGATGAGACAAGTTTAATCCAATATAAGACGTATTTATCATGAAGCACAGTCAAACAAAGCAACAAACAAACACATAGATGCAGACCTAACACAGAGTGAAATGTAGACAATGATTAAAGTGCTAATCTCCTCCTTTGCCATTGCCAAACCATATATGATCTATCTGATACCAATTGATAAGCTCTCCCCCTGAACTTGCTAAGTGTCTCTACCCCCTGAAGAAACTCTCCCCCAAAATTCTCCTAACACTAGATACTCTTATCAAACACATCTACCCCCTTAATCAAAATACCAAGAAGTCCTTTTTCTCTCTCCCTTTGCCATCAGCAAACAAGGAGTGAGGAATACTGCAGAATAGAAGAAGGGTAACCAGAGGAGGAAGGGAACAGAGTAACACCCTGTGCAATAGTTCAGTAGATATGCAGATTATAGGGAAAGTGATGCGGGACGGACACGCGACTCGACTCCAAATGGATATGCGATCCTCGGACTCTAAGCAAGCTCGCGATCGTCCCTAACGAGGGAAGCGTCGGACGTGCGCGGTTGAGAAACTGGCAAAGAGCTAGGGTGGTCGGCTCTCTCTTGTGCCCGGATCGGGTCACGGGACGGTCTCGCTCTCTCTCGCAGCAGCGGTGATATAAAAATATAGCAAGCTAGATTAACCTAACATGCTCTCTAGCAGCAGCATAAACAAGCATATATGAAATAAAGCAAAGTGCCAAGCAAGGAGCGAATACGATATCTCCATGCTCTCGGCATGGGGAAGACGATCCCGGCCAAATTCGGTAACTCCCGGTAACAGTAATGAATTAAATTACAGCAATGAAATATCGCCCACTCCACGCAGGGAGGTAAAGGGCTACACAAGTGGGCCCGGGAGGACCGATCTCGGGTGGACGGGCTGCACTTGATCACCCCGTCGGCATGGTTCGGACAGCGTATGTTGCTGGTTATGGGGCCCACGCGCTGGTCGGTGGAGCCGAGTGGGACCGGGGTGGCACCACTGTGGTGGAGACGCCTGGGGAAGCGCTTCCTGGGATGGCGGCGCGTTGGTTCACCGGCCGGAGGTCGGGCGGCTCCGATCGTCACTCGCCGGATTTACTTCCCACGGATCTGCAACTTCTATTTTTCAGCGCGCGATCCGGCGAGATCGGCTGTTGCGATCAATCCTGACGTCGGATCGAAGCACAGAAGGTACCGTTGGAAAGCTCTCTTGAAGTACTTCAATCTAGGACTAGAGATATGAACTGGATCTGCACAGATCTGGTCTTAATATATTTTTGAAGTTTCTGTTGGACAGTTTCCAAAATCTCAGAACAGCAGAGCAGTTTCCTGGGAACTGCCATTGACCATAGGGTAGACCTCCGATTCAGGCTTCGAGCTCTTCATAAAAGTTATAGAGGGGAGGGAGAGAAAAACGGCAATTATTCTTATGAAGGGATTTGTGGAGGTTTGGATTTGTTGTGGATTTTATACTGATGGGTGGTCGGATCTGGACACTGGCTGACAAAACTGTAGGGGAGCCTGAAGATGAATTTTAGAAAATAGGAGATGGCTTTTATAAATTCCACAAAAATTCTTGGGTGTAGGGGATGGTGGATAGAATCTCCAGTAAATTTAGGGGCTCCAGAAAAAATCAAACAGTTGTCTGAAGATGGGAAACTCAGGGTTGCTATCACTGTAGACAGAAACCTGGCAGAACTGGAATGAAATGGTGGACGAAAATGGAAAAATAGATTTCGGAGACTAGAGGCCAAACCAATTTTTATGAGTGATGGAGGGAACCTGAGCTCAAGAAGAATCCTTGGATGAGAGATAAAATTCGTTGAAGAGCATGCTGTCCTAGATGGACAGAACTTCAGAATCGGCTTCGTGGCGGCTCGATGGCGGCACGAACGACGGCGGCGGCACCTGAGATGAAGATCAGAGATAGAGGGGAGGGGATAGAGAGGTTGTACACTCTAGAAATCTGGAGGAGGGAGGAAGAACACCAGAGGAGAGGGAGAGGGGCGCAAATGGCTTCAAGCCTTCAACATTTTTTCTTCTTCATTAATTCCATCAAATGAAAAATTACAAGTATATATGGTAGATGACAAATGACCTTGGTTACCCATAGATCTAGGGTTTGGAAGGGCAAACTCGAGAGTTCACCAAAGAGTTCTCCCATGTGGTCAAAACACTTAACAATTATTCTAATCAAACTTGGACCATTTCCATTCAAACTCACCTAAATTTCACGAACCAAGCCTAATAAGGCCAAAATAAGGGGCGCCCCCTACTTGGGCCTTTCTTGGGCCAAGGCTGGTCCAAGGACATCCATAACCCATGTCTAGACTTGGGCCTTCCAAATCTTGGTGGTCCATGAGAGGGGGAAAGCCCACTTGGGCCTTAAGTGGCTATTAAGGTCCATAATGATGGCCTTAAGGTCCAATATGAAATAAGCTCCTAATGGACTCTACTAATGGCAACCTAGTCATGGACTCTACATTACAAGTGGCCCAATGACTTATTATAAGCCTTACAAGGAGCCCAAATGAAAGAAATCAAACAAATACACAATTATAATCCCATACAAGCCATAACACACAAATACATTCCACCCGTATAAGGAAATAGCCTTTGATGCCCCCATCAGAAAGTCTTCAGACATAAGAATCAAGATTATGCATTCTTGACAAATGTCTGGTTTAATAGTGATAAAAGGTAGAGTAGATTCACTGAATCTTTTAGATAAGGTTGCAGTACCCGTTTATAGCAATAAACCTAAGTCACATAACCATGATACACTTGGTCAAAACTGTATCCTACTGATTTCAGAACCAATGAATATCTATGGGAGTAACTAGGATATGTATTGAGGTTAAACAATTTGACGCTTAGTAAAACTGGAATTGCAAGGGTTACAGCAAACCTTTTTCAATTTTGATTTTAAAACCGAGCTTGTTGAACAGATAGGTATCATCTATGCCTTTGACATTAAGGGTACACGTGAGTTAGACGCCAGTACTCCCAGTTACTAAGCACAAAATACCACATCTATCTCTGATCAAAAATATCACTCATGATTACACATTTTTCCATAAGGGTACACATTTATCAGACGCTAATACCCCCAGCTACTCAGTGAAACCAATTCTACAGGTTTGATCATGTGAACAGAGTTAACATGAAGCACTTCATGACAAGAATTTTTCTCCATTTCATTGATGTAGTACTTAGTTTCTCAGTGCAGTTCAGTCATTGCTCTGCCAATTGATTTATTCATTTCTTTTACTAATGCTTTTCTTTTTACTGCCCTTTTAATTTTTCAAAGTGATTTGTTTAAAAATAATACACTATCTGAGTTTCTCAACCTAGATTTCACTAAGACTGTCATTTTTAGATACTGTAAGGATCTTATCTGTCACAACATGAGAAAGAGGTTGAGAGCTATAAATAGTTTTCCACCACCCTATTTTTTGAATACAGTCTTTAAACTCTACAGTTTATTAAGATTAAACCATCAGTTCATTCATGAAGCAAACATAATTCTTATAGTAGAAGACATGTGATAGTTGCTTAAGATAATGAACTGATTGCAAGACTGTCATCTATTCAGAATAAGGGAATTGACATTGAAGCACAGAATCAGCTCTTAAGGGATATCAAGAAATGGAAATGACACCAAATGATAGAAATGGATCCAAGTGATGCCACTTGATACAATTGAGTCCAAAGGAGACCAAGTGATGAAAGTTTCTATATTTGAAGAGAGAATTTGAATAATAGGAGTTTGAATTTAACTGAGTATCTTGAACAGATCACACCTAGAAAAGACTTTACCAGACTCCCCCTCACAAAACAATGCAGCATGGACATGTAATTTTCTTCTAGATAAAAGCTCCCCCTGTCTATATGTATGTTTATTTAACATCTCATCTAGGCACAACATTGTTATTCAAATTACAGTGATGCATGACTGACCAGAACAGTTATTCAGACATTACCAACAACCAGATATTGAACCATTCTCAAAAAGATCAGAAATTTATTCAGAAATTTAAAGACAGGCTGACACACAATCATTCTCAGAACTAATCCAAATATCAATTCAAGAATGAAATCAGAATTCATCATCATGCTGAAATTTACATAAACCTAATTCTCTTCTTAAGAATTTAAATCATTCATTTCTCAAAGGTTTAGTAAAAATGTCAGCAATCTGTTTTTCAGTTTCAATAAAATTCAGTTCAATTTCATTCTTGCTTACTTCATCTCTAAGAAAATGGTGTTTAATTTCTATGTGCTTAGTCCTAGAGTGATGAACATGATTTTTAGTCAAACATATAGCACTAGTATTATCACATAAAATTGAAATGCATCGCAATTTTATCTGATAATCAATGAGTTGGTGCTTGATCCACAGTACCTGGGCTGCACAATTCCCTGCTGCGACATATTCTGCCTCAATAGT
Source organism: Amorphophallus konjac (assembly GCA_022559845.1). Taxonomy (NCBI): domain Eukaryota; kingdom Viridiplantae; phylum Streptophyta; class Magnoliopsida; order Alismatales; family Araceae; genus Amorphophallus; species Amorphophallus konjac. The sequence goes on along the minus strand of CM040126.1, from coordinate 341,877,057 downwards.
GGATAGAGCAATAGTGTGTTGCTTCTTAGATGCCCAAGACACTAGACAACCACCTAAGAACTGTCAGTACCCACTAGTACTTTTCCTATTAATCCGACACCTAGCATAATCTGCATCAGTATAAGCTATTAAGTCTAGCTCACACCTAGCAGGATACCAAAGGCCTAGTTCTAGGGTGCCTAACAGATATCTAGAAATCTTCTTAATGGCACTAAGATGTAACTCTTTAGGACTAGCCTGAAATCTAGCACATAAACACACAACAAATTGTATATCAGGCCTAGATGCAGTAAAGTAAAGAAGGGATCCGATCATACCTCTGTAGAACTTGGTGTCAACCAATTTACCTTTTGGGTCATCATCAAGACTACTTGATGTACCCATTAGTGCTGTTATCTCCTTGAGATTTTCCAATTTGTACTTCTTCAGCAGATCCCTTATATACTTGGACTGAGTGATGAAAGTTCCTTCTTTGGTCTGTGTCACCTTGATCCTCATTTACCTCCCCCTGAGAACCAGGCTCCTCTGCATCATTATCTTCAGAGTGATCTGCAGGATTTTTATCTTTCAGAATTTATCCATTATTCTGTTCCCTGCACAAACCATTTTCAAGCTTAGTCATTGTTTCATCAAAGAACACATGTGGAGATTCTTCTACTGTCTTAGAGTTTAAATTGTATACCCTATAGGCTCTGGATTTTTCTGAATATCCTAGAAAGATTCTAGGATCACTTTTAGGTTCAAATTTATCAAGGTCTCTGTTAGCATTAACATGCACAAAACATTTACAATCGAAGACCTTAAAATAAGCTAGTGAAGGTTTCTTACCCTTGAGAATTTCATAAGGAGTTTTCTGGGTAAATCACCTTACCATGGATCTGTTGACTACATGGCATGTAGTGTTGACTGCCTCAGCCCAAAATTTCCTCAGTAGGTTTCCTTCCACCAACAATGTTCGAGCCATCTCCACAAGGGTCCGGTTCCTCCTCTCTACTACACCATTTTGCTCTGGTGTCCTTGGATAGGAGAACCTGTGAGTTATACCATTATCCCTGCAGAAGTCATCAAACTGTGAGTTATCCAACTCACCACCATGATCAGACAAAATATTCTTAATGGAGTTGTCATTATTCTATTTTATTTTTAAATAGAACTCTTGAAATTCATTAAATGCTTCATGTTTGTGTGTGAGGAAAAATACCCAAGTAAACCTAAAGAAATCATCAACTAACACGAAACCATATCTTCTATTTGATAAACTAGCTGATCTTGTAGGTCCAAAGAGATCCATGTGAATCAGCTCATATGGTTTAGAAGACAGGTTTTCTGTTCGAGACTTGAATGACTTCCTAGTCTGTTTCGATTGAGTGCATGCCTCACATACAACATTATAAATCTTAAAAGATATTTCAGGAAGTCCTCTGACCATGCAATGCTTATTTAGTTTGTGTAGCACTGTATAACTAGCATGACCTAGTCTATGATGCCAAAGATAGGCTAGGTCATCCTTGTTAGCAGTAAGGCACAGGTTTGAATGTGCTACATCATCTAGGTCAACTAAGTAAATATTATTGACTCTTTTGCCAGAAAATTTAACATTATCAGAATTAGACTCATAAATGTTGCAACCAGTAGAGTCAAATACTACCTTATGACCTTTGTCACAAAGCTGGCTAATACTTAACAAATTATATGCAAGACCTTCTACCAGCATGACTTCATCAATGCAATAGGTAGAGCACTTACCTACCTTTCCTGATCCGACAATCTTACCCTTGGTATTACCTCCAAAGGTGACAAGGCCTCCATTCTTTTCAACCAGCATACAAAATTTGGCCCTGCCCCCCGTCATATGCCTGGAGCAGCCACTGTCCAAGTACCACAAATTTTGCTTGGCTGCCAGGCATACCTGCATCAAGGATCAAGTAGAGGAGTTTGGAACCCAAAAATGTTTGGGCCCCAAAACAACAAAAGAATCATCAAGACAAGATAGCAAACATTTAGGTATCCACATTTGTTTTGGAACTGATTGCTTTGTGGATTTGTTTGTTTTATTTTTGTTATTGATGTTTTTGTTGTCATTAATGGTATGGAAAACATTAGGTGAGGTGTACCCTGGGTTGGTCCTAGGCTGACCATAAGAAGTGTGTTTCCTTGGATTCCATGTCTTGGATTGCCCAAACCAATTTCTAACCTGAGGTCTATAATTCTGAGTAGGATTTGAGTGGTATGCAGACCTTCCATAAACTTTATCCCTCCCAGACCTACTAAACTGATATGGCTGTGCATAATGGTATGTATGGTAGGTCTGAGCTCGGGGATGGTTTCTGTTAGTCTCTGATCTCCTGACTGTTGTAGGTCCACCTGGAATATGCATGGGAGTGGGTTGTATCTTCCAGTTATTTTTCTGTGGAGACCTATTGGAGTTATTCTAGGGTTTTGATGTTGTAGAAGTTTTACCCCTATCCTGGTGTTTGCCCTGAGGTGTACATTTGTGTGTGCGTGAATTTCTGGATATCTCCACCTTTTGTTTGCCCTTGTCCTAAGCACTGGGCTTTTTCTGATTAGCAATTTTTACAGAAGATTTGTTAGCATTATTTTCACTACACATTTTAATAAGAGGGGTGTTCTTTTTCTTTTCTGCTACAAATGAACCAGTTTTGAATTCAAAGCTCCTTTTTGCAGTAGGATTAAAACCAAGACCCTCTTTTCTGAAATTCACTTTTGTTCCCAAGAGAGCATTTAAGTTTTATGTACCTTGGGTCATGCTCTCAAGGGTTTTCTGTTTATTCTCATTTTCTTTCTCAAGATTTTCCATTGATTTCTTCAATTCAACATTAACACTCAAAACAGCTTCATACTTTTCATTGACAATTTTCATTTCATTTTCACAATTTTGTAATCTTAGCTTTAAATCATCAATCACATTTTTGAGCATATCATTCTCCTATCTAGCATCAATTAAAACAGATTTTAACTCATCAACTTCAACAGCAGATTTTTTTAGACAGTTATTCTCTATTTTAAGATATGCAATTCTATCAGACATAGTAGTATCATTAACAAGTGAATTGACTTTTCTTTTTAACTGTCTATTTTCTTTTCTAACATCATCAACTTTACCTAACAGTTCGCCATAAGCATCTTCCCAATCAGCAAGAGTGTAATTTTCGAAGGGAGATGTTACCTCATCATCATCTTCTTCTTTATCGCAGTCCTTGGCCATCAGGCATACTTGACTTCCTTCTCCTTCACTCTCCGAGGTGTAGCTGAGATTGCCCTCATCCTCATCGCTCCAAATACTTATCATAGCTTTGCCTTTCATGTTTTTCATCTTTGCTTTTTCCTTCAGTTTTTGGAGCTCCGGGCATTCTACCTTCATGTGGCCTGCTTTTCTGCAATGATAGCAAACTGTTGTGCCAGTCCTTTTGGCAAGATTAGTTTTATTCCTTGTCTATCTTCTGCCATTATGTTGTCTTCTTCCAAACTTTCTTCCCTCGTTTCTCAAAAACCTTTTGAACTGTCGAGTCAGCATAGCAAGCTGATCATCTTCAATTTCTGACCCTGAAGAGCTGTGGTCGCTGGATGACCCATTGTTGCCGGAGTTGGCCTTCAATGCAACGGGTCTCTTCTTCTTCTCTAGCTCGTCTGCCTTTGGCAGGTTCATCTCATATGTCATGAGTGAACCGATTTACTCATTGACCTTGGTGGTCATTAAGTCCCTGGACTCCTCAATAACAGTCACCTTTGCGTGCCAGATCGGAGTTAAGGAACACAGAATCTTTCTCACCAGCACATATTCAGAGTATACTTTGCCAAGACTTCTAAGTCCGTTGGTGATAATCATGAGGCGAGCATACATCTCTGTAATAGTCTCATTCGGCCTCATCCTAAACGTCTCATATTCAGAGACTAGCATGTTGGCTTTGGTCTCTCTCACTTGGGATGTCCCTTTGTATATAACTTCCAATTTATCCCACATCTCCTTTGCTGTTGAACAGAATGAGATCCTTGAGAACTCTGTAGGATGAAGGGCACACTGGATGGCGTTGATAGCGCTCTAGTTAAGTGTTGACCTTCAGATCTGCTCTCGTGTCCATACTTCCTCGTCCTCAGGAAGATCGAAGGGGCCTTTGCTAACATCTTTCTAAATTTCATAATCTTTTGCCCTCAAGAAAACTTGCATACGGTTCTTCCAGTATGCATAGTTTGAACCATCAAAGTATGGAGGCTTGCTCATAGAGTGTCCTTCAGTTGTCATTCCTCTAGCATCCATGATGTCTATCTCTTCAGGATGTTAGTCCTTGCATAGGAGTTAGGCTCTGATACCACGTGATATAGATCTAGAGGGGTGGTGAATAGATCTTCCCCCTAACTCGATACCAAACTTTAGCAACAAATGCGGAATTAAAAATCACTTAATCAGAACAGCCAATTTAGACACAGAATCACTAGAACAAGAGATTAATAGTAGTATGTAACTTTCAGAATGAGCACAGAGTTATTGGATCTAGTGCGTAGACAACACAATTACAGCTCACAAACACACAACAGGTCTAGCAATTAATTCGGACAGTCAACGATATAGAGCGTATCCAACACAATTAGACAAACCACGGAGACAGGAAATTTTAAGGTGGTTCGATCTCTTCCAGAGATCTACGTCCACCCCACACTCAAACCAAGTGTGGCTTCACTGCTAAATCACAGCTTCCAATCTGCTGATCCACAGCTTCGGGGAAAACTTACCAACATATGCTGAGCCTTATAGCTTAAGCTATCAGAGGAATCCTCCTCTACCGCTGGGGATTACAGCTTGCCCAAACCGTTGACACAGCTTGTAAAACAAGATTTGAAAGTAGAAATTGAAAAGCAGAAAAGCAGAAAAGCAAAAACAAAAACTATAGCTCTCACAAAGAGCAGATCGGCTCTGGTACTGAACCAAGAAGCCGGAAACAACAGCTTGCCGAAACTCAGACTCACACCCTTCTACCGATGCACTGCTCTTCTCTCAAAGCTCCTCTTCTTCTCTTCTCAAATTCTCTCTCTAGGTTCTTCTCAGGTTCACTCTCTCTCTCTTTTTGCTCTTGTTCTCTTGTTCTTGATTTTTCTCTCTTTCTCTGTGTGTATCCCACGAAATTGGGTGATCTGCCCCCTTTTATAAGGCAGCAGATGATGGTCGCGTGGAAACCACGTTTCCCACCCAAAAGTTCGTTCAGATCTGAGTTGAGATGGCCACGTGGGAGCATCTTGGTTTGGTTGCTTTCCACGTGTCAAAAACATCGTTTCGCCTTTTGCCTTGGATCACATGCCTTTTATCCTGGTACTTAAGTTGCTCATGACTTAGAGTTTGTCGCAGGTAGTTGGGACACGCGTCAGGTGCTTGATCATGAGTCTTACCTGTCATTGTAATGAACAAAGGTATCAGTCACGTGTTATGGACTTAGACAACTCACATGTCTATGTGTATAGGCACAGATGCAAGGATAAAGAACTAGCACAGACTATATCATGTAGCTAGCTACGACTTCTACATGATGCTATGACTCAAAGTATGCTGCTGACGTAGACCTGATATACACATGCATCAACCTTAGTAGCTACTAACATCGACCTCAGTACATTATGTAATGCCCTATGATTTTTAGTAGTTTATTTAATTGTTTAAAAAAAATTTATATGTCCAAATATTAAAATTCTTTATTTTATTATGTTTATTTAGTCATAAACAAAGTTATAGGCTGTTGATTGTTTTTTATAAAAAAAATTGTAAGGGTTTGGAACAAAAAAATGAAATAAAGAGGTTAAATAAAAAGAAAAGGGCATAAACGTAAAAAAAAGATAGAAGGTTAAAATTGAAAAAACATAATAAAAAATTAAAAAAAAGGGTTGCGGCAGCGGCCCCACGTGGCCGCCCGCGTGCGCAGGCGGGCGCCGCCCCCCCCCCCCTTGATGCCGCTTTGCGGCTTAATTATATAAAAAAAATTTAAACTTTGTTTATTAGTTAGTTTGCTTATCTTCCATCTTTAGTCAAAAGTACACATACTATATATATATATATAAAAAGAAAAATGCAGGATAGTCAAAAGAAGTTAGGTGAGGGGTTGGTGAAGTTTGAATGACTAATTTTAATAAAATAACATTAAATTAAATGATTTAATCTCAACCACTAGATTAAGTGGATGGTTATGATTGATTAAGCTATAAACCCCTATAAATAGAGGGGTATAGGGGGCTCATTGCTCCTCTTGGAAGCTGAGTTCGTGGAGTGCAGCAGGGGGAGGTGTGAAAGTCATTAAGCAGTGTTTAAATATTTTTAAGGTAAGGGATTAGCACTTTATCTCCTAGATTAGCATATATTAGCGTAATTAGAATGATTTATGGTGTTTAATTAGCATCTATATAGGTAGTTAAGTCCATAGATCATAGTTTCATATTCTGTAATCTTATCTTGGTCGGATTAGTATTAAATCATTAAGTTAAAACATATGATTAATGGTGTAATTAAGTGATTAATGTCTTAAAATTAGCAACGGTGAATGATAAATTAAGAGAGTTTCCAGAATCCTGAAACCTGATGTTATGAACTTTATGTAAAAATTTCTATGTCTGATTTAATTAATTTTCACGTTTAAAGATATTTTAATATTATCCTAAAGGTGTTTAAATTATACGAAAATATCAAAGGATGGTATAAAATCACAATAAATTGTAGGAAGGTAACTTACTGTGAGAATCATGTGTAGAAAAAATTTCATAATTTCTGGATCATGATATTTATTTTAATGAATTTTTATACATGATAAAATATATAAATAATCATATAGAAAATCTAAAAATTAGAAAACATATTTACAAAAGTCTTATAATTTTACAGTAAGGTCCAGGCATTGAGTGTGTTGTATTCTGAAAATATCAATAATTATTGATATCTGTAAGTAATATTAGATAATTGTTGATATTTTAATAGAAGTATACAATTATGAGAAAAATAGAAATAATACAAGAAAAATCTTGAAACTTTACCAGAAGACTTAAATATTTGTTAGAACTAATTTATGAAAATATCATCGCATTAGACATACTGAATGAAAAATGATGAAAATTTTTATACATGACACTTCTGTTTGAAACAACATTCTGTAAATTTTTAGAAATTATCTGATCATTTTGGATATATTTAGTTGATTTATTATTCATGATATATTTTTCTTACTTAGTGTGAAAAATAATAATACAGTGTGAAAAATGATAATACACTATAAAAATAATAAAAAAATTTAAAAATGATATTTCTGTTATGAATGATGGTTTGACAAATTATGGTGACTTTTAGAATGTTGTGAGTAAATTTAGTTAATTTTCATGTATAGGAAAATTTATACAATTCTGGAAAAATTCAAATTCTTGCATAAAAAGTTATGGAAAATTTTCTGTATAATGTTACATGTAAATGTGATTTGCAGTAAAAATTTGATTAATTTCAGAACATAGTAACTAAATTTAGTCAATTTATGATATATGTTGAAATAGATGTAATTCTAGAAAATTTTAAATTACTGCATGAAAATTTGTGAAAAATTTTATGTGTAATTCTCAATTGTAATTGTACCGCTTGGGTTGTTCCCACTGTGACGTTCCGATCGGGATCCGATGCGAGTCTTTACGACTAGACCGGGTTTGCGAGTCGGGGCGTCATAGAGAATGGTATCAGAGCTATACCCCAGCCGGAAGTGTGGGAACTAAGTGCCATGCAGGGTAAAGTGCTACGCTATGGGAGCCACCTCTTGAACCCGCAATCGGACAAAGTGCTACATAGTGGGAGCCACCACTTGAGCCTGTAGGGGCCACCTCTAGAATCCTACCTGTCTGGCGGTTTGAGTGTGTGCTATATGTGCCCAGCGACGAGGACGTCGCCTATATAAGAGGGGTAGATTGTAACACCCTCAAATATAGCTAACTTGTACTCTATATCATCGAGACACCTTTTGAAGTATCGGCTCAGTTCTGGTAAAGAACTCTGAAGTTAAGCGTGCTTAATGGGGAGTAGTACTGGGATGGGTGACCTCCCGGGAAGTCCTCCAGTCTGGAGCCGATCACTATTAGAAAGAGACAAAACTGTGAGGTCGGTAGGCCAAAGTAGACAATACCTCGATGGTGGTATCAGAGCCTAAGATTGAGAATTTACATAAATGGTCATCAGCTTTGAAGAGGCGGAATCTCGCACTGAGTCCTGAGCGGGCTGTGGATCACCAGAAGATGAATCTGCAAGAGAGGGAAACGTGTCAGAGGGCCCAGGGGATCTCCCTGGGGCAAACCCTCCGATGGCTAAGTCAGTAGAGCGATGGTGGAAATGACAATGGGGGGAGGAGAGAGCTGATGCGCGAGAATCCTCTCCACCAAGGGTGAAGCGAATCGTGCTCAGGAGCTTAGGGTATGTGAATGGCTAGTTCATCTTACCATCTTCCGGAGGGTATCCCTTGCTTAAATAGTGCATCGCCTTTTAAGAGTCCGGTGAGCTGAGGGCTTCCCGGCGGGAGTTACGTCTTCAGCGGGGGCTTTCATGGCCGGATCGTGGGGGCGTTATCCCCTTGGAGTTCGGCAGCTCCCATGACTCTCCCGCTGGCGGAGGACTCTGAACGGCCGCACCTGCAGATAATCAAGCGGTCTCACCGAGCTACGGGGATGCTAGCTCGTGTCCGAGCGATAAGCATGGCCCGGCGAGGGTGGGGTCGGATAGGTCGGCTGGAACCTCTTTCTCCGGGTCGGAGAGTGGGCTTTAGATCGGACCTTCCATGCGACCTGACCGTTGTCTCGGGCCCTCCGAGCCTTGAAGGCCGCCGGGGAGAGTTGGTTCCTCGAGTCTTTATTTATTGGGCTTTTCTCCCGAAGTGGGCCCTGTGGACTATCACTTGGGTGGGCTCGCCCGGTTGGACCTTGTAGGTCTTGTTGGGCTGCCTTTGTGGTGGGCTGCGGAAATCCCCCTCTCCACTTGTCCCCCTCCTACTCCCGAGCCAAGGAGGCTCGGATGAGTAGTTTTTCGAGGCTTCGGACCGGCGTGGCTCAGGTGGGTGGAATTCCGTTGGCGTTATGGAGCCGCTTATAGCGGTCGCCGAGGCCCGTAATGATGATCCTGACGGATTTGAAGCGAAGGGGCCCCCCTTTTTCTCGGAGCACGGAACGGCGCGCCGCCACCCTCAGGGGTTTATAGGGGGCGCTGTTCATCGTTCTAGGCTTCCAGGGTTTTAGGCTTTCCTTGCTTCTTGATGCGCCGTGAGAGCACAGCGGAGACGCGGAGCCTTGCGGCGGCGTTTGAAGAGTTGGCGAGGATAACCGCGGAGGCGGTCCGGCAACTTCCTTCTCCCCCGGAGTCTTCAAGCTCGTACGAGGGATCTTCTCTTGACTCGATGGCGGACCAGAGCCTGGAGCCTGTGCTGGTGAGGCGGGAGCCTCTGGAGGAGGCGGCCGAGATCATCGATCTGGGGGATGACTCGGCAGCCGATGATCCTGATGCCCCGGTGGGTCGCGCTCATGCCCGAGATAAGGGCAAGGGGGCGGCCTCCGAGGGGACTTCTCGATCGACCGGCCTGAAGCGCAAGGATCCCCTGGTGGGGAAATTGCGGGAGGCCGCGAAGGCCAGGAAGAGGGCCAGGAAAGCCGGTCTTCCTACCGCCGTCGGGGGCGACTCTGGCTCGGCGGCGCTCCCCCCTCGGGGGCAAGATGGGGCCGACCCTTCTGGGCTGGCTCTCCCATCCGCCGAGCGAGAGGGGGCCGAGGAGACCAGGGGCCCCGCAGAGGGAGGTGATGAGTCGGCTCTCCCCTCCGTAGGGACATAGGGGGCCGATGCCGACGTGGCCGGCGCTGGGACCGAGAGTTCGGTCGGTGTAGATGGGGGTGTGCCCGCGGGGGCGCCGCAACCCCAAGTGCCGGCGGTTTCTGGTGCCGTTGATCCCGCGGCTCCGGTCGAGGGTGGGGGTTCGCCCGGGGAGGCGTTGCAACCCCAACCGACCGTGGTGCGCGGGGCGGTTAGTTTCGCCGCCACAACAGGGCCTTCCGGTGGGGTGCCTAGGGTGGAGCGGTCCCCTTTGCCGGAAGCTCTGGTCAGTCTTGGTGTCTCGGGTGATCTGTACCGGATTTGTCGGTCGATCGCCGATAGGACGAGGGGAGGAGAAAAGCGCAGTACTCCCGCCGGGGTCCTTGACATCCTGATGGAGGGCGGCCTGGTCATAGCTCGGACAGCGGCTGTGATGGCAGAGGCGCACGCCCGGACGGAGGCAGAGCGGTCGAAGCTCGCCTTGACCCTCGGTGGATGCGAGGGGAAACTAGCTCGGCTCGAGGGGGAGCACGAGGGGCTCCGGCGGGAATTCCTTGCTCTCAGGGAGTTGGCGCGGTCGAGCCGTCAGGAAGCCGAGGTGCTGGCCGAGCAGCTGACAAGGGCCCAAGACTCGCTCGAGAGGAAGAGCAAACGTCTGGACGAGGAGCGTCAGCGCCACGTCGAGCTGGACGGCCTCTGGGAGCGTGAGGGTGCCGAGCTGCATGATCGGGCGGAGGACGCGGAGCGCCTTCGCGCCGAGGCCGAGGCGGACCGAGCCCGGGCGGAGGGTCGGATGACTGAGGCTGAGCGGAGGATGACCGAGCTGGAGGAGCGTCTGGCGAGGGCGGAAGAGCGTGCGGCCGAGGCGGAGCGGGCTCGGGACGGGCAGGTCGAGGCGGAGGCGATCGAGCGCTATAAAGGCTCGGAAGCTTACTCGGCCGACCTGATTGCAGCCGCCCTACCCTACTACGAGGTAGCCCTCCGCCGGGGTGCTCGAAAGGGGTTCAGGCAGGGCTATCGCCGGGCGATGAACTATGCCAATGAGCACCTGGCCGGAGGTGATTTTCCTTATGGCCAGCGTTATGACTCGGACGAGTCAGAGTCCAGCTCCTCATCTTCGGCCGGGGAAGACCCGGAAGAATCGCCTCCAGCGGGGTCACCAGCTCCGGAAGCCTCGGGAGGGCTCACGACCGGGACAGTTCTTTCACAGGCGAGGTCAGTGTCCGGGCCGGCCGTCGCCGAGGGTACCGGGGGTGAAGCGTACCCTACTGATGTTCCCGAGCTTCAAAGTGGGCCCGAGGCCTGATGTAACTTTATTTTTCCCCTTCCCCTTTTTGTCCGTCTTCTTTGGTGTAAGAGGTTTTTATGAGGGGCAATAAATAACTTACTTTATTTGATCGCTATCTTTGCTGTGATTCGGTTGGCGTATCGGGGCAGTTGGAAAGTGCCGATATTTTTTGCGCCGTTTTCGCACGTCGATTCGGGAGACTTCTTGCGGGCGTCCTTTCATATTACCATGCTTTGAAAGTCGAGGTGCTTCGTGAATCCCGCTAGGGCGGGGGGCAAGGATTTTGAGGTGACCTTCCCAGGGAGGTCCTGTTGCGTGTTTTCGAGGGGGGAGTCATTTAAGGCGCATGGCCTCCCTTGGCCTATAAAATGGACCGAAGGGTGCTCCTTCTCTCTTAACACTTAGGACTCTCGCCGGCGGTCTGCCTTTATTTCCTCATCTTCGCTTTGCGTTGCACCGCCGTGATCGGAGCATGGAGGACCCTTCAGAAGGTGATGCTGCAGACGACGGGGAGCGGCCGGTTCCAGCTGTCCTGGAATATCGGTCGGGTCCCACGGTTGCCGCGCGTGCATGAGACGGGTCCGACGGTCGCCGCGCGGATCTGGAGAGGGCTTCGACGTGCGGAGGCACGTCGTTTGCCTCCTCTTGGCTCCGGCGAGGCTTCCGGGCGGACGCCGAGATGGAGGGTGGACGGGGGAGTTAGGGATGCCGGCCGCCATTCCCTTCCGTGGGAGGGGAGGAGGCGGCTCCGGTCCCTTCCTTACCCCCGTCCGCTGCCTCTTTCTCTCTCTTTTGTTCTTCATTTCTTTCACTCTTTTGGGGCTGCATGCTTTCTGTTCGCCTCCAAAGAGTTGGCAGTTTGGAAGAAAGGGGGCCTTCGCGGCGTGCCCTTTTTCCAGGTTGTTGCCAACGTGGAAGGTAGCCTTCCTTGCGTGAAAGGTGGCCTTCTCCTTGGTATCCCTCTGTCACCTTTGTCACGAACCTCCCGAGCCAACTGGGTCGACCATCTCTTGTCCGAGCCAGTTTCTACACGAGGCAGAGTCAGTGGCTGGATGCGAGAAGATCAAGACCGGGTCGACCGGGCGATGGCCGTTTGCTGCGGTGCCAGATGGATTTTCGCTTTTTGTTATGTAATGTATTGGCAGTTGCCTTTCTGATGTACCAACGGTTATCTTGAATGAATGCGAAAGATAAGGGGGTTTATTTTACCCAATTTGTTGATACAGTATTCAGAAATAAAATCTGCGTAGTGTGGTTGCGTTCCATGTCCGGGGAATGGGTTCCCCTTCCATTGTGGCTAACCTGTACGCACCTTTCCCGAGCGTCTCGATTACTCGGTAGGGGCCTTCCCAATTGGGGGATAGCTTGCCCGCCGCCTCCAGTGGTTGAGATGCTTCGGTCTTCCTGAGGATGAAGTCCCCTGGTCGGAATTGTCTGCCTCGGACATTGGCGTTGTAGTACCGAGTGAGGCGGCGCTGGTATTCCATAGCTCGGACGTTGGCGATCTCTCGGAGTTCGTCTGCCAGGTCGAGGTTCTCGAGCAGCTTCTGCTCGTTTGCCTCGGGCAAAAAGCTAATCACTCGGAGAGACGGATTGGCGATCTCTAACGGAACGACGGCTTTGGTGCCGTATACCAGCTGAAAAGGGGTCTCACCGGTTGCCGTTCTGGGGGTCGTTCGGTGCGACCATAGTACGCTAGGCAGTTCCTCGAGCCAGCTACCCTTAGCCTTGCCGAGTCTGGTTTTTATGCCCTTCAAGATGGTCTTGTTGGCATTTTCAACCAGCCCGTTGGCCTGAGGGTGGGCGACCGAAGTGAAGTGGTTGCGGATATTTAGGTCGGCGCATCTGTCTCGGAAGTATCGAGAGTCGAATTGCCGCCCGTTATCGCTCACTATCACTCGGGGGATGCCGAAGCGACAAATGATCGATTTCCATACGAAACCCCAGACGGCTGTCTCGGTGATCCTCGCTGTTGCTTCAGCCTCGACCCACTTGGTGAAGTAGTCGATGGCGACGATGATGAACTTCTTCTGGGATTGAGCCGTTGGGAATGGCCCAAGAATGTCGATCCCCCACCGAGCGAAAGGGTAAGGCTCGGTAAGGGTGACAAGTTCCGTGGCCGGCTGGTGGACCAAATGGTCGAACCGCTGGCAACGGTCGCAATGTTGTACGTAAGCCGTGCAGTCGCGCTGTAGGGTCGGCCACCAGTATCCTTGCCTTAGCAGGATTCTAGCCAGCGACCGACCTCCTGAATGTGCTCCGCACAGGCCTTGATGAATCTCTTCAATAGCTTGGCTTGCTTCGTCGGGGTCGAGGCATTTCAGAAGGGGCCCGGAGAACGATCTTCGGTAGAGGACGTTGTCGAGGATGACGAAGCGCCGAGCTTGGTACTTCATCCGGCGGGCCTCTCGAGAGTCGGAGGGTTCCTGGGAATCTCGTAGCCAAGCTAGGTAGGGGGAGCGCCAGTCGTCGGGAGTGGCCGAGTCAATGGCGAGGAGCTCCGAGTCTATGCTCGGGCGCTCTAGCTCTTCTAGGAGGACCGATCGTGTACCTTCCGGGTCTAGGGAGGAGGCCAGTCGGGAGAGGGCGTCCGCCCGAGAGTTTTGCTCCCGAGCTATTCGGACTACCTCAAACTCCTCGAACTGCTGGGCCAGGCTCCGGACCAACTGGAGGTATTTGATCATAGGTGCCTCCCGAGCTTCGTACTCGCCACTGACCTGGCTTGCGACCAGCTGGGAGCCCCCAACCGTCGAGCCATGCGGGCCCCCGAGATAAGGGCCTCGTACTCGGAAGCATTGTTGGACGCCGGAAAGCTGAACTTTAGGGCGTACTGCAACTCTATTCCTTCGGGGGACCTCAGGAGGATTCCTGCGCCGCTGCCGACCGAGTTGGACGATCCATCGACGAACAGCTCCCAGGTTGGCCCGGTTGCTGTCGGAGGCCTGTCCTCGATCGGAACGGTGCTCTCGGCGATGAAGTCGGTGAGCGCTTGTCCTTTGATAGCTGATCGTGGCCGATACGAGATGTCGTATGCCCCGAGCATGATGGCCCATTTGACAAGTCGCCCCGAGGCCTCGGGGTGGGCCAGAATCTTCTTCAGTGGCTCACCGGTTAGCACGGTGATGGGATGCCCCTGGAAATAGGGTCGGAGGCGCTTTACGGAGGTGACCAACGCTAGCACGAGTTTCTCGGTTGCGGGGTACCTCCGCTCGGCCTCGCCGAGCACCTTGCTGGTGTAGTAGACCGGCCTCTCGACTCCCGAGTCATTTCTGACTAGGACCGAGCTGACCATTGATGGCGTCACCGAGAGATAGAGCAGCAAAACCTCGCCCGCGACGGGCTTGGAAAGCACCGGGGGTGAAGCTAGGAGCTCTTTGAGCTCGGCGAACGATGTCTGGCATTCCCCGTCCCATGCGAACGTAGCAGACGCTATTTTAGGCCCCCTCATCAACTTGAAGAAGGGCAAGCATCGTTTTGCCGCACGGGACAGGAAACGACTGAGAGCGGCGACACGCCCCGTCAGACGCTGGACGTCTTTAATGCACGCGGGCGGGCGCATGTCCAGGATTGCCTGGACCTTGTCAGGGTTTGCTTCGATCCCCCGCTGAGTGACAAGGAAACCCAGGAACTTCCCGGACCTTACTCCAAAGGCGCACTTGGCGGGGTTGAGCTTCATGCTGTACTTCATGAGGGTGCCGAAGGTCTCGGCCAGGTCGGTGAGGTGGTCTTGGGCCCTCGGGGTCTTGACGAGCATGTCGTCGATGTAGGCCTCGACGTTCCGACCTAACTGTCCCTCGAACATATGGTTGACCTGTCGCTGGTATGTGGCTCCAGCATTCTTCAATCCGAAAGGCATTCGAGTGTAGCAGTACACATCGTAGTCGATGATGAAGGCGGTCTTCTCGATATCTTCAGGGTTCATTCGGATATGGTGATAACCCGAGTAGGCGTCCAGGAAGCTGAGTATCTCGTTGCCCGAGGTTGAGTCGACCAGTTGGTCGATGCTCGGTAGCGGATAGCAGTCCTTGGGGGTGGCCTTGTTCAGATCGATGAAGTCTACGCACATTCGCCACTTGCCGGTGGTCTTCGGCACCAGGACGACATTGGCTAGCCACGTTGGGTACAGGACCGGTCTGAAGAGACCAGTCTCTTGTCCCTTGGTGACCTGCGCCTTGATGATCGCCTGTTTCTCGGGCGCATGCTTCCTCCTCCGCTGCTGTACGGGTCCCACGGTGGCATCGAGGTTAAGCTTGTGCATCACAGTTTCCTCCGGTATACCAGGGAGTTGATCGTCGGACCAAGCGAAGACCCGGACGTACCCAGAAAGAAACTCCTTGTATTGCTGCTGTTCCTTCGGTGGTAGGTCGGAACCGATCCTCACTCCAAGGGCCGGATCGTCGTTCAGAAATACCGTTAATAATTCGCCACCGGGCTCGGTGGTCACAGTTTTTCCTTCGACTCCCCTGGGGCCCTTATCCTTCCCGTCCGGCCTTGAGGCTTCCACCGAGATATTGTAGCACCTTCTAGCCGTGGCCTGATTACCTCGGACTTCCCCCAACCCGTTTTTGGTGGGAAACTTCATTTTTTGGTGATAGGTAGATGGTACGGCCTTTATTCGGCTGAGAATTTTTCGGCCGAAAATGGCGTTGTACGCTATCATACCTTTAATCACTATGAAGTCCACTATGACCGTAACCGTTTTGGGCGGGGTGCCGATGGTGACCGGCAGGCTTAGGGCTCCCTCGGGGTAGGTGGCCAGGCCATTAAACCCGCACAGGGGTGTTCGGATCGGGCGGAGCTTGGATGGGTCTCCCCCCATCTTGAGAAAACAGTCATAAGATAATACATCGGGGGCGCTCCCATTATCAACCAAAATCCTGTCTACATTACAGCGATTTATCGTGGCCGAGATAACGAGGGCATCGTCATGCGGGGTTCTCAGCCCTTCCAGGTCTTGGTCGGAGAAGACTATGACCTGGGGCTCCATCGGCGGGCCTTTGGGGGGCTCCAAGGCTCGGCTGGCCCGCTCGGCATGACGTTTCCTTCCTCGGCTGGTGTCGCCTCCCGACGCCGTTCCTCCGGAGATGACGTTGATGTGGACCCCTCGGGGGGCGTTGTCGATCTCCTCTGCGGCATCTCGGTCTTCTTTGTGCCCGGTTGTGAACCGGGCTAGATGCCCCAGATGGATGAGGCGCTCGATCTCGTCTTGGAGCTGATGGCAATCTCCGGTGTGGTGCCCGTGGTCGCCGTGGAATAGGCAATGCTTGTCCCGCTTGCGGTTCTTCGACCTCATCGGCTCGGGCTGGCGGAGGAGTCCCGAGTCTTTGATGTCTTCATAGATCTCGTAGACTGGTGCGGTCAAGGGGGTATACCGCTCGTACTTTCTCTTGCGCTCTCCTTCTCGATCGCGCTTCTT
This sequence comes from Amorphophallus konjac, assembly GCA_022559845.1. Taxonomy (NCBI): domain Eukaryota; kingdom Viridiplantae; phylum Streptophyta; class Magnoliopsida; order Alismatales; family Araceae; genus Amorphophallus; species Amorphophallus konjac. The sequence continues at coordinate 341,860,539 of CM040126.1, read as the reverse complement.
ACTCGAGCCAGGGTTTGGCTCGGAGGTCCGCTTTTTGTCCCCCTCCCGACCCGAGCCGGTTGTGTCTCGGCAGGCGCTGAGTACTTCTTCGCACTCGGCGTGGCGCAGTGCCAGAGTCACTAGCTCGGCAAGGGTCGAGGGAGGGTGGAGGACAAGCTCGCGGCAGAGATTCTCGTCCCGGGTGCCCCCGGTCAGTGCGGTTGTGGCTGAGGCCACATCCAGGCGGGGGATCCTAAGGGCTTCCGATTTAAATCGGTGGACGTAGGTCCGGAGCCTCTCCCCTCACGCCTGTTTGAGGGCCAGAAGCCCCGCAACTGACCTTGGGGGGGCGCTACCGGCGAAGCTCTCCTTAAAAATTCGCCCGAATTGTCTGAAGTCTCGGATGGACCCCGGGGCGAGGGCTCGGAACCATGCCTGAGCGCCCTGGACCAGGGTGGTCGCGAAGGCTCGGCATTTAATGGGATCCGGCGTTCCATGTAGGGTCACCAGGGCGTCGAAGCTGTCGTAGTGGTCGGCTGGGTCGCCCTGGCCGTCGTAGAGCTTGAAGGTTGGGATGGAGGCTCTAGGAGAGACCTCTGCCTTCAAGATGTACTCAGAGAATGGGGATCTCTCCTCGTCCTCCGGGAAAGAGGTCTTCTGCAGGGCGCGGAGAGCGCGCTCTTGCTCTGCAAACCGCCTCTCAAAATCTCGTAGCCGGAGAGACAGCTCCGGCTGCGGCCGCGCCGCAGGGCTGGGGGGGGGGGCGTCGTGGCGGTCTCCCGGAGCACTTGTGCCCGGGCGCGGCGGCCTCGCCCCCTGCTTCCCTCTCCTCGGCGTGGAGGAAGCCTCTTGCTCCACAGGCGGAGCTTGCGAGGGTCCTCCGACGTCGTTGCGGAGTAGCCGTCGGCCGCGGAGGGTGAAACGGCCTCCGGCAGTGTGCTACGACGCCCTCTTTTGTGGGGGACTTCCTGACGGGGCGCGGGACCTTGCGTCCCTAGCCGCCTGGGCCCTCATGAGCTCCACGAGGACGTCCATCTTTTCGTTGAGGGCCTGGAAGGCGTTGGCGCCACCGTCGGGGGGTGCCCCTGTCTCCGCCGGGGGGGGTGGTGGTGCGTTAGTGGGGACGCTGGCATTGGAGGGGGGGCTCTGCGAGACCCTAGGGGGGACGCCTCCCGCCACCGCCACAGCTTTACCTGCCCCGCCGGCGGATCTCCTCCCTGAGTTTTTTCTCACCATCTTGCCTCTTCGTGCGTTTCCCACAGACGGCGCCAGATGAAGAGGCGGAATCTCGCGCTGGGTCCTGAGCGGGCTGTGGATCACCAGAAGATGAATCTGCAAGAGAGGGAAACGTGTCAGAGGGCCCAGGGGATCTCCCTGGGGCAAACCCTCCGATGGCTAAGTCAGTAGAGCGATGGTGGAAATGACAATGGGGGGAGGAGAGAGCTGATGCGCGAGAATCCTCTCCACCAAGGGTGAAGCGAATCGTGCTCAGGAGCTTAGGGTATGTGAATGGCTAGTTCATCTTACCATCTTCCGGAGGGTATCCCTTGCTTAAATAGTGCATCGCCTTTTAAGAGTCCGGTGAGCTGAGGGCTTCCCGGCGGGAGTTACGTCTTCAGCGGGGGCTTTCATGGCCGGATCGTGGGGGCGTTATCCCCTTGGAGTTCGGCAGCTCCCATGACTCTCCCGCTGGCGGAGGACTCTGAACGGCCGCACCTGCAGATAATCAAGCGGTCTCACCGAGCTACGGGGATGCTAGCTCGTGTCCGAGCGATAAGCATGGCCCGGCGAGGGTGGGGTCGGATAGGTCGGCTGGAACCTCTTTCTCCGGGTCGGAGAGTGGGCTTTAGACCGGACCTTCCATGCGACCTGACCGTTGTCTCGGGACCTCCGAGCCTTGAAGGCCGCCGGGGAGAGTTGGTTCCTCGAGTCTTTATTTATTGGGCTTTTCTCCCGAAGTGGGCCCTGTGGGCTATCACTTGGGTGGGCTCGCCCGGTTGGACCTTGTAGGTCTTGTTGGGCTGCCTTTGTGGTGGGCTGCGGAAATCCCCCTCTCCAAGCTTAATCCACATTTTAAAAATCTTAAATTAGTAGGGAGTTATGATGAAAACCTAACCGTATTACTGTATTGTCATACCATGGCGGGAGGTGGTCGTCGTGCGGTTCAAAATGACGATGCTCATGAGGAGCCGAGAGGATCCCCAGCTCCGCCCCCACCACCTTTGGTGGACTAGGGGATGTTCATGCAAGGCCTGGTTTAGGCTATGCAGACCCAGGCATAGACACAGGTGGCACTTCAGGCGTAACTCCAGACTCAGACAGCATCACCTCAGGAGCAGGCTTTAGGAGGGGTGACTATGATGGAGAGGTTTCGGCGGATGTCACCACCCTCTTTTAAGGGGGAGAGTCAGTCAATCATGGCTGAAAACTGGCTCCGCGAGATCGAGAAGATCTTCCGGGTCATCCGATGTGCAGATGAGGACAATACCAGTCTAGCGGCGTATATGCTACAGGAAAGAGCGGACGTATGGTGGGCGTCCATTCTGAGGAATCAACCTGACAGGCTGGAACATGAAATTACTTGGGAAGAATTCACAGCGCGATTCACGGCAAAGTACATATCGGAACATGTGCAAGACAAGCTGGAGCAGGACTTTCTGGCCCTAACTCAGGGGTCAAAGACCGTGCTCGAGTACGAAGCAAAGTTCACGGAATTAGCAAAATATGCACCACATATTGCTACAGATGAAAGGAGGAAGGTGAAGAAATTTGTGGCGGGTCTACGACCGTCACTTCGGACCTTCCTAGTTGCACTAGATCTGGCTACTATGGAGGCGGCCCTTGGCGCGGCATGTCGTCAAGAGAGCGACATGGAGTTATATCAGGAGGAGAAGAGGACTTCAACAAAAAGACCATCTGCACCCTTTCACCGGAATGATAAAGGCAAAAGGGTGATGAGCAATCCGTCACGACCGTTCGTGGCAAGGAAGACCACACCACCATTTTGGGGCAGCAACAAACCAGAATGTAAACAATGTGGCAAGCGACATGGCGGAGAAGTGTGCTGGATCGCCACCGGCAGATGTCTCCGTTGTGGCGAGAAGGGCCACATGATTCGGGATTATCCGAAGATGATGCAACCTATTGCGGCTCAGCCAGTAGCAGCAACAGCAGCTCCAGTGGCAGCCAGACCAGTAATAGTAGCAGCCAGACCAGGAGCAGCGAGACCCGCGGGGAGACCCCGAGCGCCAGCTCGGGTATTTGCACTTGCGAGAGAGGATGCCGAGCATGCGGAGGATCTCACAGAAGGTACTATTTCTATCAATGGTATTCATGCTAGAGTATTGTTTGACACCAGTGCCACACATACTTTCATCTCTGAGAAGTTTGCTAGTCAATTGCATGAGGAATTTGTAATTTAATCAGTAGAACTAGACGTGCCCCTGTTGGTACACACACCTGTAGGAGCAGTGTCTACCAAGAGGCACATCCCCTCACTATCAGTCAATATAAAAGGAAGAACTCTGCCTGGTTATTTTTGCTGTTTACCTATGCAAGACTTTGATGCTATCCTAGGACTGGATTGGTTAGAAGAGCATTACGCTCTGATAGATTGCCGAAGGAAGAGAGTAATTTTTCGCATCCCTAGAGAGAAAGAGTTCTCATCCCTTACTGAAGCATATGGCTGGGAAGAAGTTAGTAGTTTCAACAATGAAGACTGTGCGAATGTTGAGGAAGGACTACGATGCATTCTTGGCAAGCGTAGTCACGAAGTCGGATGTTGATCAATCACCGACTATAGCAGAGATCGAGGTTGTTCGGGAATTCCTTGATGTGTTTCCAGAGGATTTGCCTGGGTTCCACCTACAAGGGAGTTAGAGTTTGCCATTGACTTATTACCTGGCACAGCACCTGTCTCTAAGGCACCCTACAGAATGGCCCTAGCAGAATTGTCAGAGTTGAAAAAGTAACTTCAAGACTTGTTAGACAAGGGGTTTATCCGTCCAAGTGTGTAATCATGGGGAGCTCCAGTTCTGTTTGTGAAGAAGAAGGATGGTTCTCTTAGGTTATGCGTTGACTATCGCAAACTTAATGAGGTGACCATTAAAAATAAATATCCTTTACCCTGCATTGATGACCTGTTTGACCAATTGCAAGGAGCCACAGTGTTCTCAAAGATTGATCTACGTTCGGGATACCATCAATTGAGGATAAAGAAAGAAGACTCATCCAAGATAGCATTCCGAACGAGATATGGTCATTATGAATTCTTGGTGCTACCTTTTGGTCTGACAAATGCCCATGTTGCTTTTATGGACTTGATGAATCGGGTGTTTAGACCGTATCTTGACACCTTTGTGATTGTCTTTATTGATGATGTGCTGATATATTCTCCTGATGAAGCTTCACACTGGGAACACTTGAGAATCATCCTCGAGACGCTAAGAGCGCATGAGCTGTATGCTAAGTTCAGCAAATGTGACTTTTGGCTGACGGAGGTTCATTTCCTCGGGCATGTAATCTCAGGCAATGGTGTTGCCGTTGACCCCGCAAAGGTCCAGGCGGTTATGGAATGGGAGACTCCTAAATCTCCCATAGAGATTCGGAGTTTCTTAGGGTTAGCTGGTTACTATCGTCGCTTTATTGAGGGATTTGCATCTCTAGCGGCGCCACTAACCAAGTTAACCCGAAAGGGAGTCAAATATATATGGTCTGAGAGCTGTGAGAAGAGTTTCCAAGAGCTGAAGGCTAGGCTGACATCGGCACCAATTCTTGTTTTACCTAACAATGAGGATGACTTTGCTATCTATTCTGATGCATCGAAGGTTGGGTTAGGCAGTGTATTGATGCAAACTGGAAGGGTGGTCGCTTATGCTTCTCGCCAACTAAAGGAGCATGAGCGAAATTACCCGACTCATAATTTGGAATTGGCTGTAGTGGTTCATGCATTGAAGATCTGGCGTCATTATCTTTACGGCGTCAAGTTTGAAGTGTTCACTGACCACAAGAGTCTGAAGTACCTATTCTCTCAGAAGGAGTTGAATCTAAGATAAAGAAGATGGGTCGAATTCTTGAAAGATTATGACTTCGAATTGCGATACCATCCAGGAAAGGCAAATGTAGTGGCCGATGCTCTCAGCAGGAAGAGAGTTATAATGCAGCAGGATTGGAAGATGATCAAAGATGCAGCGCAGCTTATGACTGTGATCGAGCCTCAGTTATGTCAGGCATTTGTGTCTCAACTGACCATTAGATCAACAGTGCTTGACCCCAGCTACAAGGATTGATCCGGAAGACCGGCTTTGCTCGTGATGAAGATGGAGTGATTCGGTTTCAGCACCAGATCTGTGTACCTGATATAGCCGATTTGAGAAGGCAGATTCTGGAGGAAGCACACCGATCAATGTTCTCTATTCATCCAGGAGGTGGTAAAATGTACCAACACTTGAAACGGTCTTTTTGGTGGCAGGGAATGAAGAAGGATGTAGCCGACTTTGTGGCTAGATGCTTGGTTTGTCAGCAGGTAAAAGCAGAGCACCAAAGGCCATCAGGGCTAATGCAGAAAATGGAAATTCCTCAGTGAAAATGGGAAGCAATCACTATGGACTTTGTGACCGGGTTACCCAGATCGGTAAAAGGTAATGACTCTATATGGGTGATCGTGGACCGATTTTCAAAGTCTGCACATTTCCTTCCTATGAAGGTAAAGCAATCGGTGGAAAGCTTGACAAGACTATATGTTGATAACATTATCAGACTTCACGGTATTCCAAAGTCTATTATCTCTGACAGGGATCCCCGGTTCACATCCAGACTGTGGCAAGGGTTGCATGAAGCTTTTGGTTCGCGGCTCAAGCTCAGTTCAGCTTGTCACCCGCAAACTGACGGTCAGTCTGAAAGGACAATTCAGACACTGGAGGACATGCTTCGGGCTTGTGTTCTTGATTGGAAGGGCGATTAGGAGCGACATCTACTTCTCGTGGAATTTTTTTATAATAATAGCTTCCACGCGAGTATAGGCATGGCTCCATTCGAGGCAATATATGGTAGACCATGTAGGTCTCCGTTGTGCTGGGAGGAAACAGGAGACAGGCAGTATGTGGGTCCAGAAGTTATCCAAGAAACTACGGAAAAGATCAGGTTGATCAGACAGAGACTGATGATAGCACAAGACAGACAGAAGAGCTATGCTGATAACCGGAGGAAGGAGCTGTCATTCGAAGTTGGTGATCACGTCTTCCTCAAGGTGTCTCCGTCAAAGGGAATCGTTCGGTTCGGCAAGCGTGGAAAATTAAATCCACGATTCGTCGGACCATTCGAGATTCTAGAGAGATTGGGAAATGTGGCATATCGGTTGGCTTTACCTCCGTCTCTGGAGGGAGTACATCCGGTATTCCACGTGTCCATGCTGAGGAGGTACGTGCATGATTCGGCGCACGTGATCAGTACTGAGCAGATGCAGTTCCAGCAGAACCTATCCTACGAGGAGCAACCTGTTCGAATTCTTAACCGCAAAGAACAAGTGCTGAGGACTAAAGTCATCCCATTGGTGAAAGTACTATGGAGGAACTTCTCGCATGAGGAGGTCACGTGGGAACCAGAAGAAGCGATGAAGAAGAAATACCCTCATCTGTTCGATATGTGATCTAACCCCAAACTTCGAGGACGAAATTTTCTTTAAGGGGGAGAGGGTGTAATGCCCTACGATTTTTAGTAGTTTATTTAATTGTTTAAAAAAAATTTATATGTCTAAATATTTAAATTCTTTATTTTATTATATTTATTTAGTCATAAACAAAGTTATAGGCTGTTGATTATTTTTTTAAAAAAAATTTGTAAGAGTTTGGAACAGAAAAATGAAAGAAAGAGGTTAAATAAAAAGAAAAGGGCATAAACAAAAAAAAAGATAGAAGGTTAAAATTAAAAAAAAATAATTTAAAATTAAAAAAGGGTTGCGGCAGCGGCCCCACGCGGCCGCCCGCGTGTGCGCGCGCGGGCGGGTGCCGCCCCGCCCCCCCTTGATGCCGCTTTGTGGCTTAATTATAATTTTTTTTTTAACTTTGTTTATTAGTTAGTTTGATTATCTTCCATCTTTAGTCAAAAGTACACATATTATATATATAAAAAAAATAAAAAATGCAGGATAGTCAAAAGAAATTAGGTGAGGGGTTGGTGAAGTTTGAATGACTAATTTTAATAAAATAACATTAAATTAAATGATTTAATCTCAACCACTAGATTAAGTGGATGGTTAGGATTGATTAAGCTATAAACCCCTATAAATAGAGGGGTATAGGTGGCTCATTGCTTCTATTGGAAGCTGAGTTCATGGAGTGCAGCAGGGGGAGGTGTGAAGGTCATTAAGGAGTGTTTAAGTATTTTTAAGGTAAGGGATTAACACTTTATCCCCTAGATTAACATGTATTAGCATATTTAGAATGATTTATGGTGTTTAATTAGCATCTATATAGGTAGCTAAGTCCATAGATCGTAGTTTCATATTCTATAATCTTATCTTGGTTGGATTAGTATTAAATCATTAAGTTAAAGCATGTGATTAATGGTGTAATTAAGTGATTAATATCTTAAAATTAGCAACAGTGTATGATAAATTAAGAGAGTTTCCAGAATCCTGAAATCTGATGTTATGAACTTTCTGCAAAAAATTTTATGTCTGATTTAATTTATTTTCACGTTTAAAGATGTTTTAATATTATCCTAAAGGTGTTTAAATTATACTAAAATACCATAGGATGATATAAAATCACAATAAATTGTAGGAGGGTATCTTACTGTGAGAATCATGTGTAGAAAAAGTTTCATAATTTCTGGATCATGATATTTATTTTAATGAATTTTCATACATGATAAAATATATAAATAATCATATAGAAATTATGAAAATTAGAAACCATGTTCACAAAAGTCTTATAGTTTTAAAGTAAGGTCCAGGCATTGAGTGTGTTGTATTCTGAAAATATCAATAATTATGGATATCTACAAGTAATATTAGATAATTTTTGATATTTTAATAGAAGTATACAATTACGAGAAAAATAGAAATAATACATGAAAAATCTTGAAACTTTACCAGAAGACTTAAATATTTGTTAGAACTAATTTATGAAAATATCATCGCATTAGGATATCAGAATCATCATTGGTATAATTATCAATGTTTAAACAAATAATTAGAAAGTTTGAATAAATACTAATATTCTGTGAAAAATCTAAAAAAATCACAGAACTGATGTTTAGATATCTGTAAGTTAATTTTCAGTATAATTTTACCATTGTAAGTATTCTCGATAATTGTCTCTATTTAAAAGTTATTATTTTAAATTTTAGAAATTGATATCAAAAAATTAGAAAATAGACATACTGAATGAAAAATGATGAAAATTTTTATATATGACACTTCTGTCTGAAAAAATATTATGTAAATTTTTAGAAATTATCTGATCAATTTGGATATATTTAGGTGATTTATTATTCATGATATATTTTTCTTACTTAGTGTGAAAAATAATAATACAGTGTGAAAAATGGTAATGCAGTGTGAAAAATAATAAAAAGTTTCAAAAATGATATTTCTGTTATGAATGATGGTTTTACAAATTATGGTGACTTTTAGAATGTTGTAAGTAAATTTAGTTAATTTTCCATGTACATGAAAATTTATACAATTCTGGAAAAATTCAAATTCCTACATAAAAAGTTATGGAAATTGTTTTGTATAATGTTACATGTAAATGTGATTTGCAGTAAAAATTTGATTAATTTCATAACATAGTAACTAAATTTAGTCAATTTATATTATATGCTGAAATAGATGTAATTCAAGAAAAATTCAAATTACTATATGAAAATTTGTGAAAAATTTTATGTGTAATGTTACATATAAATATGATATGCATAAAAAGTTAAGTGATTTTCAGAACATGATAGCTAAATTTAGTAAATTTTTGATACATGTTGATATACAAGTAATTCTGGAAAATTATAAATTCTGTCTGAAAATTTATGAAAATTTTATGTTTGGATTCTTTCTGTAAATATATTGATTCCCTGAAATTTCAAAGCATTCTGATACCTGTAAACAGATTTAGTAAATTTTGATATATAGATATGTCATTATATTTGAATAACTTAAAAATTTTAAAAAAATAAAAATAATTTTCAGTATTGGTATATTAATATTCACAACATGAATTTTGAGTGACATGTGTCCATTTCATATAAGTCATATTTATATTTTTACCGTACCGTTAGTAATGCCAAGTGGACACTGCCACCATAGGAGGAGATTGGAACCAAACTATAGAAATGCCCCTATAGGGAGGTTCACACTGTACTGGCCCCGAGGGTAACGGGGATGAAATCCTAGAGGTGGAGAAGTACCACTGGTTAAGGTGGAGAGGACTTCTCCCGGTTCTGCGCAGTAACTAAGACTCATCACTATTTACCTAGGTGATAGAGTACCGACTGACTGTCCTTCTAGTGGTGGTTTGGGCACTGTGTCTGGCTATTTATACCACTGTTACTGTTTATTGAACTGAAATTGAACAACTGTTATTGCCGACTGAATTGACACTGAACTACTGTTACTGTTCACTGAGTCGTTATTAATACGACTATTACTGCTCACTGAATTGATACTGAAAATGTTATTACTGTTCATTGATTCATTACTGGAATCATTAGTTAATGTTTACAAATGATGAATTCTTATTTACTGTGTCATGGGTATGATAAATTTTAATGTACATGTTTTCTTTGTCAAATGATAATAGAATGACTTTATGAAACAAATTACCGTAAATCACTTTGGTTATGTTGACACATGTTTTGACTGGGGACTATGCTTAGTCTCTTACTAGGTCTATTCGTAGACTCACCCCGTTGAATAATTTCAGGAGAAGCCGTAGAAGGAAGCGAGGAGTGATCTCGCAGTGTTTGACCGCGGCTCGATTTTTACTAACAGTCTTTATCTTAGGTAGTTATGTTATGAGTTATGTCTTATGTAAAAAATGAAAAAAAAATGTGTGAAATTTGGTTGTGTAATAAAAGACGTGTGAAATTGTTATCGTTATTTCTATCTACGTGGATGTAGTCATTTGATTGTAAGCTGATGAATTGAGTATTTTCATTTTCGCTACAATGTTATCTCAGTGTTTATGTGTAATTCTCAATTGTAATTGTACCACTTGGGTTGTTCCCACTGTGACGTTTCGATCGGGATCCGATGCGAGTCTTTACGACTGGACCGGGTTTACGAGTCGTGGCGTCACAGAGAGTGGTATTAGAGCTATACCCTGTAGATTCTAAGAAATCCACTTAGAACAATTAAATGAATAAAAATAAGCATGCACGTGGTGCTAAAGGGAAGTGTGATCGCCAGAGACGCGAGGGCCTCAAAGGATATAAGCAATAATAAAAGGGAGGGATCGCAAAAATACCTTGGAAGCGCGGGGGATTTGTGAGTGCTCCTTTCTCTTCTGATCGGCCGGCCGATGAAGAGAGTTTTTCTTGATGATTACCCTTGCAAAATTAACAAACACCCATAAAAAAAATTGAATTAGAAACAAGGTGAGTGTAGCATCAAATTCATGATAAAAATAGACATGAAAGCATGCGTAAGAACACACCTTATTGGGTGTTGGCTCTTAAACCCCTATGCAAAAGGGAAGGATATGATATGATGAATGATATGAAAAATATAATAAGTGCAAGTGTTGCACTGTGAGGAGGTTCTCAAACGTGGTTGAGTGACATTTGAAAAAAAGTATGATGCATGAACTAATGTAGATAAAAGAAAAGAAAATAGAGAGAATAAGGAAGGAAATAGAGAAGCCTGGGTTTCTCCTTTGGCTTTGATGATCGTTCGGGAGAGCCTCCTTCAGAAGATGAAGCCTTAGACGTGCAGGAGCCCCTCCTTCAGCCAAGAACAGCAGCAGTTCCCTGCAAGAAAGGAAGAAAAGAAATCGAATCCCGTAACAGAGCCGCAGTAGCTCTATTAATAGGGCTCAAAACCAAGTTTGGGAAGATAAGAAAGGGCAAGACCCTTCCACGGCAAGGACTCCAGTTCCCTAATCAAACAAGAGGACCAAACATAGCAGGGAACCTCAGGAAGGCTGCGTTCGAGCAGGACACAAAAGGTGAAAGACGACCTAGATAAGGGCGTCAATTCAAAAATTGACGACCTACCATAGGGCGTTAATTAAAAACGCGACCAGGACAAAGGCGTCAACTCTTGGATCTTTTTTAGAAATAAATGTTTCTTTTATTTGAAAATTATGAAAGACGCCTGAGTTGGAGGCGTTACTTAAAACACGCCCCACAGAAGGGCGTTAAATCATTTATATTCTTTTTTGAAAACGGGAAAATTTCAAGAATTGACGCCCTGCACTATGGTCGTCCGTTCATTAAAATGTGCCCCGGCCCAAGCCGTTAATTAAAACACGCCCCTCATCAAGTCGTGAATTCAGAAAAATTCATAAAAATAGAGAAAAATGCCCGAAAAATCCAGAAAAATAGGGAAAAATAAGAAGAAGGAGGAAAAAAGGGTGAAATCCAAGAAAAGTGAGAAAAGTCACTCAAATAAAGGTAATTTGAGGGTCAAATTGGGACATTACAAGGTAATATGAGATGTACTCACAGTAACGTCAATTTTGGCGTGTCTACAGCTGCCCCGCCTTGGCGTCTGCTTTGCAAGGGAGCAGAGCAAACTGAAAAGTAGATGCCAAGGTGTGATGAGACACGCAATCAACATCACTTGATGAGAATGAAATCAAAAGCTCGAGATGAAGCAATCTCGGGAAATTCAATGAAATCAACGATGTTTAGATAAAAGAGGGAGTGTGCGTGCGGGCACGAAGGAGAATGATCAACTTCCAGCGCGGTGGAAGTACCCCAGGTCACAAAACCTGTAGGTTTCACCCTTGGGGAGTGATTACCAGCCAATGTGGACGTGCTGCAGCCAAGGTGGATCAAAGGAAAAGGATTAAAAAGATGATAGAAATCCAAACAAGGAGCTTTCGAGAAAATGACCCAAAACAGCGACAAAACGAACTAAGGATTCCATTCAGCAATGAATATCTTATATCTTGAAGGATTAAGATCAATTTGACTCTCCAATCAGCTTATCAGAATGATTTTTCAATGTTGTTTCAAACTCCTATATGAATGCATGCTGGGTTTAAAAGGAAAAATTAAAACAAATGAAAATATAAGATAATCAAGGATAATATTGTTAAACTGCCAAGATTGGGTCAAGAAACCCATTCTGCGAGCCGATACTAAACCGAAGCCCGTTTATCCGCGCACCAACTCGCAAAAGGGAACCATCGTCCCCAGTCTTGGACGGCTCAACGGCCTATCCGTATGAGTAAGATGCCTCTGGAATCGTCATCGTTTTTGATGAAGGGGAACTCAGATTCCAGATTTACCAAAGCCACAAGGTCCTTGATATGATCTAATAGCGTAATAACATATAGTAAAATGCATACATGGGGAAGATGGTGGAGCAATAAGCATGGGGGAACTGAGAAATGAGGTGCAAGCACTGTGGGGCTTGGATGATGATGCCCAGTCGGTGGGACCAAGAGCTTCTTCCTGCGCTCAAAGATTCATCAGCCAAGATATAAAAGATAACAAGCAATGAATAAGGCATTTAAGCATAGCAAGCATAGCATGAATCAAAGCATCAATAGCAGGTATGTATCATATCATGAATAGCATAGATAGCATCATTAAAGCATAGATAGCATAGCATCATTGTTTGTCGTTTGTCATGAGGATGATAACTTGGCTAATCAAGATTTGGAGTTGAATGATCAAGATCTGATAATGCCCATCGGCGGAGTGATCAGCAAGATTTGATAAAAAATATTTGGAGATGAATAATCGGAGTAATGCGTAGCAAATTATGAAGATGTGATCAATTGTGAACATGAGAAGAATCAAAAGGTAGATAGCAATGAATGGAGAGGACTCATCCCGTGCTCTTGGTCCTTGCAAAGTTGTTGTTCTTGCAAAAGCACCATCAGAAAAATGTAATGCAATTTTTTTTGGATTTTGAAATATGCAAATTTTTATGGGTTTAAAAAGATATTTCAAATTTTTATGTGGATTTTTTAGAAAATATTTGAATTTTTGTTTGGAAAATATTTTTTTTGGAAATTTTTTTTATATTTTTTGAATTTTTGAGAAATATTCAATTTTTTTTTAGATTTTGGTGTAGGAAATATTCAAATTTTTTTTAGATTTTGAGAAATATTCAACTTTTTGGTTTAGGCTTTGTTAATACAGCATCAAAGGGTGTTTTAAAACCACTAGCTAGGGGTCCTTATTCCTTCCCCTTTCGCTAAAAACTGCCCAAAGCTGAGCGTGCATTGAAGGTGGCGCCCTATAACTGACTGCCCTTGATTAACGGTGCTCCTACCAAGGCCATACCCGAGAAACATTCGGTCTTAGAGGGAGAAGAGAAGAATAATTGAGGATAAGCTTTATGCAGGATGGGAGATGTCGGGACTTGAATTCCTTCCAAGGTGTTTCCCCTCAAAGAGGTAGTCTATTGCGCCGGGGCTTTATGCCTTTGATTTTTAGACCCTTGACATGCATACGACCAGGGTTTTCCCTGCGGGGACTTTGCCACTCTTGTCATGCCATAATTCGTACTTTTGAATTTTTCTTCGAAATTTTGGCTTGATTTTCATAATAGCCCTTTTGGCGAAATGTATCATGAAATTTGATTCTAGTTTGGGTCAAGACTGCCCCTATTTGAGACTTCTCTCGTATTGGGGATTACCGAGGTTGGTCATCTCATCCGTCGACCTCTTGCCGCTGCACGCGGCCGAGTAAAGAAGAGAAAAAGACTTTCAGGAATTCTCATGGCATGGCCAAACTAGCAACGATGTTTTAACCAAAGGAGCCGGCTAAGGACGCCGTGAAGTGTGTGGAATGCCCAGCTGAAGGTTACTCTTAACAAGCAGGGAGAGAACGTTGAATTCCCAGCATGGGATTTTTATTACCAAAGGTGCTGCAAAAATAAGCCTAAAAGACTGTTTTGAGAATGATTTAGTAAAGATAAAGATTCGACCTAGGATAAAGGTCTTGACTACCACTCTTAATTTTGTTAAGAAGCACTTTATTTTGAAAATCAGGCGTGAAGCAATGAGGTAATGATATCATAAAATACGTACTTACGCCAATATGTTACCTTGCAACCCTTGTAGAAGCAGCTGTCAGAGGCGAGGTTGATCATCGTGGGATAGTCCTCTTTGGCAGTCAAAAGGATTGGAAGCAAAGGGTTTGAAAGTGACTTAACAAGAAGGAGTGGTGCCAAGACCAGACTCAGACGAATAAGGAAAAAAAGGAAGAGAGGCGAGGGCTAGAACTCCCTCACTAAGGTGTGGAGACCCTGATCACATGAAAGGTCTACAGAAGAAGCGGAGAATTAGAAGGAGGAGTGAGGACTAAAGCCTCGAAAGCAGTGAGAGAATGGGCAAATGGCCAAGGCAGTGGATGTGGAAGAAGTTGGGTCGGACCCAGGATTAGGGGGAATCAGAAGAAGAAATTGATAGATGGAAAGAGGCAGATCCGGAGGGTCCGGAGGTTGTGGAGGAGAATCCTGATAGGAGGAATCTGGGGGCTTCGGAGGGATAAAATATCGAGGGACGCGGTGCCCTGGGAAGAAATAGGGAAAAAGATGATGGAAAAGGAAGAAGAAAATGAAGGATGTGATGTCCTGGAAGGGTATAAAGATGAATCGGAAGAAAGATGGATGGTCTGGAGGTTCCGGGGGAATGAGATGCCGAGGGACGCGGTACCCAGGGAAGAGTGGATGAAAAGGATCAGGAGGGTCCGGAGGTTCCAGAGGAATGAGATGTCGAGGGACGCGGTGCCCGGGGAAGAGTGGATGAAAAGGATAAGGAGGGTCCGGAGGTTCCGGAGGGATGGAATCAGAAGGGTCGGGATGCCCCGAAAGAAGATAAAGAGAATAAGATGGAGAATCCGGAGGTTCAGAAGGAAGAGAATCAGAAAGGGCGCGATGCCCTGGGAGGAAGGAAAGAGAGTCCGGCGGTTCTAGAGGGGGAAGGTACCATGGGACGCGATGCCCAAGGAGAAGAGAAAGATCCGGAGGTTCCGGAGGAAGAAGACGGAAAGGGGCGCGATGCCCAAGGGATAAAGAGAGGAGTGAAAGATCCGGAGGTTCCGGAGGAGTGAAATCAGAAAGGGCGTCATGCCCTAAAAGGAGGGATAAAACACCTGGAGGTTCCAGGGAAATAGCATGAAAGGGGACGCGATGCCCCGGGGAGAGTGGATTAGAAGAGGATGAAGATGAATAAGATGGGAAATGCGGAAGATCCGGAGGTTCCGGAAGGCGGGGAAGATACGGGTCCGGAAACCCGGGAAAGAAGAAGTGCAAATGTATGCGAATGCAATGCAACAGATGCGATGAATGCATGGATGCAACAGAATGCATGAGATGCAAAGAATATGAAGAACATGAAGGGTGAGAGGATGAGATCCCCCTCCTTACCCTTGGAGTGGCCCATGAAGAAAATGTGATAGACAAGAATGTGTATGACATTGAATAGAAGGTGGATGAAATAGTGGAAGGCCCCTTAGCACCAAGATAACCGCCCCTCCATGGCAATGAAAGTGTATAGCCAATTGGCCCAATGGATAAAGCAAGAGCCCATGACGAAGCTTCAATGGTAAATGACAACTCCCTTGAAGAGTGAAAAGTAATAGTGTGAGAGAGTTGGAAAGTCGGGATAAGAAGCATTGTGTTGCCCAGGGGTTGTGGCGTATAGGGAGTTTTGAACAAAATGGTCATTCGCCCCTTGTATGGAAGAAAAGGTTCAAGATTTGAAAGTTTGAACAAGGGGTGCCCTGCCCGGCCCTTGGGTGGCATCAACGCTTGGCATTCTCTCTTAGTGAGCAGTGGCGGGGACTTGGCCTCTTCAACCATGCTTGGCACAACAACCTGGATTGGCATTCGACAAATAAGCTCTTGCATCTTGAACATCATGGCCGTGGCCAAATCTTTCTTGCCCGGCTCTTGATCATCTTCAGTACAAGTACTTGCAGAAGCACTCCCATTCCGAGTAGTAAAGAGGTGTGAAGCGGAGGCGGAAGGCTCCATGAATGGTGGAGGTATAATGGAAGGTGTTGGAGAAAGGGTGAGTGGAAGTGAAGGTTTAAACACGTCGAGCTTCCCCCTTTGCTCGGAGACAGTTGGGGTTGGCTCGAGTGCAAAAAGAGACAGATTCTGCTCAGGATTAACCATGGGTAAAGGTGAAGGGTTAAGTGGTGGAATATGAGTGGCTAGGTTTGGGGTTAAAGGTGTAATGGAGGGCCGAGGTGGCGGTAATAGAAGGTTAGCTGATGAAGTGGAGGCTAATGGTATAGCAGGTGGAGGTTTAGCGGAGGCCGATGGTGTGGAAACTAATGGCTTAGTGGATGGAGGTTTAGTAGAAGACTCGGGGGAGGCTGGCGTTGTGAAGGTTAATGGCGTAGCTGGTGGAGGTGTAATTAGTGGAGGTTTGGTGCAGAGAAAACGCCAAATGGGGCGAGCGGTGTTAGGGATATAAGGAGACTCAAGATGTGCCGGCGTGGGTGATTGGAGTATTGACCCATCATCGTAACACCAATTAGTCTCATAAACGGGGGTTGGATTGGGTATGGTGGCTTCGTCCTGAGCAAGGGGCTCATCAAGTGGTAGCGGAGGGAGAGGGAAGCGAAGGAAACTCGGGAGGGGTGCCTGCATAGCTTCATTGTTGTGCGCCTCAAATTCTTCAATTGCCGGTTCTTCATTAGCCGGTTCAAGTGGACACCGTAGTGGAGGCGTATATGTGGGTGGAGTAGTGTAATGGTATTGTGAATGTGGAGATGGAGGGCCATATGAATGAATGGGGTGAATGGGTGGAGGGCGGACAATGTCCTCTTGAACGTTGAAATCTGCCGGCTCTTGCTTGCTTGAAATGCCGATGCCGTAATCGTCTCTCCTGTCCTTCCAATCTTTCTCCATCTTTGTAATGTCGTTCAGAGCGGCGTGGAGGGGATTGACTGGAGTAGGAGGAGCGGGCCGTGGGCTCGTAACCCTCTTTAATTGTTCCTCCAACGAAGTGACTTTGTCGAGAAGAGTTTGTTGGGGAGGTGAGACTTGAGCAACCGAGGGTTGGCAGGGCCTTGAAAGAGGGGCCGCATAAAAAGGCCGTGGAAGGGGATTAATGGGCCGACCCATAGAAGAACCTGGATGGGCCGGGTTGCAAGGAATAAATGGGCCTTAGGGCCGTGGTGGAGGAGGAATAGAAGGAGGTGGGTATTGGACTACCCGAGGAGAAGTGTGAATAGGAGGAGATGGGTGATGGGCCACCCGCGTAGGATTGGAAGGAGGATGAGAGGAATGAAATGTACCCTCAACAACGGCCTTAAGGGCTTGGATTTGTTGAGGGGTGAGATGATCTAATGCATGCAAGATCTGGGAGACCTTCTCATCGTCGGGAGGAGACGGTCCCGTAGGAGTAGTGGCTCGCGATTGAGGCGAGGGACCATGAGGTTGGACATTGCCCATGGGTCGGGCGACGCCATAAGAATGAGGACGTGGTCCCTTGAAAATATGGTGAGAATTATGACGAACATGTTGAAATTGAGGAGTATAGGATGTGCATCCTCACAATTGAAATTAAACATATTATTTTGTCTATCAAGGTAAGCCATTATACAATCAAAGTTCAAGCAAAATAGTTTGCAAAGAAGCACACAAGTTGGAATGGTTACCCTTGATTTCTTTGTTTGATCCTTGGTGAATTAGAGTGATTTTCAACAACAATTTGGAGTGATTCACACAAGGGAGGAACCTAGTTTCAATATAAGTTCACTTCGATGACAACTAGGAACACTATCTCACCGTATATAGGCCAACTAAACCCGGGACCTCAAGGGTACAACCTGCCCGGCGTCCGTGAGGGAATCCACGGGTGCGGGGACTTACGGAGGCTTTGTTTAGGAACTTCCAATCCAAAGAGACGGAATGCTCAATGGAGGGTCCTTCCTTCACCAAGAGGGTGTGTGGAATCCTAGTGTAGAGAGAGGAGGTCTCCCAAATCCAATGCCACAAAATGCAAGATAAGATAAGCAGATCACACCAATATAGCCCAAATACTCAATGTAAGAATCAATGCAGCACAAATAAGCACAGGCAGTAGGGAAGCAAGTCACTGTGAACGCACAGGAAAATGGTGACCTGACGCCAGTCGCTACCAATAAAAGAGACGACAGCGTGGCTGTCGTGAATCACTGTGCTCACAGGATGGAAAAATGCGCCTTGGTGTGAGGCGCTACCTGTAAAAGGACGCCTAAGGGAGCGGGCGTCAAATAGCGCAACGGGCAGAGAAACACGCCTTGGAGAGAGGCGCTACTAAGTAAAAGAACACCCTGAGTGAGGGCGCGAATTCTTAGACAGCATAAGAATACCAGGAGATATGATGAAAGGCGCCTTTGCAGAAGGCCTTACACAGCAAACAGACGCCCTGGGTGAAGGCGTTAAAATAAAACGCGCCTCTTGGAAAGGCGTTAATTATTTCTGTCTCCAGAAACACTCCACGGCCAGAAGTATCAAACAGTGATAAAAGGAAGATACTCACAGTCACAACATAATCATGGCAATCAACAAATATATGAATTAAGATTTTAGCATGCTCATCATCAAAAAAATTTTTTTGATAAGTGGAATTTCTAAAAGAAACCTATCAAACTAACAGATCACATAGGGAGAGTGCTACGTGGAGCACAAAAGGAGGTGCACCGTGGGTGCAAAAGGAGATGGCACACGTGGGTGCCCAAGGGAAAGGGTAATCAAAAGAAAAACAAAAAGGGGTCCCACCATGATCGCCAATTTGTAGATTCTAAGAAAGTTGACACCCGTTTTACGCCGATAAGCTGAGTCGTTTCTCTTACTCCCATTAATTGATGCCCTAAGTTGTCCATCATTCGTTGGGCCATTTTTTGTGGCACGTCCTGGGCCCATTTTATGGGTAGCCTCCCTCCTTGGTAAGTCCGTATCAATTCGGGGCTTATTGGACCTTGGCTTTGATTAATTGAACTATTTTATGAAAGTCAAGTATCCAAGAGCATGAACGGTCCAACATCAGCCGTTCAGAACTAGGGCGGTTGCTCCCAGACCGTTCACACATTTTGGTTATTTTCTGAGGATTTTCTTAATATTCACCGACAGGCTTTTGTGCGGCCCTATTCTGCCCGTTCAAACTAATGGACGGTCGAATGTCAACCGCCCATATCTCAGAGTCCTACGCGTGCTAATCTCCTCAGACAATTATCCAAATATTTGAATTATCACCGACAGGGTTAAAACGGCTTGTTCTAGACCGTTCTACGTTGAAGCGGTCGCCAAGGCACCGTTCATCCTTCAGGGTCCAACGCCGGCCGTTTCGGTCTGTTCGAGCGATAATTGGGCTAATTATTTGATTTAATTCCATTTCCACCGACAGGGTGAACGGTCGGAACATAACCGTTTAAGGTGTGAGCGGTCTATCGTTAGACCGTTCATCCCTTCGATGGAGGTTTTTTAACAGATTTTCATCCTTTTATGCATGGTTTTATCCCTGATTTGTTTTAACGATCTCTCCATGGATAATCCGCCATTTTTGATGCCGTTTCGTCTGGATGAAAGATAAGGATATTATCTACGAGTTATCTTTTGCAAATTCGACCCGAAAATGCCTCTAAACCCTAGTTTCGGGGCTGGCTTTCTAAGCTCTATAAATAGACCCTAGTGGCCGGACTCGAAAAGGGGGGAAATTTTGGTCGACGGCGAAGCCCTGCCATATTTCCGAACGACCTAGCACCAAGGAGGGAGGCTCTCTACGTCCTTACGAGCCTCTGATTCAGGGAGTAGTCTGTGTGTCGAGTCATAGCGTCATTTTCCGATTTCTTCATCGTCTGTTGCATGCATTCTTCTCTCTCCGCGTTTACCTCGTTTTTCTCCCCATGCATACACCCACCTACGTTTTTGTCACCCTAGGGGTTTAAAACCCCCCAGGTATCCCCCTTTCCGTTTGATTATGCTTCATTCTTCTCACAGGAACGCGTACTACGTCATTTAGTTCTAATCTGGGTGTTCCTTCTGTGTCTTGGTATTGTTTCGTAGGTCAGCACCTCATCGGCACGAGGCCCATCCCCTCTAGCCGGCTGGAGAGGGTGGAGGTGAGCCCCTTTTGTAACTCTTGGCGTGGCGGACTAGAGAGGTTCGTGTAGGCCCGTTCAAGGATACGAGCAGCCCTATCTGTGCCGCTCTTCATCTTTAGGCGGTCCCATAAAAGCCGTTCGTCCTCCAAGAGTTCTTCTCCCGCATGTTCGGCAGCACCCTCAAACGGTCTATCGTAGGGCCGCGCGTCAATTAAGGCGGTTCTACGTCAACCGCGCGTCTTCCCGGTGCTGCAGCAAGGCGAGTGTCTCCCCTTACTTTCCAAGGTACGACGTGACTATCACGTACGGCATCTTGGTGGCGATCACGGTCCTTTTTCGGTGCTCTCTGTCTTATTTTCTTTCTCTTGCTATCGTGGTTTGCTCATCGCTCGTTGTTCCATACATTTGATGCGCTTTGACCATCGGTGAGAGAGCGGGAGGAAGGAATATATATCTACATACCTTGGATATATAGAAATATTTGAATAAGGATCCAATTTTTGAAAAATACCTTGAATTTTTTCTGCGTTGTTCCCTACACTCACCGTGATCGCCAATTTTTTTTTCTATCGGCCGGCCGATGAAGAGAGTTTATCTTGATGATTACCCTTGCAAAATTAACAAACACCCATAAAAAAATTGAATTAGAAACAAGGTGAGTGTAGCATCAAAATCATGATAAAAATAGACATGAAAGCATGTGTAAGAACACACCTTATTGGGTGTTGGCCCTTAAACCCCTATGCAAAAGGGAAGGATATGATATGATGAATGATATGAAAAATATAATAAGTGCAAGTGTTGCACTGTGAGGAGGTTCTCAAACGTGGTTGAGTGAGATTTGAAAAAAAGTATGATGCATGAACTAATGTAGATAAAAGAAAAGAAAATAGAGAGAATAAGGAAGGAAATAGAGAAGCCTGGGTTTCTCCTTTGGCTTTGATGATCGTTCGGGAGAAAGCCTCCTTCAGAAGATGAAGCCTTAGACGTGCAGGAGCCCCTCCTTCAGCTAAGAACAGCAGCAGTTCCCTGCAAGAAAGGAAGAAAAGAAATCGAATCCCGTAACAGAGCCGCAGTAGCTCTATTAATAGGGCTCAAAACCAAGTTTGGGAAGATAAGAAAGGGCAAGACCCTTCCACGGCAAGGACTCCAGTTCCCTAATCAAACAAGAGGACCAAACATAGCAGGGAACCTCAGGAAGGCTGCGTTCGAGCAGGACACAAAAGGTGAAAGACGACCTAGATAAGGGCGTCAATTCAAAAATTGACGACCTACCATAGGGCGTTAATTAAAAATGCGACCGGGACAAAGGCGTCAACTCTTGGATCTTTTTTAGAAATAAATGTTTCTTTTATTTGAAAATTATGAAAGACGCCTGAGTTGGAGGCGTTACTTAAAACACGCCCCACAGAAGGGCGTTAAATCATTTATATTCTTTTTTGAAAACAGGAAAATTCCAGGAATTGACGCCCTGCACTACGGTCGTCCGTTCATTAAAATGCGCCCCGGCCCAAGCCGTTAATTAAAACACGGCCCTCATCAAGTCGTGAATTCAGAAAAATTCATAAAAATAGAGAAAAATGCCCGAAAAATCCAGAAAAATAGGGAAAAATAAGAAAAAGGAGGGGAAAAGGGTGAAATCCAAGAAAAGTGAGAAAAGCCACTCAAATAAAGGTAATTTGAGGGTCAAATTGGGGCATTACAAGGCAATATGAGATGTACTCACAGTAACGTCAATTTTGGCGTGTCTACATACCCCAGCCGGAAGTGTGGGAACTAAGTGCCATGCAGGGCAAAGTGCTACGCTATGAGAGCCACCTCTTGAACCCGCAATCAGACAAAGTGCTACATAGTGTGAGCCACCTCTTGAGCCTGCAGGGGCCACCTCTAGAATCCTACCTGTCTGGGGGTTTGAGTGTGTGCTATATGTGCCCAGCGACGAGGACGTCGCCTATATAAGAGGGGTAGATTGTAACACCCTCAAATATAGATAACTTGTACTCTATATCACCGAGACGCATTTTGAAGTATCGGCTCAGTTCTGGTAAAGAACTCCGAAGTTAAGCGTGCTTAATGGGGAGTAGTACTGGGATGGGTGACCTCCCGGGAAGTCCTCCATTCTGGAGCCGATCACTGTTAGAAAGAGACAAAACCGTGAGGTCGGTAGGCCAAAGTGGACAATACCTCGATGGTATAGAGTACGGGGCGTGACACATTAAGAGATGTAGGCTAGCACTGACTGTAATGCATAACATGGACTACTAGTGTTGACCTCAAAATAAGGAGCAATGCAAATTAGCATCAACCTTGACCAAGCAAACAACAGATAATAAGCTTCAACCTCAAGGTGCAGAGACAACTAGCATCGACCTGAATATGCAGACGGGGTGACTAGCACTGACTGGACTATATAGTCAATAATGACTAGCACCGACCTGACTTATGCAGATGGTAACTAGAATCGACCTCACTAAGTAAAAATGGCAACTAGCACCGACCTCACTTGCAAGAATCAACGCAACTAGCATCGACCTCAAGTATACGTGAGATGCTACTAGCATCGACCTGAAGTGTACGTGAGGCACTACTTACACCGACCTTACTTAGTGTAAGACACTACTAACATCGACCTGACTCAAAGGAGAATGCAACTAGCATCGACCTTGTGCAGACTAACTAATGCTAGCACCGACCTTATGACAATGCACAACAGGCTAGCACCGACCTCATGAGCATATGCACAGACCTTAGTTAACCATATCTGATGCATGCACCGACCTGATGAGGACTTGACACCGACCTCAGTGAAGAACTTCTGAAACATGCATCGACCTTAAGAACACAAATGCTCATGTATGCAAACTATTTGATGAAATGACTAAATGAATCTGTGTATGCATTGACCTGACTATTCAGTCAATAGCGACTAGCACCGACCTGAGATGGTCACACTGACCACATGCACGAACCTATGCAGTGCTAGCCCAACCTTAGCTAAATACGGTATGAAGGTGCAGAAGTGTTTTATGTAAAGATTTAACATATAAAAGAATTCATCAAAATACACAATATTACCATGATCAAGATAAAGTCACCAAAGTCAACTCTATAGTCAACCAGGTCAACTTTACTATTGCCAATCATTCAAAACACAATCAACACACAATAGTCTTCACACTGCTGATCAACTCCAGAGGAGACCCAACACGACTCTCTCTCCTCTTCCTTCGCTAGCCCTCGCCATTTCTCCCTCTCACTGCCACGCACAATACTCTCTATCTCTTCCCCGTCCACCGCTTCCCCTCTCCCTGTTTCTGCACTGCCAGGCTTCGCACCTCCACTCATCCCCCCTTCACCCCTCTCACACTTACAACCGTAGCAGGCACCTTCTCTTCTCCCTGCGCCTTTCGATCTCTCTCGTCCCTCTCGCTCTCTCTCTAGAACTCCCACAGTTGCACCCCTCTTCGCTCACACATACCATCGCTGGTGAGCCCTCTCTCCCTTCACTGCTACTTCCACAGCCTCCCTTCACCTGCGATGCCCGCCGTTCCTTCTGTCCGTCAACCCCACCTTTGCTGCACTCACCACCCATAGCCGCCGTGTCCTCCTGCTCCCCTCTCCGCACACGGACGTCGTCACCCCCTCTCTCTGCTCCTCATCCGGCCTCCCAACCTCCCTCTCAACCTCTCACACACTCACTCTCGCTCTCTCTATTCCACACCCTCCCACCTTCTTCGTCCCTTTCTCCCTTTCTCTCGTATCCGCTCTCTCTCCTCTCCCTTCTCTCTAGTTCTCTCTCTATCTCTCTCCCGTTCACTTCCCTCGTCCTGTCTTTTCTTCACACAAATAATAATAATTATTATTATTGTTGTTGTTTGTTATTATCCTTCTCTCCTCTCTCTATTTCTTTCTCTCTCTCTCTCTCTAGTTCTCCCTATTTCTCTCTAAATCTATCTATCAAGGGCTCCCTCACAGCGGCGTCTATACCAAGTTGGGCGGTCCTCCAAGGCACAAGAAGTGTAGACGTTGATGTCTTTAGCACCCCGGCTACATCCCCTCCCTAGTTCTTTAATTTTCAGTCTTAGTTAGATTTTAGTTCGAATGTGTATTTTGTTATTTTCTTGAACTTATATGCAT
The DNA here is from genome assembly GCA_022559845.1 of Amorphophallus konjac. Lineage (NCBI taxonomy): Eukaryota > Viridiplantae > Streptophyta > Magnoliopsida > Alismatales > Araceae > Amorphophallus > Amorphophallus konjac. The sequence goes on along the minus strand of CM040126.1, from coordinate 341,836,206 downwards.
TGTATTATTTTATTTTAGAGTATTAAGAAACATTTAGTGTCATTGTCTCTCTAGATGCTTGGCTCTCTCTCTCTCTCTCTCTCTCTCTTTATCTCCCTATTTCTCTCCTCTACCTCTCCAAATTTCATTAGATAGTTTTTAATCTTGCGCTATTTTAATTGTTTCCCATAAAAAAATCCTTCAAACAATTTCTTTTACTTTTGTTAAAAATAAAAGAGAAATATGATTTTCAACTTCAAAATATTAGCCTCTCCGTGCATTCGAGCCATATTGGTCACTATATTCAAAATCCAAATTTTATTGTGAGTACGGAATTTTAAAATTGAGTGCGCGAGTTTTTAACGAGGAGCTTCGCGTTCGATCAATTTTTAGCGCCGTTGTCGGGGAAGCTTATGATTTTTGAGTTGAAAATTTTAATTTTTCTTTGTGTATATTTGTCCTAATCTATTTTCTTGTCTTTTCTTATTTTTGTAGGAATTGAAAACAAAAAAAAATCAACCCAAAAAATCAGAAAAAAAAATAAAAAGAAGAAAAAAATTAGAAAAAAAATCAGAGGTAAGTTCTCCCCCTTTTCCTTAGTCATTTTGTCATTATTTCAAAAAAAAAGAGAACCAGAGATTACTTTTAAAGTAAGTATCCTAAACCCCTCCCATTTTGTGTCATTTCCTTAATCTTCTTGCATATTGTGGTTGGATAGGTTCACAAAAAAAAACTCTTCACTTGAACCGAATAAAAATCTTCATTCTAAGAGTAGAAACCACACTTTCATGTTTTAGGTCATGCATCATTTAGGATAGAATTTCTTTTACCTTGTCGTTGAATTGTTGTTAATTACATTGTTGAAAATTGCGGGGGCAAGGTGAGTTTTTCTAAACTTTTTCTTAAGCACATGCTCATACATACTTGCATAGAACCCTTGTTTGAACATTATTTGTTGCATATCATTTCTAAAACATCTTAAGGGCAACACCCATAATCATATAAGGTGGGGATTTGATCACCCTTCTTTGGCCTACAAGCCACAATTTCCTTTATCTTTGCATCGCCTAGACCTTAAATAAAATTCAGTAGACATTGACCCTAGGTTCACACTGTGGTTCTTGTGTTATTTGGGCTTACCCTCTTGTGGAAATCTGTGTCTAAGGTAAGATGGTCGAACGGCAAACGCCTTAAGCGGGCAAGTGGTTTTTAAATAGGACCCTACGAATGTAGAGGGAGCCTCCCACAACCCCACCTCTTACCTAGCCGGTGAAAAAAATTGAGGGTGAACTTAAGTCACACTTTAGCTATTTTGTGAAACCCAATTTATAGGTGTAGGTCACATTTAGGTCATTAGGTAATTTGTGTGACAACTTATTTGTGTTTACATAAAAAAAATAAAAAAAATAAAAAAAGTCATCATATTCTCTCTCTTCATCCTAATTTGAGTTAAAACAAAAAATATAAAAACATAAATCATCAAAAAAAGAAAATCTCCCTCATCTCTCTCTTCGTCCTAGTTTATGCAAGGAAGAAGATCTCAACATCCAAACATACTAGGACCCATTCAAGAAATAGAGAGAGTCTTGTATCCAAGAAATGATCTCCAACAAGAACCTATGGTCGGAAATCCCGATCCTCCAAAGCAAATAAAGGATTATTTCATTTCCAACCAATATCAACCTCCATCTTACATTCACATTGTTGAGCACCTCTTGTTTTGATGATGACAATCTATAACTCATTGTATTTACCGTCAAAGTATGAGATGTGTTAAACTGAACCTTGGTTGGTCATTAATAAGTAAGTCCAATGACATGAATATTAGCTTGCACATGTTAATGTTTAAATGCCAAATGCAGGTACATTGATGGTTAAAAAGATCAATCAAAGAAGAGGGATGAACCAAATCACCATAAAAAAGTGCAGCCTTCAAGATCCCCAATCTGGAGAAGACCTTGCTGGTTGGAGGCAAGAGTCGACACCCAGAGCACTGGGAGTCGACTCTAGAAGCCCAGATAGAACCACCCAGGTTCTGGACAGTCGCAGGTGTCGACACCTGAGGGCTCAAGAGTCGACTTCGAGTCCAGACAGAAACCAAGTTATTTCTGGCAGGTGCTGAGAGTCCACTCTCAAGGGCTTCTGAGTTGACCAACGTCGGAGATGCGAATTGTAAACCCTAAAATGGACCTGTTTCTTGTAAGATCCGATATCCAAGGCTTGGATCCATTATGGCATGCACCTAGAGGGTCTAGATAAGCCAGGAAACGTGGGTCTTTACCAGAGTTTGGTTCTTTTCATGGACATGACTTGGTCTTCTACTTCCTAGCTGAAAAATAGGAGATTTCCCATTGGATTCTCCAACTGAATCAGCAGAAATCGTGGGAGTTCTTAAAATTGAAAAGATATGGTGGGGACGCTGAATAGCAGAGAAGCAACGAACCAAAGAGAAGGTGGCTACTGGAAAAATAAGCACTGCATCTAGAGTGCGCTGCATCTAGAGAGAAAATTCTGCAGGTCGTGTGAAGAAGCATACTTGGAAGAGCTTGTGCGACCCAGATCAAGAAGAAGGAAGAAGCTACTGGAAAAAGGAAGTGCATTGCATCTATAGAGAGCTGCATCTAGAGAGAAAAATCTGCAGGTTGTGGGAAGAAGCATACTTGGAAGAGCTTGTGCGACCCAGATCAAGAAGAAGGAAGAAGCTGCTGGAAAAAGGAAGTGCGCTGCATCTAGAGAGAAGTGTCTGCATCTCGTGGGAAGAAAAGAGAAAAGGGGCCTATGCGACCTAGATCAAGAAGAAGAAGGAGAAGAAGAAAACAAGGGCAGCAGTAGAAGAAGTGCCAGCAGGAGAAGAGCAGTAGCAAGAAAAGCACCGGCAATAGCACAAGATCAGCCAAGATCAGAAATCAGAGAAGAAGCTCGGTGAACTCCATCTATAGATCGAGATACCCAATCATCAGGAGAATTCTACACTCGATCTGTATTTATATCTCTATTCAATCTTTCATTATACCTTTCTATTCTGTTAATCAAGCTATTTGTCAGCGGTATGTTTAGATCGAGCTGGGTTGCTCGGATCTGAGGTTGATCAAGTTGTGAATCAGTGGAGTGTTCAAGCTGTGACTCAACGGAAGGAAGCCTCACCGGGTTTGGTGAGGGGTGGACGTAGGCAGACTGGATGTCTGGCTGAACCACCTAAAAATCCCTGTCTCCTTTGTGTGATTGTTTGTGACCTCCGCTAGATGCATGCCTAGGACCGTCTATATTTTGCATAGAGTTTTCACTTAGATTTCCGCATAAGCCGCATAGATTAAATAGTTCACATAAGTCTGCAATAGTTTCTATTTTTGGGGGCGGATCTATATATTCACCCCCCCTCTAGACCGCCGTTCCACCTACACAACACGTGGTATCGGAGCGAGTTTATCTGTTTAAAGAGGTCCAATGACCCGGATAGATCAGTGGAATGGATGCCAAAGGATTGTTGGCTGAGGGTCATTCGGTGACCAGGCCACCATATTTTGATGGCACTAACTACCCATATTGGAAAAATCGGATGCAGGTCTTTCTCAGAGCGCAAGACCATGAAATATGGAGAGTTGTAAGTCGTGGGCCACATCAACTTCCTGAAGATGAAGACACCTGGACACGAGAGTAGATAAAGAAGTCAAATCTAAACTGGAGTGCAATGAATATTATGCAATGCTCGCTTCACCCAACAGAATTTTCAAGAGTTTCCTCATGTGCCACTGCCAAGGAAATGTGGGACCGGTTAGAGGTAATATATGAAGGCACTTTTGAGGTAAGGGAAACTAAAGCCAATATGCTTATTTCCGATTATGAAATGTTCAAAATGGAACCGCATGAATCCATTTCTGAAATCTATGCTAGACTAACACAATTAACTAATAGTCTAAAAGGTCTAGGGAAAAACTACACTAATAATGAACTTGTGAGGAAAATCCTTAGATCTTTAACTCCTATCCGGCATACCAAAGCTACAGTGATTGAGGATTCTAAAAACTTATCTACTATGACTGTTGATGAGTTGATAGGTTCATTGATGACTTATGAGCTTAACCTGAAGAGAAATGAGGAAGAAACATCAAAGAAGAAGCCATTAGCACTAAAGGCTAAAGAGCACAACAAGGAGTCCTCAGATGATAGTGAGTCATCCGGCACTGAGGAGGACTTGGGTGAGTTTTCCACACTAACCAGAAAATTTGAAAAGTTCTTGAAGAAGGAAGGTAAGAACTTCAAGAATCCAAAGGGTCAGGTAAGGAAGTCATCAAAGTTCAAATCTGAATCATCTGAGAAAAAATCTAACAATCGTGTTTGTTACAATTGCAGCAAGCCCGGACACATCAAAATTGAATGTCCATACAATGAGAAGAAAACACACTCCAAGAGGAAAGACAAGAAGAAAGCCATGATAAGCACCTAGAGTGATGAAGAGGAAAGTGAAGGGAAGAGTTCATCCAGTGAAACCAATGAAGACTTAGGTCTTATGGCAATAGGTCAGTATGAGGTAAGTGAAAACTCTTCTCCATTTGAGCATTTCACCATTGATGATTGGCAAGAAGCATATGGTGAATTGCTTGATAAATGCGATACTGTAAGAAAAGAAAACAAAGCTTTGAAAAAGAAAATAAATACCATGGCTCATGATACAACTTCATCTAAAAATATTGCATGCTTGCAAACTAAGATTTCAAATCTGATGAAACAAGTTCATGATTTAGAGGCTTCCAAGTCTGAACTAAAAGATCTAGAAGATGAGAATGAAAATTTGAGAGATGAAATTGATGAACTGAGAACGAAAATGCAAAATTCAGATTCAAAAGATTTGAAAGATGAAAATGAGAGCTTAAAAAGGGAAATAGATGATCTCAAACTGAAATTGCAAGACTATTACAAGGAAACTAGATTGACCAATGAAAAACATGATGTAATCAAGGAGGTCAACTGTCAACTTCAGAAGGAAATTGAAAAGATTCAAGAAGAACTGAAAGACAAACAAAAATCCTTGGAAAAGTTGATGAAAGATAGAGAAAACCTAGATGCTGTGTTAGGATCTAGAGTAAACTTTCAAAAGGAAGGATTAGGTTTCAACCCAACAGCCAAAAAGGAATTTAAATTAAAAACTATCACCTTCATGGCTAAAAAAGACATAAAAGGGAAAAAAACCTCTTGTTGACATGTATGGGTCAGAAAAGATGGCTGATGCAAGCACTTCAACCAAGATCCAAGCAACCATGAGATCAAATGACAAGAAATCAAGTGGGAAGGCCGTGAAATAAACCGGCCACTTCAAAACAACTAAAGAGGATCTAAGGCAGCAGAAGCTCTATCTAGATGGGTCAGAAAGATCAAAATTCTCAAAAAATAGGAACAAACTACCAAGCCAAGTTTCAAGGTCAATCAACCACCATCAAATGAGAGAAAAGTAATTCTGGAAGCAGAGTAGAAGTCGACTCAGACCCCATCCTGAGTCGACCACAGGCAGATGCAGAAGCTTTCCTGAAGCCTGGCAGAACAGCAGTCGACCAAGAACCCCTCTCCAGTCGACTTGGGGAAGAAACAGAAACGTGAAAGAATTCTGGGAATCCAAGAGTCGACTCTCACACCCCTTTAAGTCGACTACCAGGTTTGACAGAAATAAACTTCACACTTTTATTCCTAGAATGTATGATGCTAGGCCATGGCAAAGGTTTCAACCTAATAGGCCAACCTGGATGAGCCAACCTCACTGGTTCTCTGGCCAAAGAAACACGAATTTTATAGAGAATCAAAAATTTGTGAACCGTTCTAATGCTTTTTCCTCTATTGTTGAGAAATTTTCATGTAGGCCTAATGAGGGTTTAACCCGAGCAAGGCAGCTGTGGATACCGAAAGGCATTCTATCATGCCTTGAATAGTTAAATACTAAAAAGGGACCCAAAGCTGATTGGGTTCCCAAATCTGCAGTCTAAATTGCTTGAAGATGGGGCTTCATGAAAATGGCTGTCCAAGGCATGACAAAGGGGGAACAAATGAAAACTCTTCTTATGATTGAACTGTAAGTTTTTACTCTCTTAATTGGCCTGCACAACACGTTGGAATCAAGTAATTCATCTGAACTGAAATTTGCTTCATGAAAATTTTGAAGGCTGCTGCATTTTGTCCATTTACAGATTCCATGATCTTGCTGCAACTATCTTGATTGAAATTGTTAAATATATGTCATAGTGAGGGGGAGCTGCACATATGGTATAGGTACTATGCATGAGTCATGCATCCATTTTTATATCTAAGTTTGCTTGTGCAGTAGTCATGCATTCATAGCATGGACTCTTGTGGTATATTAAATGGTGATTGGTGGAAGGACATGTTAAGCTTGTCTGAAAGCCACACTATGCGTAGAGGACTTACCTCCGCCAAGTACCAAAGGTCCAAAAAAATTTTTTGAAAAGGTTTTGGATAGGTCAATAGATGCATTACATGTCATGAATGCATATGGAGACACCTAATTTGACTGAGGAGGAGCTCAGTCCATTTCTATCTTTCTATCCCCGCTGCTCTAAACGTTGTTCATGCATTTGCCCTCATCTTATCAAGAACTCTTGCAATTCACTATCATCAATTGATATCATCATTCTCACATCCTTATTGAAATAATTCCAACCCATTTGATTTCAACACAGGTTCATAATTTCAGGGGGGGGGTAATGGGCAAATACTCTTCTAGTTTCTTAGAGAGCTATTGAAATTGACCCATGGAAATACGTTAATGGTTTGGGGTCTATAAACCTCTGAAATTTGAAATTAAATGCCAATGAAAATTTCAGCATGTGTTCATATAACTGATTTGAATTAGCCTAATAGAACTTTATCCTCACCTTCTCTTGAGATCGAATTTTTGATAGTAGTAGGATACTCTAGTTGAAAGGTTTTAACTCAGTATTTTTTTAAACTTGTATCTTCAAAAAAAAAAGGCCAAAAGGGAATACGCTATAGCCATGAAAAACTTAGCAGAGCAATGATTTGGCTTCTGAGAAACTGCTGCCTCTTTCAAAAATAAAAAAAAATCATATTGAATAACGATTGAGGCATGTGTGGCATGATGAGCCGAGTTAACTCTATCTCAAAAGTCAGGCGGAATGGTTAGGCATGTTGAGTAGCTGGGGACTCTGGCGTGTAAAAAGCGTGTGTCTTCGTGTAGAAAGGCATGTGATGAACCTGACCGAAAATGAAAAAAACTGATGAATTATGGTGAAATAGTTGACCCAAGGCAAATATCAAAGCTTGTGCAAGTTTAAACTCTATACTAGTAAAAACCCTTCCTAGAGGTGTCTAATGAAATCAGTTTGACAATCAAAAGAGCTTGGACAGGAACTAGTTTGAAGAGGTTGTTTTAACACTGTTATATGTGCTAGAATGAAATTGCTCTTGATTTTTATCTTCAGATTTGAGGCTTATATGCCTTGAACCATTGGCAACAATAAGGTCTTTAAATTAGCCTTTAAGAAAATTGATGAGTGTCTCAATTTATACCCTCAAGTAAAACTTCTCTTATGGACCATGTTGAAAATCATGAATAGTCTCATTCATGCCAACGTTCCCTCTCATCCCTAATAGCTTCATTCATTTCCTTTTTCTCAATACCTGCCATTGTTCTTGTCTCTACCTCTCTCAACTCCCCAGTCTTGTTTTGATGATGTCAAAGGGGGAGAGAGTGTCAAGTCATTGTGAGAGAGTGATAAATCATTGTATTGCATACAGGGGGAGAGATTGAGGTAAGGGGGAGATATGAAGAGGGAGAGAGTGTAAAGAGCATCAAGTTAGGAGAGATTGATTTAAGGGGGAGAGAGTGCCAAGTCATATGAGTATTGTAGTGTCAAGTGACTTATTCATCATAATGACTTATCTATCATGAATATTTTTCATTCATAGTTAACAATGACTTATAGTTGCCATCATCAAAAAGGGGGAGAATGTTGAGCACCTCTTGTTTTGAAGATGACAATCTATAACTCATTGTATTTACCCTCAAAGTATGAGATGTGTTAAACTGAACCTTGGTTGGTCATTAATAAGTAAGTCCAATGACATGAATATTAGCTTGCACATGTTAATGTTTAAATGCCAAATGTAGGTACATTGATGGTTAAAGAGATCAGTCAAAGAAGAGGGATGAACCAAATCACCATCAAAAAGTGCAGCCTTCAAGATCCCCAATCTGGAGAAGACCTTACTGGTTGGAGGCAAGAGTCGACACCCAGAGCACTAGGAGTCGACTCTGGAAGCCCAGACAGAACCACCCAGGTTCTGGACAGCCGCAGGTGTCGACACCAGAGGGCTCAAGAGTCGACTTCGAGTCCAGACAGAAACCAAGTTGGTTCTGGCAGGTGCTGAGAGTCGACTCTCAAGGGCTTCTGAGTCGACCAACGCCGGAGATGTAAATTGTAAACCCTAAAATGGACCCGTTTCTTGTAAGATCCGATACCCAAGGCTTGGATCCATTATGGCACGCACCTAGAGGGTCTAGATAAGCCAGGAAACATGGGTCTTTACCAGAGTTTGGTTCTTTTCATGGATATGACTTGGTCTTCTACTTCCTAGCTGAAAAATAGGAGATTTGCCATTGGATTCTCCAACTGAATCAGCAGAAATCATGGGAGTTCTTAAAATTGAAAAGATATGGTGGGGAGGTTGAATAGCAGAGAAGCAACGAACTAAAGAGAAGGTGGCTGCTGGAGAAAGAAGCGCTGCATCTAGAGTGCGCTGCATCTAGAGAGAAAAATCTACAGGTCGTGGGAAGAAGCATACTTGGAAGAGCTTGTGCAACCCAGATCAAAAAGAAGGAAGAAGCTGCTGGAAAAAGGAAGTGCGCTGCATCTAGAGAGAGCTGCATCTAGAGAGAAAAATCTGCAGGTCGTGGGAAGAAGCATACTTGGAAGAGCTTGTGCGACCCAGATCAAGAAGAAGGAAGAAGCTGCTGGAAAAAAAAAGTGCGCTGCATCTAGAGAGAAGTGTCTGCATCTCGTGGGAAGAAAAGAGGAAAGGGGCATGTGTGACCTAGGTCAAGAAGAAGAAGGAGAAGAAGAAAATAAGGGCAGCAGCAGAAGAAGAGCCAGTAGGAGAAGAGCAGCAGCAGGAGAAGCACCGGCAGCAGCACAAGATCAGCCAAGATCAGAAATCAGAGAAGAAGCTCGGTGAACTCCATCTACAGATCGAGATACCCAATCATCAGGAGAATTCTACACTCGATTTGTATTTATATCTCTATTCAATCTTTCATTTTACTTTTCTATTCTGTTAATCAAGCTGTTTGTCAGCGGTATGTTCAGATCAAGCTGGGTTGCTCAGATCTGAGGTTGATCAAGCTGTGAATCAGCGGAGAGTTCAAGCTGTGAGTCAGCGGATGGAAGCCTCACTGGGTTTGGTGAGGGGTGGACGTAGGCAGACTAGATGTCTGGCCGAACCACCTAAAAATCCTTGTCTCCTTTGTGTGATTGTTTGTGACCTCCGCTAGATGCATGCCTAGGACCGTCTATATTTTGCATAGAGTTTTCACTTAGATTTCCGCATAAGCCGCATAGATTAAATAGTTCACATAAGTCTGCAATAGTTTCTATTTTTGGGGGCGGATCTATTCACCCCCCCTCTAGACCGCCGTTCCACCTACACAACACACATTCCTCAAAATCAAGCCATCCAATATGAGATCAAGTCAAGCACAATTCAAATGCTCCCCTCATTTTATAGAAACACCAATAAGGACCCCTGCAAGCACATTGATGAATTCTTAAAAATTTGCTCCATGGTAAAAATCTAAAATTTCTTGGATGATGCCCTTAGATTGATCCTCTTTCCATTCTCTCTTAAGGATAAGGCTAAATATTGGTTAGGCACTATAGGGAAGCCAATTAGAACTTGGGCTGAGATGCAACAAGATTTTTTTGAAGAAGTTCTACCCTATAGGCCACACCAATACCATGAGAAGGGCAATCACGGGTTTTACCCAAACTCCGAGAGAGCAAATACATGAGTCGTAGGAGAGACTCAAGGAATTGCTTAGGAAGTGTCCTCACCATGGGCTGTCCAAATGGCAAATAGTCCAAGCTTTTTATGAAGGATTGTCTGATCAATTTAGACAAATGATAGATGCATCATGCGGTAGGACATTCATGAGCAAAAGTGAGGATGAGACATATGATTTGTTTGAGATGCTTAGTGGGAATTCTATCAAGCATGCCTCTTTATCATCGTATGAGAGATCCGTTGGGCCCTCCAAGTGGGCCAGATTATATGAGGTCAAAGCCTGGGGTGATTTTGAACCAAGATTGGACATAAGCCTCATCACTCAAAAGTTGGATAAGGTAGAGAGTATGACCCAAAAGTTAGACCAACTCTTGACTTTGAAAGACCCTTCTTGCCAACCATCATCCCATTCATACTCGGGTCAATCCTTCACTCCACATGAGACATGCACTCTATGTGTAAGCTCGGCCCATCACATCACAGGATGCCCAACGGTGGCCGAATTACCACCATTCATACAAGAGCAAGTTCAAGCTGCTCAAGAATTCTCTAAGCCCAACTACAACCCATTCTCCAATTCTTATAATCCGGGTTGGAGAGATCATCCTAATTTTTCTTGGAGGGGCCAACAAGCTCCACCTCAAGCAACCAATCCCGCTATTCATCAAGCTGAAAGTCAACTCATACAAAGTCAAATTCAAGCCCAACCCAATACCTTCAATTCAGTTACTAGAGGTCCACAAGCTCAATTCCACCCTATGGGCTATTCACATTTCCAATCCAATCAAAGTCAACCCACTTACCAACCCCCACCCCAATTCAATTTTGAAGATAAATTCAATCAACTCCAACAAATCATTTTGAATCAACAACAATCCATTTCCAAGCTGGAGAGTCAAATATGGCAATTGGCAGAAGCTACAATGAGAAGAGAAGTGGGCCAACTTCCAAGTCAACCCGTGGCCAACCCTAGAAACCAACCCCTGGGTTTTCCTCCACAACTAGGCCTCCTACCTCAACCCGTCTCACAAGCCCAACCTAAAGGCCCACAATTTGAGAATGTCAAAGATATTTCAACCTTGAGAAGTGGGAAGGTGTTAGATGACCCATACAAGGATGGAAAGGTGTTGAAAGATGCCATAAAAGAGAATCAAGATGACGAGGATGTGAACATGGAGGAATGCACTCAGGATAAGTTGGGGGGAGATCCTAAAGGGAAAGGAAAGGCCCATGAAGATCCAAATTCTTATCAACCCAAGGTCCCCTTCCCTAATGCCTTAGAACCCAAGCCCACTAAAACTAGGCCGGCCCAAAACGAGGAATTAATGGAGCTCTTTTCACAAGTTCACATCAACATTCCGCTCCTAGATGCCATAAAACATGTTCCAGCCTATGCCAAAATCCTCAAAGAGCTTTGCACTCTAAGAAGAGGGCCCAAGTCGGCCCCCAAGAAAATTTGGCTCTCCGAGGATGTTAGTGCAGTCTTGATGAATAATCTCCCTAGAAAGTTGAAGGATCATGTTGCTCCTCTCATCTCATGTGATATAGGTGGTGTAACCTTTGACCGTGCCCTTCTCGACTTAGGAGCTAGTGTCAACTTTTTACCCACCTCTGTTTATGAGCAATTTGACATAGGGGAACTCAAGCCAACCCCCGTCATTCTCCAACTCGCGGATCGCTCAGTTAAGACCCCTCGAGGTTTGATAGAGGATGTGATTGTCAAAGTCCATGATTGCTACTTCCTCATTGATTTTCTCATTCTTGACATGGCCTCATCCTCGGAGCTAAGCCACACTCCCATTATCTTAGGCTGTCCATTCCTTGCCACTGCCAAAGCCAACATCAATTGTGCTACGGGAACTATGGACATCTCATTTGGAGGTCAAAAAGTCTCTCTCAATGTGTTTAAAGCCTCCCAATATCTGGACCTTGATGAGGAATGTCATTTTGTAGACATCTACGATGAATTTCTTGAGAATGGTCAGGGCATGAATCAAGTAAGGGAGGCCAATGCTCTACAAGATTCTCCTCATCATCGCACCCTTTGGCCTAAGGTTGAACCCCTTCCAACTTTGCAAGATGAACCAGCCATACCATCACTTGAAAGTCCTCCTAAACTGGAGCTTAAGCCCCTTCCGGACTCCGTCAAATATGCATTTCTAGGCCCCGATCAAACTCTTCCTGTTATCTTGGCTTCCAACCTTACCCCTACCCAAGAAACCCTTCAGCTAGAAGTCCTTAGGACTTATAATTGTGCCATGGGTTGGACGGTGGCCGATCTTAAGGGGATAAGTCCGTCTATTTGCATTCATCACATTTACATAGAGGGCGATGCCAAACCAGGATGGGAATTGCAAAGGAGATTGAATCCGAACATGAAGGACGTAGTGAAGAAGGAGGTTGTCAAATGGCTTGATGCGGGAATTATTTATCCTATCTCGAATAGTCAATGGGTGAGTCCTATTCAAGTGGTTCCTAAGAAACCAGGACTCACCGTGGTCAAAAATGAACAAGGACAAGATGTGCCCACTAGGCCCACAACGGGATGGAGAGTGTGCATCGATTATAGTAAGCTCAATGTCATGACCAAAAAGGATCATTTTCCACTCCCCTTTATTGACCAAATTCTAGAGAAATTGGCGGGGCAAACATATTTTTGTTTCCTAGATGGATACTCCGGGTACAATCAAGTGGCCATCTACCCAGAAGACCAAGAGAAAACCACCTTCACATGGCCATATGGCACATTTGCCTTTCGGAGAATGTCTTTCGATCTTTGCAATGCACTGGCCACTTTTCAAAGGTGCATGATGGCCATTTTCTCCGATATGGTAGGAGAATGTATGGAAATCTTTATGGATGCATTTTCTGTGTTAGGGGAGTCATTTGAAAACAGCTTGAAAAATTTGAAGAAAGTGCTTGTGAGATGTATTGAAACAAATCTTGTTATTAGTTGGGAGAAGAGCCACTTCATGGTTCAAGAGGGCATAGTTTTGGGCCGTATTGTGTCCGAACGGGGTATAGAGGTGGATAAGGCCAAGATTGACCTCATTTCTAATCTCTCTCCTCCAACCTCTGTGAGGCAAATTCGGTCATTCCTTGGCCATGCCGGCTTTTACTGTCAGTTCATAAGTAACTTTTCCAAGATTGTTCACCCATTAACTCTTCTCTTGGCCAAAGACACTCATTCCATTTAGATGATGCCTATCTTGAGGCTTTCAATTTTCTTAAAGAGGCCTTGACCAAAGCACCCATTCTCCAACCTCTTAATTGGTTTCTGCCCTTTGAAAATATGTGTGATGCCTCCGACTATGCTATAGGGGCAGTTCTAGGCCAAAGGATTGAGAAGTGTCCGGTGGTGATTTATTATGTGAGTCGCACCATCGTCGATGCTCAACTTAACTACACCACCAAGGAAAGGGAGTTGTTAGCTGTCGTTTTTGCCCTTAAAAAATTTCGATCATATCTTTTAGGGGCAAAAGTCATTGTGTATTCTTATCACCCAGCACTCAAATATTTGTTCTCCAAGAAGGATGCCAAACCTAGACTCATTAGGTGGATCCTCTTACTCCAAGAATTTGATCTTGAGATATGAGACAAAAAAGGTTCTGAGAATAAAGTTGCTGATCATCTTTCTCGGATTCTCACAACTGATAATGCTCCTTTGCAAGATTCATTTCCTGATGAACACCTCTTGTCTATCGCCCATAGTCAACTCTCATGGTTCGCAGACATTATCAACTACTTAGCTATTGGACAAATTCCTAATGGGTGGTCTAAACATGAAAAAGAACATTTCTTTGCCAAAATCAAACACTATTTCTGGGAAGACTCCGAATTGTTCCACGTGAGTCTGGATCAAATAATTAGAAGGTGTGTCCCTGAGGAGGAACAACAAAGCGTCCTGAACTTTTGTCACACTTTAGCTTATGGGGGGCAATTCGCAGGAAAGAAAACTACTGCCAAAGTACTACAAAGTGGATTCTTTTGACCCACTCTCTTCAAGGACGCCCATGAATTTAGCAAAATATGTCTTAGGTGTCAAGCCATGGGAAACATGAGCAAACGAGATATGATGCCACTTAATCCCATTCTAGTGCTCGAGATTTTTGATGTTTACGGAATTTATTTTATGGGGCCCTTTCCACCATCATTTGGACATGAGTACATTCTAGTGGCAGTTAACTATGTGTCTAAGTGGATTGAAGCCATTGCCACCTGGACCAACGATCACAAAGTTGTCATGATGTTTGTCCGAAATAATATATTTTCAAGGTTTGGGTGTCCTAGGGCCATCATTAGTGATGGGGGTTCTCATTTCACTCATGCCTAATTTTGAGCTCTTCTCGAAAAATATGGGATCACTTATAAGGTTGCCACCCCCTACCACCCCCAAACAAGTGGCCAAGTGGAGATATCCAATAGGGAGATCAAAAATATTCTGTAGAAATCTGTTAGGCATGATAGGAAGGATTGATCCGAAAGATTGGATGACGCTCTTTGCGCCAATCAGACGGCATACAAAACTCCCCTTCGCATGTCTCCATATATGTTAATCTTTCGAAAAACTTGTCACCTACCTGTTGAGCTTGAGCATAGGGCCTATTGGGCTATTAAGCAATTCAATTTTGACTTGGCCCAAGTCAGGTCTCATAGGGCTCTACAATTAAATGAATTGGAGGAATTACAGAATGAAGCCTATGAAAATATGAATATTTATAAAGTCAAGACCAAAGCTTTCTATGATAAACACATCATGATAAAATCCTTTCAACCCGATCAGAACGTCTGGCTCTTTAATTCAAGGCTGCGCTTATTCCCGAAAAAATTGAAGTCTAGATGGGATGGACCATTTGTTGTGCTCAAAGCCTTTGATCATGGTGCTGTCAAAATCCTAGATCCTAAAAATGGTCAAATTTTCACTATCAATGGTCAGCGTCTCAAACCCTACTTGGAGAACACACAACTTTTATTGAAGGAATCAATCCCACTGAGTGACCCATGATAAATGCAAGAAGGTCATCTGGCTAAAGACGTTAAACTTAGTGCTTGTTGGGAGGCAACCCAACCATTTCCCCCTCAATAATCTAGTGAGTCATTTTCATTTGTGTATGTAGGAGCTCGAAGAAGCCGTTCTCAATGCTGCTTGCCAAAATAGCCACGTCTGCGCACCCCAGGTTGCACCTTTCCTTCCCAAGCATTCATGTACACATTGTTCTGTTCATATTTTGATCATGTCATCAGAGATGATGTCATTCAAGTTGGTGGGTAAGGGTAATCATTGTAAAAATCTCACGCAACCTGTTGCTTCATTTTGTTAAAGAAGAAGAAGAAGAAGAAGAAGAAGAAGAAGGAAGCCCCAACTGAGTTTTCATGATTTTTGCTTTCATAAAAGAGACTCTGGCATGGAGAAGACTGTGGAGAAGGATGAGGGAACGATTTTTTGTGTCTAGTCTTGGAAACTAATTTAGAATCTCCTAAGGTCTCTTAGCATTCAAAAAAAATCACTTGCACACTAATGAAACAGGAAGGACAAGCCTTCTGTCATTTTGTTTGGTGGCTGATACTCTACCCTCCCTAGTGAAGAGTTAGATCTGAAAAAAAAACCCATGAAAAATGCCCCTGATCTTAGTAACCGGGCCTGCTTCTCTTAAGGCAAGAGTTGAGGTTCACGTCAAACGGTGAAGGGATGTGCAGCACTATGGTTGAAGAAAATAAATAAAAAAAAATATGAAAAGTACCTCTGATCTTAGTAACCGGGCCTGCTTCTCCTAAGGTAAGAGTTGAGATTCACGTCAAACGGTGATGGGTTGTGCAACACCATGTGTTGAAACAAAAAAAAAACGTGAAGGCTACTGTGATTAAAGCTTTGATCTGGGAGGTAGAGTTGAAAGACCCTAGCTAAAATGATAATTTTGGAGGATGCAATTGTCCAAACTGTGGATTTGAATTTCACGAGAACAAATACTATGAGACTTTGGGAATGTTCTAAGAGAATTTAGAGCATCATGTTCTAATCCTTCGGCTCGTACACTGTAATAATTCCAAGATCTTAATATGTAGTCGATTTCACGAAGGAGGATCTTGTAATGATGCATGAAATCTTTTAGACTCTTATTGGTCCCTAATTTTTAATTCGTTTGTATTGCTAAGAGACTAGCAATGAGTAAGTTAGGGGGTGTGATAAATGGTCAATTGTCTATATTTATTCATCTCACACACATCATCTTTGGGTTTTTAATGTAGTAAATTCTACAATTTTTCTTGAATATCTCTGATTCATACCAAATGAAGATTTGTTGGTAATTAATGGAATGAGAGATTTGTGTTGATAAAATAACATCATAAGAAATATTGTGTTAATTATTGTTCATGTGAAAAGCTTATGCATAAATATATTGTTAAATCATTTTGCTGGAAGGGCTAGATATAATTTTTTTACATTTCTTAAACCATGTGAACAGTGTTATCCTTTCCCCCTCTCCCGCAGGTGGAGAAAAGCAGCATGTGCCACCTCGATGATAGCATCCATGCGGCTAGCAAACTGATCACATAGGGGGCCCAACAGATCACATAGGCAGCCGGCAAGCAAACAGTGGTGGATAGACAGTCAGCAAGTATATAGTGTTGGGCATATGCTAGCGACGTAGCAGACATGTAGGCGGTTGGCAGCGGCGTGCTCTAACACAACATTGACGATGGTGAGCTACAATATGTATAAGGAGGTAGCAACCACAGCCCCAGGCGGATGCTAGCAGCGGCAGCAACTTCCTACCTAGGCTATGGCAGACGGTGGGCAGCGACAGGAGCATGCACGAAGGCAGGCTTGCAGCAACATGAATGCGTCTCCCCCGTATAAAACCAACGCATCCTCACCATCGTGGGAGAGCTTCCTCTTCCCTTCCACCAACCTCCGGTTCTCTCTTCCTTCTGCTCCCTCCCTCACTTCTTCTTCTTTCTCCCGGAACCCACCTTCTCATCTCCCTCTCTTCTTCAAGCTCTCAACTTCTCAACACACAAGCCACTTTTCCTCTCTCCCTACTCATACCACACCGCAGCTCCCTAATCCCTCACCATCCTCCCTCCCCCCCTCTCTGTCTCAACTTCTCTCCTCTCACAATACTCCGCAGCTCCGCCGACTGCGACTGCCCTTCCGACTCTCCTGTTTAGCACACACGCACCGGCTCACCCTCCTCTACTCACCTCACGTAGCTTCCACTCTCTCCTTCTTGCCTCTCTCACCTTCTCTCCCACACCTCTACACCACTGCAGCCACCATCGCACCACAGCCACCTTCGCACCGGTTCCCTCTCTTCCTTCACTGCTACTACCACAGCCTCCCTTCACCTGCACATCATGGCCACCTCCCCTTTCTCCCTGCTTTGTAACACAACACCGGCCTCCCCCTTCTCATTTTCTCTCCGGCCACTTCCCTCTTCACTACACACATGGCCGGTTTCTTCTTCTTCTCTCCCCACTCTTCTCACATCACTTTCTCACCTCTTCTCACCGACCAGCGCACCCCTCTCTCCCTTTCTCTTCCCGCATCCCACTGTGGCAGGCACTTGGCATGCATGTGGCCCCCCTCCTCGCCGGCGTCGTCCCCTCACTCTAGCCACACTGGTGATCTCTCTCTCCACCGCACACCGGCCGCTTCCGCATGCAAGCACCGCAACTCACTCACACACACCCACCGTCGAACCCCCTCTCTCACCCTCTCTCCCTTCTCACATCCTCTCCACACACACAACATACCACTGGCCACTCCGGCCACTTCGCCCTCACCTGCTCGCACCCCTCTCGTCGGCGTACGCACCAATCTCTCTCTTCTGCACGTACCACAGTCCTTTTCCCATCTCCCTGCTCACCTCTCTCAACTCCTCTCCTCTGCAAACACCATCAGCCACCGGCCTCTGCTGCACTCCCCGGAGCTCCGGGACCCCATCACGGCTACCTCTCTCTATATCTCTCTCTAGCTGGCTTCACTCCCCTCTCCACACACTTCTCTCTCTCTCCCCCTCTTCCGAACCTATCTCTCGCCCTCTGCCTTCACCCCAACTCCACCTCCGGCACCGTCACCCTGCACACGAGGCCGCCGTCGTGTTCCCTGTCTCTTTCTAACCTAGTTCCCCCACCAGCCGCACCTCTCCCTGCATGCCCTTCTCCACACTCCGCTTCTAATGGGGACATCAAGGCAAGACCGCTCACATTTTATTTGGATTTATGTCCTTTTGTATTTGTATGTATACCCTTGTGTTATATGGGTACAGAATTGTAAGTCTTAGTGGGTTTATTTGCAAAAGGCCTTTGGGTTTCTTTGCAAAAGGGCATGTAGGCCCAACAGGGGCCCCCTCCCTCCCTCTTATTGGTCCACATGGACTCCAGGGCCCATGGGGGCTGGTCCATGGTCCAAACATTGACTTGGACCAAGATTAATTAAAGAGAACAAATCCCATTTGGTCTCTTAATGGAGGGGGGCGAACCCCATTAAAATAATGGTTTTGTGTGTGTGTTTTTTTGACCAATTTCCACTCCCTTGTATGCCCCTCCCGTAGCCCTAGATCTGGGGTCATTTGAGTCATTAATGTGGAACTATATAGCCTATGTAATTTCCATTTTTTTGAATTAATGAGAAGAAAAAATTGAATGTGCAAGGAGCTTGGTGCGCCCCTCCCCTCTCTCCCTCTGGTTTCTCTCTTCTTCTTCCAATCTCCAGGGTATAGAACCCTCCTATATTCTCCTTAGCCTCTCTATATTCTATCTCTGCTGCCGCCGCCGCCGTCGTGCCGCCATCGAGCCGCCGAGAAGCAAGTTATGAAGTCCTGTCCAAGCTTCTATTTTACTGGATAGAGGGTTACTCCGAGAATTTTAGCTCCCAACTCCTACATCTTCTGGAGCTTAGATTTTCAGGGTGAGTTCTAGAGACCATCACCACGTCCCTAAAAATTTGAAAAAAATTTCAGCCCCCGTTTTATATTTTTCCATTTTCGTGCTTCCCAATCCACCGAATCTGCCAGTTCCCTGTCCAATTTCACAGCAGTCCTGAGTTTCACACTTTTGTTCCACTTCTTGATTTTTTCTTGAACCCCCAATTGTACTGGAGGTTCTGTCCACCATCCCCATCCTCCACGAATTTTATTCGAATTTCAAAGGCCATCTAACTATTTTTAGAAATTATGTATTTCTCCCAAATTCAGTTCTGTTCCTACTATCCAGATCCGACCACCCAGTGATATAAAATACTTTTTTCCAGTCAAATCTCCACCAAACCTTTCATAAAATGTATCCCCGTTTGCCTCTCTTCCCCCTCTACCACTTTCATGAACAGCTCAACAGCTGAATCGGAGGTCTACAACGCGGTCAATGCCAACTCTCAGGAAAAGGCAATTCCATCTGGAGTTTTCAGATCCTATGAACCAGTAGTTTGAATATTCGACAAAGGCCATCAACGGGAAATTCAAATTTTTTCTCTCGTCATAGGTCGAAGAATTTTGAGTTAACTTTCTGTCGGTAGTTCTTGTATGTCGATCCGACGTTGGGGCCGATCGCAGCATCAGTTTTTGTCGGGATGTGCAGGTCTGAAACAGAATTCAGATCCGTGGGCAGCAACTCAAACCCGCACCGATCAGAGCCTCCTCGCCTTCCGTGAGGCGAACCAGCGCCCCGCCTTCCCAGGGAGCACCCCTCCCGACGTCCCCGTCACAGCGGTGCCGCTCCGGGCCCACACGGCCCCACAAACCAGCCCGTTGGTCCCACGATCGTGAGTACGTGTGCCGCCGAAGCTACACAAGAAGCTGCCCATCAACCCGAACCCTCTACTCCCGGGTCCCGCTGTGTCGCCCTTTACCTCCTTGTGTGGAGTGGGCAGTAAATCATTGTTGTAATTTAATTAATTATTGTTCCGGGAGTACGAGATCGGCCGGGATCATCTTCCCCACTCCAGGCGCGTGGAGGTATCATGTTCGCTCCATTACTCGGCATTTGCTATTCTTGTATATGCTTTTATATGCCGCTGCTAGAGAGCATGTGTTAGGACCATTACCTAGATATATTGTTATTCACCGCTACTGCGAGAGAGAGCGAGATCGTCCCGTGACCCGATCCGGGCATGAATTTGTGAGTTGACCACCCTAGCTCATTGTCGGTTTCTCAACCGTGCACGTCCGTACGCTTCCCTCGATAAGGGACGATCGTGAACTTGCTTAGAGTCCGAGGGTTGCATATCCATTGGTCTCGAGTCCGTGGTCTGTCCCGCATCAGTTTGGTATCTGAGAGCCAGTTGAGTCTAGGGTGTCTAAAATCAACAAAAAAAAGTGTCATTTACGTCTAGTCATCGTCTAAGTCGGTCTAGGTTGCATTTCATCCCAATAACCCAGTATATGAAAAGGTGTTGTCCGAACGTTAGGCTACGCCTATCAGGAAGGCCGCACACTTACGCGAGTGATCTTCGGATCGATTAACTCCGCCACGTACCAAGTCTTGGTTTAAGTCTAGGAGCATCATCCTTGCATTAGTCCGTGTCTCCTAGTCCTTGTGTCGTTGCATGCCCACTCGGCGAGGTACCCAATACCATCGCCCTCCACCTATGGCCAACCCACGGGATACCATCTCGGGAGACCTTCACTCCTTGCACGAGGCGATCATGGCCCTTATAGTCCGGATGGAGAAATCTGAGACAACCCTTAAGAGCTTCTCGGACCGTATAGATGGTCGGTTTAATGCCATGGAGGAACGGATGGAGTCATCCGACAGATTTGTCCAAGGTCTGGTCAGACGGTTGGATAGGATGTCTCACGGAGACCCTCCAAGAGTGGCCCTGGGCCCACCCACACTCGTTCTAGTGGCTACCCAAGGCCAAGCCATTCCCATAGCCCAGGCCCAGCCCGCCGTTGTGGCCCAGGATCAGCCCATACATGCTCCTCAGCCACCACAAGCTCCTCCGCCCGCCCTTCCTCGGGTCCCCGAATTACCACTCCTTGACCTTGGTCTTGAGGACTATGGGTCCGATAACGCCTATGTAGGGTATGGTCAACGCCGTCGTGGCCTCCAGCCATAGAGGGATGAGGAGGACGATAGGATCCTTAAGACCGTGCGAGAGGACCCTCCCATTTTTCACGGGTCTTTGGATCCGAAAGTCTATCTAGATTGGGAGTTCGGCATGGACCGATACTTCAAATGGCATGAGATGTCGGAGCGTCGAAGAATCTGATTCGCTACCATGAAGCTCATGGGACAAGCGCAAACCTATTGGAAGAATGTAGAGAGCCTGTTATTCCAGGGGCTAGAGCCCCCGGTTGAGACATGGGGCGAAATGAAGGTCAAGCTTCGGCAAAAGTACCTTCCTGTCACGTACCGTCAGTGACTCATCGATAGGTGGTAGAGTCTCAGCCAGGGAGACCGGTCCGTCTTCGAATACATCACTGAATTTGATGAGTACTTTCTGTGATGTGGAGTCTCGGAGGAGAGTACCATGCCCGTTTCCCGCTTTCGACGTGGTTTGCGGTCACACTACCAGTATGAGCTTTTCCGCCGCAATACCAAAACGTTGGAAGAGGCTTATCAGGTTGCTCTTGAGTTGGAGCAATTTGAGGGAGAGTTCAAGTTTAGCCATCGGTCGGGTCCCACCCCTCTTCGTAGTACCGAGCCCCGTCACTCCTTAGGTCCACATCTGTGGGCCCCCATGGCTCGATCTCAGGAACCTGCTCGTCAGGAGCACTTCGCTCCAAGGTCTCGCCCTCCCCCACCTTGGGATCTACCTTCATCCCAACCACCGGTACCCATTACCCGTCTACTGGCACCGGCACCCCCACCCCTAGTACCCATGGCACCTACAGCTCCGCCCATGTTGCCTACACCCCCTGCCCGTCGGGAGGATAAGGGTAAGGGCCCTCTTCTCGGAGAGAGTAGTAGGTCTCAGCTACAGTGTTTTCACTGTCATGGGTTTGGCCACATCGCCAACCAATGTCCCACTCGTGCCACTCTAACCATAGGGGTAGGAGAAGCTTCACCTTCTGGGCTTGTATCTGTCGACTACGAGGCCGATCTAGAACTAGCTGATGAGTACGAAGGTCTAAAAGATCCTACCAACGCTCAGGATGCGGCACTCGAATGATGGCCACCTAGTAGGGTTGATGTCATTGCATTAAGTCTAGGGTCATGCATGAGTCAGTTTGTTTCTTCTTTGTGTGATTTGTTTTGTGTGGCTTGTTTGCGTGGTTTGCATACGTGTGTAAGTATATGGTGAGTCTGCATGTGTCTTGTGCAAGCTCGTTGTCGGTCTCTTATGAGTGAGAGGCAAGTGGACTTGCTAGAGGAGTATGGTATCAATTCTACATCTATGCCACGGATCTAGTCACCTACAGGGACCCAGCGGTGATTCCTAGTGAGTCTTCGAGCCGCCTCCTCCCCTTGCGAGTGACCCCACCCCGGAGTGTTCCATCACTAGCCTCTTCCCGTAGCAGCATGCGCATATCGAGTATATACAGAATGAGCAGTTGACGATCACTTGGAGTGGAGCGTACCCGCGCTACTTGGTACGGTGATGGATCCGTCGGAGCTACTCGAGCAGTCCCCCTTTTACTCGATGGGGTCGAGTTCTTCCCACCCAGGGAGAATTGATGGGGACATCAAGGTAAGACCGCTCACATTTTGTTTGCATTTATGTCCTTTTGTATTTGTATGTATACCCTTGTGTTATATGGGTACACAATTGTAAGTCTTAGTGGGTTTATTTGCAAAAGGCCATTGGGTTTCTTTGCAAAAGGGCATGTAGGCCCAACAGGGGCCCCCTCCCTCCCTCTTATTGGTCCACATGGACTCCAGGGCCCATGGGGGCTGGTTCATGGTCCAAACATTGACTTGGACCAAGATTAATTAAAGAGAACAAATCCCATTTGGTCTCTTAATGGAGGGGGGCGAACCCCATTAAAACAATGGTTTTTTTGTGTGTTTTTTTGACCAATTTCCACTCCCTTGTATGCCCCTCCCCTAGCCCTAGATCTGGGGTCATTTGGGTCATTAATGTGGAACTATATAGCCTATGTAATTTCCATTTTTATGAATTAATGAGAAGAAAAAATTGAATGTGCAAGGAGCTTGGTGCGCCCCTCCCCTCTCTCCCTCCGGTTTCTCTCTTCTTCCTCCAATCTCTAGGGTATAGAACCCTCCTATATTCTCCTTAGCCCCTCTATATTCTATCTCTACTGCCACTGCCGCCGTCGTGCCGCCATCGAGCCGCCGAGAAGTGCTATCCAAGCTTCTGTTTTGCTGGGTAGAGGGTTACTCCTACAATTTTAGCTCCCAATTCCTACATCTTCTGGAGCTGCAATTTTCAGGGTGAGTTCTATAGGTCATCACCACGTCCCAAAAAATTTGAAAAAAATTCCAGCCCCCATTTTATGTTTTTCCATTTTCGTGATTCCCAATCCACCAGATCTGCCAGTTCCCTGTCCAGTTTCACAGTAGCCCTGAGTTTCGCCCTTTTGTTCCCCTTCTTGATTCTTTCTTGAGACCCCAATTTTACTAGAGGTTCTTTCCACCATCCCCATCCTCCACAAATTTTCGTCGAATTTCTAAGGCTATCTAACTATTTTTAGAAATTGTGTCTTTCTCCCAAATTCAGTTCGGTTCCTACTGTCCAGACCCGACCACCCAGTGATATAAAACACGTTTCCCCAGTCAAATCTCCTCCAAAAGTTTCATACAATATATCCCCATTTTCCTCTCTTCGCCCTCTACCACTTTCATGAAGAACTCAACAGCTGAATCGGAGGTCTACAACGCGGTCAACGCCAATTCTCAGGAAAAGGCAATTCCGTCCTGAGTTTTCAGATCTTGTGAACCAGCAGTTTGAATATTCGACAAAGGCCATCAACGGGAAATTCAAATTTCTTTCTCCAGTCATAGATCGAAGGCTTTTGAGTTAGCTTTCCATCGGTACCTCTTGTATGTCGATCCGACGTTGGGGCCGATCGCAGAATCAATTTTTGTCGAGACGCGCAGGTCTGAAACAGAATTCAGATCCGTAGGCAACAACTCCAACCCGCACTGATCGGAGCCTCCTCGCCTTCCGTGAGGTGAACCAGCGCCCCGCCCTCCTAGGGAGCACCCCTCCGGACATCCCCGTCACAGCGGTGCCGCTCCGGGCCCACATGGCCCCAAAGACGAGCACATGGGTCCCACGATCGTGAGTACGTGAGCTGCCGAAGCTACACAAGAAGTAGCCCGTCAACCCGAACCCGCTACTCCCGGGTCCCGCTGTGTCACCCTTTACCTCCCTGTGTGGAGTGGGCAGTAAATCATTGTTGTAATTTAATTAATTATTGTTCCGGGATTACGAGATTGGCCGAGATCGTCTTCCCCACGCCAGGCGCGTGGAGGTATCGTGTTCGCTCCATTACTCGGCATTTTCTATTCTTGTATATGCTTTTATATGCCGCTGCTAGAGAGCATGTGTTAGGGCCATTAGCTCGATATATTGTTATTCACCGCTGCTGCGAGAGAGAGCGAGACCGTCCCGTGACCCGATCCGGACACGAATTTATGAGTTGACCACCCTAGCTCATTGCCGCTTTCTCAACCGTGCACGTCCGTACGCTTCCCTCGATAAGGGACGATCGCGAACTTGCTTAGAGTCCGAGGGTCGCATATCCATTGGTATCGAGTCCGTGGTCCATCCCGCATCAGCTTCTCCCCTTATACTAACCACTCTCCACCTCCCTCTCCTATCCGCAACCACTGATACACCGCCCGTGACCTCTCCCCCTCTCTTTCTCTCTCTAGCTCAACTTGCACCACCGTCCGCTGTTGGCCTCTGCACACTCTCTCTCCTACAAGCTCCGCCTGCACTGCGGTCGCCCCCCACCTGCTAACCCTCTCCGGGCCACCACCTTCGCCATCCATTGCCCATGCTACCCCTCTCCTTATCTCCCCTATGCAGCCACTCCGGCTCTCTCTCCTCTTGCCTTCGCTAGCCCTCGCCGTGTCTCCCTCTCACTACCACGCACAGTACTCTCTATCTCTTCCCCGTCCTCTACTTCTCCTCTCCCTATTTCTGCACCGCTAGGCTTTGCACCTCCACTCATCCCTCTTTCACCCCTCTCACACTGACAACCGTAGCAGGCACCTTCTCTTCTCCCTACGCCTTCCGATCTCTCTCGTCCCTCTCTCTCTATCTAGAAATCCCATAGTTTCACCCCTCTTCGCTCACACATACCGTCGCCGGTGAGCCCTGTCTCCCTTCACTGCTACTGCCACAGCCTCCCTTCACCTGTGGCGCCCGCCGTTCCTTCTGTCCGTCAACCCCACCTTTGCTACACTTACCACCCGCAGCCGCCGTGTCCTCCTGCTTCCCCTCTCCGCACGCGAACGACGTCGACCCCCCTCTCTCCGTTCCTCATCCGGCCTCCCAACCTCCCTTTCAACCTCTAACGCACTTCCTCTCGCTCTCTCTATTCCACCAACCGTGTCGACCCTCCCACCTTCTTCGTCCCTTTCTCCCTTTCTCTCTCATCTGCACTCTCTCCTCTCCCTTCTCACTAGTTCTCTCTCTATCTCTCTCCCGTTCACTTCTCTCTTCCTCTCTTTTCTTCACACAAATAATTTTTTTTATAATTTTTTATTTGTTATTATCCTTCTCTCCTCCCTCTATATCTTTCTCTCTCTCTCTCTAGTTCTCCCTATTTCTCTCTAAATCTATCTATCAAGGGCTCCCTCACGGCGGCGTCTATTCCAAGTTGGGCGGTCCTCCAAGGCTCAAGAAGTGTGGACGTCGACGTCTTTATCACCCCGGCTACATCCCCTACCTAGTTCTTTAATTTTCAGTCTTAGTTAGATTTTATTTCGAATGTGTATTTTGTTATTTTCTTTAACTTATATGCATTGTAATATTTTGTTTTAGAGTATTAAAAAAAATTTAGTGTCATTGTCTCTCTAGATGCTTGGCTCTCTCTCTCTCTCTCTCTCTTTATCTCCCTATTTCTCTCCTCTACCTCTCCAAATTTCTTTAGATAGTTTTTAATCTTGCGCTATTTTAATTGTTTCCCATAAAAAAATCCTTCAAACAATTTCTTTTGCTTTTGTTAAAAATATAAGAGAAATATGATTTTCAACTTCAAAATATTAGCCTCTCCGTGGATTCGACCCATATTCATCACTATATTCAAAATCGAAATTTTATTGTGAGTACGGAATTTTAAAATTGAGTGCACGAGTTTTTAACGATGAGCTTCCCGTTCGATCACACCGACCTTAATACAAGACTTCAGCATGTGCATCGACCTGTGTTCTGCACAGGCACAATGTGCATCGACCTTTCTTCTTGAAGTGCTGATGTGCATCGACCTTAGTAGTCCAAAATGCATGTGTGCATCGACCTTCTGAACTGAAAGGTACATGTGCACCGACCTTCTGGTTCAATGCATGAATGTGCACAAACCCTGTAATCATTGAAGGTAAAAACATGCACCGACCTTGCTGCGTTGAAAGCAAGCATGCACCGACCTTCACTTGCACATGTGCACAGACCTTCAGTAGCATACATCGACCTTTGCTCTGAGGTGCATCGACCTTAGTGGTCAGAACGGTAGAAGGTGCACCGACCTTGGCTTGTGCTGGCATAATATGCATCGACCTTAGTTGTAGGTCTTTGGCATGTGCATCGACCTTGCCTCTTGAATGCTTGAATGTGCATCGACCTATCAGTTTGAACAATAGTCACTGCACCGACCTTACTGCATGAACTTCTGTGCAGTCTGTTGCCTTGATTTTCGTGCACCAATCACACACACCTGCCTTGATTCTTGTGCATCCAGTTGCCTCGAGTTCTATGCCATTCTTGATTTCTTATTATTTGCTTATAATGACCTGAAATGTATGAATGTGTTTATCAAATGCAAGTCAGACCCATCAATGAGTCATAGTTAGATATGATCAAAACAATAGAATTAAGCATGTTACACATATGCCCAACAGGGGGAAGGACTAAGGAGGACATGAGAGGGGTCGTCTGCCTGTTCTTGTCTCTTTTTTTTTGCCGCCATATTTTCATTTAGCGCCATGTTTTCATTCATTCATTTGTGATTTTTTGTCATTCATTCATTTCTTCTAATAGGATAAAATCTCTGTCAGTAAAAAATATAATTACATCTAAAAAAATTATAATTTTTTATTTTGAGATCGATAATTTAGAAATGTTTAACTTTTTTATGGCCGATAAGTCGATTCCTATAAAAAGATGAGAGAGCGTGTTGAAAAGTCTAGCTACCTTGAAAGTAGGGTTTGCCGTCTCGACCGACCAGCCCATCCCAGTCACGGCCCGGGACGGGTCGGGTTGGTCCCGTCTCGCTCCGTCTCGGTCCATCTCGTAAAATGTTAAAATAAAAAAAAGACACTATATATATATAATATATATAAAATAATACAACAAAATAAAAAAGACTCTTTATATATAAAAAAATATTAAAATAATGAAGTGTCCCGGTCACGACCCACGACCCGGGCGTCCAGCCCAACACTTGGGTCTGGTCGAGACGTACGGGTTGAGGCATCCCGGAGCGGGACGTCAAACCCTACTTGACCGATAAGTCGATTCCTATAAAAAGAAGAGACATCGTGTTGAAAAGCCTAGCTACCTTGAAAGGCCTACGTCGGGGTGCGAAAAGGTACTCAAAGGCATATTGGTCACATGTTGACCATTTCCGTATTGTTTCGGGAGCTAAGGCTCCTCGCGGGGAATGCCACGTGGAAGCACTTAGGATAATAATCAAATATCATTGTATCTTTTATTGGTTTTACTCACGATAGGGCGTGCCAATCATGTGTGTGACAATGTGTTCAGGTTCCAAGACTAGGATGGTCTGGACTAACCGAAGGTGCACTCCTTCTGATCACTAAGTAGACGATGGTGGGCATTGGGTCGGGACTAGCGACCCGCCATGCCATAAAGGTCGATCACGGCGAGAAGAGGGGAAAACGTTTGATTAATCGCCAAGCAATGGGGCTGCATGGCCGATAAGTTGATTCCTATAAAAAGAAGAGACAGCGCGTTGAAAAGCCTAGCTACCTTGAAAGGCCCACATCGGGTTGCGAAAAGGTACTCAGAGGCGTATCGGTCACATGTTGACCATTTTTTTAATGTTCTGTGCCCCCGACAAACTCATGAGTTTTGAATTTACCTGATGTGACACCACCTTGGGGGTGATAGCCACTAGACCGATGCACCTTGGACCTAGACTTACAAGCAATCAACCTTGAGCGGCGAACCCACTCTAGCGGACTCACCCGTGTAACGCACACATGTGCCTGTGGGCAACCCGGTGATGATGGAGAGGGTCCAGGGAGGGACCTTGACGCTCCGAGGAATTTGGCTAGCTTGAGGCAGAACCCCTAAGGGCCTGGGATGCCTAATTTCATGGGCGGCCAGCATGCCAAGGGCGTGGGTTGTAGGGTCTCCCTCACAACTTGCTCCGCGGTGGTCGCTCAATTTGATGACAATTTGGGACCGGGCACTCTCTCACCGTCCGACGGAGCTAAGAGGCAATACTAATTAAGCAAAATAAAACCAGCAAGGAGAGGGGCCAGAAGCTCACTTGATCGACGTGAAGACGCCGATCCCGGCTGGAGACGAGGGCGAGCGAGGAAGCGTGGGCTTACCCGCACGCCATGCCGATGAAGCTTCAACTTGAATTAATAATTTACAATCACTAGGCCCCTTGGAAGGGGGGGGGGGTGGACTAGGGGTGGGGGACTGTAGGATTACACTCAAACACTACCTCCACGCAGGGAGGGGCTGTAAGCCGACCAGGCGCGGTGGGGAAGCTAAGTTAGAAACAGCTTGATAGACAGTCGATGACGGCGTCGCCACGGGCTCTGCCGAGCTCAGAAGAGGTCAAGACCGGTGCCGAAACTTTTTGAGTTGACCCAGGAGGATGCCTGAATTTTCATGGAATTTCATGACGATTTCACTGGCTGGGGAAGGGTCTGGAACAGGGCTGGACTGCTCTGGCTCTAGTCGCTCCCAGAGTGATGCTGTTGGAAGACGAGGGCATCACGAACAGTGTCGTGCTCTGTTGAAGGAGAGACTAGAGCTGTTGCGATCGTGGTCGAGTCTTCTTCGAGCCAGGACCGACGGGGCCATTGACAGATGTCGGAGCTGATCGTGAAGGCCGAAAAAGTGGGGGGTATCAGTTCAGGCTCAGGGAAACTGACCTTGCGCACCGTGGGAAGAAAATATAGAACTCTTGACTCCGAGGTCCAAAAATAGCTCTACTTCTTGGAGATGACAAAAGACTTGAAGGAAAAGCCCTCAGCCAAACAGTGCCCCAAGAATCCCAGGGTGCTGGACGTGGAAGCCTCTGCAAGTTGCTGTTGGTTGTCTGCTTGGGAGGAAATGTGCAATCGTACGAAGATGGCTCCTCCGAGCAGCTCCGAACTCAAATGATGACGAGACCACCTCACCTACGAAGCAGCCTCGTCAAGCTTTCCAAAGGTATAAGGTACACCACTAGAAGATGTGTAGTGAGAATGTGGCATGTGGCAGCCTCTACAACTCGAACCTTGACTACTGCCTGCGAGCTGGTGCTGGATCTGCAACTAACCGAAGGTGAATGGAGTAGGAAGTGGGTGAGATGCAGCAAGGGGTGATGGCTAATGGGTATAGGGGTTGGGGAAGAGTGTTAGGGGTTGGTGGGAGTGGCTGGGAGAGGGTGGGGGCAGGGCTAGTAGAGGGTGGTGGGCCTGGTGCGGCCTGCTCTCTCAGCACAAGGTGGAGGAAGGGGATGGAGTGGAGGCCGACCTAGGTGGATGGGGGAGGGAGATGGAGTTTGGCCAGGGCTTGGGGAGGAAGAGAGAGGGTGGTGGGCGACCAAGGGTGCTGGGGAAGAAGGAGAGAGGGGTGGGAAATTCAAATTTGGCCTAGGGTTAAGCCCCTTCAGTCTTGGGGAGGTGGAGAGGTGCTTGGGGAAGGGAAATGGGTAGTTGGGGGTTGGATGGTGGAGCAAGGATTGGTGGAGGTTCTCTTGGGGCCGGGGTAGAGTAAAGAGGGGACTGTGGGGACTTGGAATAGACTTAATGGAGGAGTGAAGAGAGAGAAAATAGGTGGAGGGGGAGGAGAGAGAAAAGGGCGCACCCCTCTTGGAGAGAGAGAGAGAGAGAGAGAAAGGGGGGGGGAGGGTTGGAGAATCCACTCCAAAGAAATAACAAAAACTCACACTATATTTGATCATCCAAGGTTACAAATGAGAGAGGGGAGGGGGTTATTTATAGGCACATGACTTTTCACATGACCATACTGACCCTAAACAATTGACACAATGACCAGATCGACCAGGGAGGGGCGCCCCTGGGCCTAGCCCATTGAATTGGGCCCAATAACCAACCTAATCAACCATATGACATAGAACTTATTTAAATGACTCACTAACCTAGGTACATGACTCAAATAAAGGGAAAATTACACAGTTTATGACTCAAATAAAATATAAAAACATGACTAGACTCAGAAACGCATGACGAACATAATGGCGCATGCCGACGAATAATCCGAGCCTCGAAAATGTGGAGGGGCAAGGGATGCCCCCATCATACCCCCGGGGTGGGGAAAACTCGACCCCATCGAGTATGGGTCCACTAGGAAAGTAGTACACAAAATGCAGCTCCGGGCGAGCCACGATCTCCAAACTCAACTCCGCGTCCCTAGTCGGGGGATGGCTCTTCAGCCTCTCAAGGTAGCTCAGGCACACCCTCTTGCCGATGATGGTACCCTACTTGCCTAGTATTGCCTCCGTGTGCTTATGTCGGGCTCTCAAGCTGATTTGTGGTGGCACTCCGAGGGTATCTTTGTCAAAGGAAGGTAGAGGCTCAAGGCACTCACTAGGTTCCACCGCGGTGCCCGTATAGAGTGCCGGATTTGCCACGTGGGAAGTGGGATGAATCCTAAAACCCATCGAAACTCCAATCCGTAAGCCGGGTTGCCAAAGTCACTCAAAACTTGGGAAGGTCCAAGTCCTTGTGCCCTCGATTTGGATGTGACCTAAAGGTAGAGCCACTCCAATATCATCATCACAAATTTTGCCTTCTTGGAGTGCCAAGTGGCGCTCACGAGCTTTTACCCGCCTTTTGTAAATCTCACTACCGTTGCTTGGTGCTTGCTTAGATGCTCATGCCATGCACTACGATGCGGTGTGGGGGTGAAATGTGTGGGATGCAAAGGTGGACCAGGACAACCATATGTAGACCAATTATGCTTTGATGCTATGAAGATTGTGATGGGCCTAGGTGGGCCGGGGCAGCCAAAGGTGGCCCTATCATGCATGGACTTTATAGCAAAGGTTGGAGGACCGAGGCATTCGTAGGTGAATCTATCATGGATGGTGGTAGCAAATGCCAGGGGATCCGGACAACTGTACATGCCCCTAACATGTATAAGACTAATGACAAATGATGGAGGACCATTGCACCCAAATATGGACCACTCATGTTTCCTACTTGACATGTGGGTGATGTGAATGAATGGACCTAACATAGTGTTCATGCCAAGTGGTGTGGTAAGCCTAGACACATGCATGCTTATCCCAAAGGTGACTTCCATGTGCATAGGTGTGGGACGACCTTTGAACTTCCATGTGAAAGGGTCGAAGGGATCTAGGAAGGTGGATATGTGGTGGGGCACTTCCTCAATCTCTAGGCGGGTGTTGCCTAAGGTCATGGTTCCTATGGTGTAACCTGGGTCATGGTTGAGGTGGACTTGGCCCAACATGGTGGGTGTGGGTAGGAAAGGGTGGGTGGTGGGTGATGCGGGTGGGTCACATGGGTACCCGAGCTCCCAAAGGAAGGGGTCAAAGGGATCATGGAAGGGGTCACCTAGAGAGGGGGACTCCATGTCTTCTAGGTCCTCAAAAAGGGGTGTGTCATTCTTCTCCCATGAAACATTTGGGCCGGAGTCTTTGGTGGGTGGGTCGGCCATGAGGGGATGGTTTGGCTTTCTACACGATATAAGGAACTCCAATTTGAGGATATGATCAGGCTCATCGGGTGTGGGGAGGAATAACAGGAGGTCGCTAGTGTAGCAACCCATAGTGTAAACCGAGGTGATAGGCCCGACACATAGGTGTAGGAGGTCAAGGCTCCTAAGTTGGTTGGCCACTGTAGTCAACATGCCGGTCAACTTCATTTGCCATGCTAAGCCCGTAATGAGATCCTCCAAAGTCTCCACATGGTAGTATGATTGGATGGTGGTGCGATAGGAGTTGAAAGGCACTATGGGAGGGTGTTGCTCCATAGGAGGGTAGGCATGGGGTAGGATAGGGTGAGCCGGGTTATTCTATAGCCATTTAACCAAGGGCCCACTTATGATAAGTTCACTCCCAATTAGAGGGGATGGCGTAAAAGGCGAGGTTTCTTCCTCGGTTTGGGCATGAGTTTCTTCCAAGGTGGGGAGTGGATCCACGGTGTTTACCACTATAAGAACAGGTGTGGGGATCATGGGTTCCTCTACCAAGGAGGTGAGAAGGTCCTTTATAGGTGGGGTGATGATAGGCAGCACATGGTGCACCCGGGGTGGTGGGTAAAGGGGGACTTGTGCTAGGATGGGGAGGGGAAGTAGTGGTGGCCTAGGACATGGTAGAGTTGGGGTAGGGAGTGGGAGATGGGTTGGGTGAGGAGTCTTGGCTGGTCTTGGGAGGTGTGTCTCTTATGGGGGACGATGAAGGGGTAGTGGTGGAGACCAAGGGGGCTTGTGGGGTATGCGTTTGGTGAGGGGTTTTGGGTTGGGGAGTGGTGGCCATCATGGGCCTCGGTGGAGGGGTGGACACAGAGTCCACTTTGGCTTGTGGAGCTATGGTTGTGGTGAGGACTTGGAGGTAGGGTGTAGATGTAGTGGTGGGAGAGGTGGGAAGCGGTGGGGATTGGGTGATTGGGGTCTTGGGTTGGCCGGGTGGGGATGGAGGAGTTGAAGGGCTCCTTGGGCTATGGCGATCCCGGTAGGAGGGGAAAATATATCTAGCCCTAAGTTGATCCTTCATGTCCCCCCATGTGGTGATGGGAGCTTCCCTTCAAATCATCCTTAACCCGACAATTCGCAACCAATGGGTTTGAGCCCGTTTAGCAAGTTGCATTTTGGCAACCTCGGCCTTTTCATCCTCGGACATGGGATACCAAGTGAAATACTAGTCCATTGAAGCCTCCGAATCTAAATAGTCATTAGGATGAGTTCCATCAAAGGTGGGAGGTGGGGGAGGTGTCCTTCTATTGTCGGCCATTGGGGCGGGCCTATTGTCCCCTAATTGGGTGAGTCGGACCTCTATGTTATCAATCAGCTCATTGGCATAGGTCAAGGCTCCCCTTAGGTAGTTGACATAGCCGTGGAGGCCATGTGTGTTGGTGGTGGGTTTCCCTTGGGGGTTTGGACTCATGGAGAGGGCCAATGGGTAAGGTCGGTATGAGGTGGCCATGCTAGTGGACAAGAGCGATGCACTGGGAGGCTCTAAATGTAGGTGCGCGCCCTAGGACCAACTTGTAGAGACAAGTTGAGAACTTGCTCTGATACCACTTGATGTAACACCACCTTGGGGGTGATAGCCACTAGACCGATGCACCTTGGACCTAGACTTACAAGCAATCAACCTTGCGCGGCAAACCCACTCTAGCAGACTCACCCGTGTAACACACACATGTACCCGTGGGCAACCCGGTGATGATGGAGAGGGTCTGGGGCGGGACCTTGACGCTCCGGGGAATTTGGCTAGCTTGAGGCTGAACCCTTAAGAACCCGGGATGCCCAATTTCACGGGCGGCCAGCACGCCAAGGGCGTGGGTTGTAGGGTCTCTCCCACAACTCGCTCCGAGATGATCACTCTATTTGATGATAATTTGGGACCGGGCACTCTCTCACCGTCCGATAGAGCTAAGAGGCAATACTAATTAAGCAAAATAAAACCAGCAAGGAGAGGGGCCATAAGCTCACCTGATCGACGTGAAGACACCGATCCCGGCCAGAGACGAGGGTGAGCGAGGAAACGTGGGCTTACCTGCACGCCGCGGCGATGAAGCTTAACCTGAATTAATAATTTACAATCACTACGCCCCTTGCAAGGGGGGGTGGACTAGGGGTGGGGAACTGTAGGATTACACTCAAACACTACCTCAACGTATGGAAGGGGTGTAAGCCAGCCAGGCGGGGTGGGGAAGTGTTGACACCTTCAAAATGAGCAAGGGCAGAGACAGAATTGAAAGGAAGATCAGACCAATAGTGAAAGATAAATGACGAAGTTCGTCAACCATCTACCCGGCTGAAGCCTTTTCCCGGCCAAGCTGATGTCCGATGCCATTGTCAGTAAGACGACGGCACTGATGAAATAACAGTCACCTGGCTGAAGTCTTTCCAGGCTAAAGCTGATGTCCGGTCTTGTCACCGTTCTGGTGACGATACCAATGAAATGATGTCCGGTTTTGTCATCATTCAGATGGCAACGCCGATAAAACCCCGGTCTATCGACTGATGAAAAACCTATGAATGATCTCAATAGAAACTATGTCACCAATGGAGGGCCCTTTTGGGTGCTGATGTACTTGAAGGACCAATAAGAGGTCTAGTCTAAAAGACCTAAGTGGGCCTATAAAAGTGGCGCCGGGATCCCCTTATCGAAGCCCAAAAGTGGCGCCGAGAAGCTTGAGTCCCACGCGATGGGAGCTCTGCCTACAATTGAAGCGCGCCGGGACGAGCCTGCCGGGAGGACACCAACGAGGGATATAAAACCCCCTCATTCGAAGAGAAAAAAAAAGAGAAGGTGATTGGGGGAGACACGAAGAAGAGACCTACAACCTCGTCCACGAGAAGAGAAAAAGAGCTGAAGAAGAAACGAGTGAAGAGAGAAAGAGATTTTTCGAAGCTGATCGAAGGTGGGCAACGGGGAGGGAGAGGAGTCAATGCTCCGCCCCCCCCCCCCCATTTCTATAGTTCTTCTTTTTTATTTCGATGGTCTCTCTTCTTTCCTCCTCTGATGTAGCCTGTAATGCCGTAGCCGGTTTCACACCGATACAGTGATGTATTCCCCCTGCTTCCTCATTATGTATCTCACCCAATGAATGTTATCGAATGGATAAATATGGTGGGCTGCAGTCCATCCCTGCTTTGGTTTCTCTGAAGCTCTATGCTCATCCCCCGTGTTGTCTGTCTCTTCTTAAGATTCAATAGCATGCTATCCCCCTCCCCAGGTCGATCGATCGCCTGTTTATTCGCCCGCTTCCCGAGCGCTCCTCACGCTTGCTTCTGAGCCAGGGACAGACTATCCCTTGGCCTCTGAAGCAAAGCATAGATACATAGCAACCGCCTCTCGGTCTTAGATGTTGCATTCATGCTCATCGACTTTGCCGAAGTCATCCCCGGGGCCAAAGACAGTCATCTCTTGGCCCCCAGATGATAGAGAGTATACTGAAATCATCCTCACGGATCATTAGGAACGCTGGTGACAGAGATACCCTAAACCGTGTTTCCCCCAAATCACTCTCCACCTCCGGCCTTTCCTTTGAAATCCAAGCCAAAGTCAGTTGTAGTCTGATGAATTGGGCCCTCTGATTTCCCAAGGTCCATCTATCTTGGCCTGAATCACCAGGAAAACCCCTGAATCCTCAATAGATTCAAGAACAGGGTACCGTAAAGCTCTGTTTTACATCCCGGCGCCCTCACACCTCTCGGCCTCACGTACAGTAAATCAGATGAACAGCTCTCGGCGCTATTCTTCAGGCGCCGAGAACTGTCCTGGCCTTCTGACCTCCGCGCCGGGAACCCTTGCACTTGGCCGCGCCGGGAAGCCCCCCCCCCCTTGGCTACTTTGCATCGCGCCGGGAAGCCCATCGTATGGCCTTCTCCCCTGCGCGCCGGGAACCCCAATCGCCCTTCGCACCGACAACCTCCTCTGGCCATTTGGCCCTTGCACCGAGAGCCTGCTTCCTGGCCTCTTCCCCGTCGCACCGGGAACCCTCCATGTTGAACCCGCTGAGAGCCCTAATTACTTGGCCTCCTTGCTTGCACCGGGAGCCTAACACCTTCACCCTTCTACCTTGGCGCCGTAAGACCCCTTGGCTTCCCTGCTTGCCTGCGCCGAGAACTCCACTAACGCCAGCTTCCCGGCGCCCCAACTGGTGCCTTGCAAAGAACCCTTCTCGGTGCGGTGGTCTTCATGCCGAGAACTCATATATCCATTCAAATCCGTGTCGAGAGGCTATCCCGCCACCCAATGAGCTTCCAACACTTCTATCAAACCCACCCAGGGATGTCCATGAGTCACCAGAACTGTCCCGAGGATAAAATCAAAGGGAGTCAGACTCCCTTACTTTCCACTGATCCGTATCGGGTTTATGAACAACCCCCTTTAGCTAAGGTGAGCTCTGCCACTGCACGAGTGTCACCGGCTCCTACAAGGGAAGAATCGAACATTGCCCCAGGGCATACATGTACAATGTGGGAGGTTCGCTCCCTCCTTTTTCTCGGCTTTCATCCCGGCACTCCGTGGGTGATAGCCTATTCTCCCCTGGGCATAATCCAGATTATGGGGAGATGCTGTCGAAATGTCAATAGATGTTTAAACCCCGATAAGTCCCGGGAAGTGCTCAACATACACCTCCCGTCTGGCTCGATTTTTCGGGGAATATGAACACTGCGAGGCCTTTGGCTGGATGGGGAACATGAAAGGGGATATGTCCCCGATGACTGTCCAAGCTCCGCCCCGCCGTGCGGGGACGGTGTCCTATCTCCACCCAGCACGACCTACACAAGGGGGGGGGGTCATGCTGATTTGATAAACTATCGTTCGCTCAATTACCTTCTCAGAATAATAATATCTTCAATATCACGCATTGTTATTTTTCTTTTATTATCGCCCCGAGTGGCCTCCTATTTTGGCGTTTAATCAAGGGTTGTCCTTCTTAGGAATGGCGTAATTAACGTCATAGCCTTTATGGTATGGCGGACTTTTGGTCCCGACTCGGACTTCACAATCGACTGACCAAGTCAAGTCGAGCGCATAATAAAAATTGTCACCGTGGTGACTGGCACGCCAATAAATCAATAAATAAACAAATAAAATTAAATAAGATAATAGAAGAAAATCCCGCGTCCACAGGAAGCTAAGTTAGAAACCAAATTGCCGAGCTCCCCGGTTCTGCCAGCTTCAGGAACAGCTTGATAGACAATCGATGACGGCACCGCCACGGGCTCTGCTGAGCCCAGAAGAGGTTGAGACCAGTGCCGAAACTTTCTGAGTTGACCCAGGAAGATGCCTGAATTTTCTTGGAATTTCCTGACGATGTCGCTGGCTGGGGCAAGGTATGGAATAGGGCTGGACCGCTCTGGCTCTGGTCGCTCCTAGAGTGATGTTGTTGGAAGACGGGGGCGCCATGAACAATACCGTGCTCTGTTGAAGGCGAGACTATAGCCGTTGCAATCGTGGTCGAGTCTTCTTCGAGCCGGGACAGATGGGGCCGTTGGCAGATGTCGGAGCTGATCGTGAAGGCCGGAACAGTGGGGGGGGGGGTATCATGTCAGGCTCAGGGAAACTGACCTTGCGCACCGTGGGAAGAAAATATGGAACTCTTGACTCCGAGGTCCAAAAATAGCTCTGCTTCTTGGAGATGACAGAATACTTGAAGGAAAAGCCCTCAACCAAACGGCGCCCCAAGAATCTCAGGGTGCTGGACGTGGAATCCTCTGCAAATTGCTGCTGGTTCTCTGCCTGGGAGGAAATGCACAGTCATACGAAGATGGCTCCTCCGAGCAGCTCCGAACTCGAACGATGACGAGACCACCTCGCCTATGAAGCATCCTCATCAAGCTTTCCAAAGGTATAAGGTACACCACCAGAAGATGCGCAGTGAAGACGTGGCAACCTCTGCAACTCGAACCTTGACTGCTTCCTGCGAGCTGGTACTGGATCTACAACTAACCGAAGGTGAATGGAGTAGGAAGGGGGTGAGATGCAGCAAGGGGTGATGGCTAATGGGTATAGGGGTTGGGGAAGGGTGTTAGGGGTTGGTGGGAGTGGCTGGGAGAGGGAGGGGGCGGGGCTACCCAGAGGGTGGTGGGCCTGGTGCGGCTTGCTGTCTCAGCACAAGGTGGAGGAAGGGGATGGAGTGGAGGCCGACCTACGGTGGATGGGGGAGGGAGATGGAGTTTGGCCAGGGCTTCGGGAGGAAGAGAGAGGGTGGAGGGTGACCAAGGGGGCTGGGGAAGAAGGAGAGAGGGGTGGTAAATTCAAATTTGGCCTAGGGTTAAGCCCCTTCAGCCTTGGGGAGGTGGAGAGGTGCTTGGGGAAGGGAAATGGGTAGTTGGGGGTTAGATGGTGGAGCAAGGATTGGTGGAGGTTCTCTTGGGGCTGGGGTAGAGTAAAGAGAGGGCTGTGGGGACATGGAATAGACTTAATGGAGGAGTGAAGAGAGAGAAAGTAGGTGGGAGGGAGAGGAGAGAGAAAGGGGCGTACCCCTCTTGGAGAGAGGGAGAGAGGGGGGAGGGTTGGAGAATCCACTCCAAAGAAATAACTAAAACCTACAATATATTTGATCATCCAAGGTTACAAATGAGAGAGGGGAGGGGGGTATTTATAGGCATAGGACTTTTCACATGACCATACTGACCCCAGAGAATTGACACAATGATCAGACAGACCAGGGAGGGGCGCGCCTAAGCCTAGCCCGTTGAATTGTGCCCAATAACCAACCTAATGAACCATATGATAGAGAACTTAGTTAAATGACTCACTAACCTAAGTACATGACTGAAATAAAGGGAAAATTACATAGTTTATGACTCAAATAAAATATAAAAATTACATGACTAGACTCAGAAATACATGACAAACACAATGGCGCATACCGACGAACAATCCGAGCCTCGAAAATGTGGAGGGGCAAGGGATGCCCCCATCATTACCGTCACGTCTATAGTGAATTTTCGAGAGCTAGGGCTCCTCGCAGGGAATGCCACGTGGAAGCACTCAGGATAATAATCAAATATCGTTGTATCTTTTATCGGTTTTACTCACAATAGGGCATACCAATCACGTGTGTGACAATGTGTTCAGGTTCCAAGACTGGGATGGTCTGGACTAACCGAATGTGCGCTCCTTATGATCACTAAGCAGACGATGATGGGCATCGGGTCGGGACTGGCGACCCGCTATGCCATAAAGGTCGATCATGGTGATAAGAGGGGAAAACGTTTGATTAATCGCCAAGTAATGGGGCTGCATGGCCGATAAGTTGATTCCTATAAAAAGAAGAGACAGCGTGTTGAAAAGCCTAGCTACCTTGAAAGGCCCACATCGGGGTGTGAAAAGGTACTCAGAGGCGTATCGGTCACATGTTGACCATTTTCTTATTATTCCGTGCCCTCGTCAAACTCATGTGTTTTGAATTTACCGTCACGTCTATAATTAGTTTTCAGGAGCTAGGGATCCTCGCGGGGAATGCCACGTGGAAGCATTTGGATCTTGTGCCAGCGTCGCCCTTGAGTCACGTGCACATCATTTGGGGCAGGTGTGGCCGTCCCTGCCGAACCGGTCGTCCCGGCCACGGCTCTAGACAGGATTGGACATTGCGTACCGATACGGAAAACTATAATATATATATAATAGAATAAACTATTTTAAATGACATGTTGTATCATTTGGTTTATTGTTCTGCCGTTTCAACGGGTTTCTCCGGGTTCAAATCTTAGCTTCAGCTTAAGGTTTCCTTAGGTTTTTTTAATATAACTTATTTAAAAATGTAAATGAAAACACGATAGAACCCATCTTCGAACCTGGCACCTCACGATTAACAGTGAAACACATAAGTAACTTAGTCAAGTCCCCCGCTCGACATCTCACTTGCTGAGTGATCATTCACCTTTGCGAACCCATTTTGTAGCCTTAACGGATATTTATCAGACTTAAAATCTATTTGTCACCCTTACAGCTGATAGCCATCGCCTTGGCATTTTCCCTGCTGCAACATTCCCTGATGCCTTGAAAATTCTCACCGTTGTTTCCACATGTGTCACCCTTAACATCCATTTGTCACCCTTATATATTTCTTTGTCACCGCTGAATCATCATTTGTCATCCTTAGGAGAGTATTTGTTACTTTTAGTCTTCTTCTGTTGTTCTTCCACGTTTGTCATTTTCTGTGTCCACTGTCGCTGCCCGAAGCTTGACCGGGATTTGACTAGACTTCAGAAGTTGTAAAATCTTGACTTTGACTATTGACTTTGCCTGGAGTATTGGTGCATTGGGTCAACATAAAGTTGAAGTTGAGTAGATCCTTCCTTCTCCTGGCATTCACATTTGTCTTCTTGTGAGCACTGTAGGTCCTTTATCTTCTAGTGAGCACATTTCTCTCTCCTCCGCTTCCTCTTTCTTATGTTATTTTTCACCTTCAGCTTCCTTCTCACTTGTTACCAATGTGAAGTTATTTGTTACTCTAGTTGAGCATTTGTCACCCACACCCACCTAATTGTCACCACTAAAGTCCACAAGGCGTCGCCCTTACTCTTACAATGCCTTGAAAGCCGCACGTCATCCTTGACTCTATTAAGCCCTATTTGTCACTGTTAGCAGGGTATTTTTTACCCTTGCTAACACATTTGTCACCCGTGTAGACACATTTTTTGCCCTTAAGCTCCAATTGGTCCACGTGGAAAATGGGACACGTCGGCCACGCGTGGGTGTTGTTCGCATATTGTCGCCGATCCAACGCCGCAGGCCACATCAACAGAAATGATGACGCCGAACTAGATCCTCGAAATTAAAAATCCCCAATTACTTATTTACCCTTCCAGCCATGTCTTGGCTCTTACGCAACCTACCAGAAGCCGGTTCGTCTCTCCATCATGCTCATCGTCTCATCTTTCTCGCGGTGCCATTTGTGATCTCTCCGTTATTTTCTATTCGAGCACTCCTGAATTGCGAGCTCTCTTTCATCACTGACAGCCATGGAGCCGAAGGAGACACCCATGCAACGCTCCGTCTGCCGTAAACGGAATGTCCCACCTTCATCTCAGGAAATTGTATCGGTTCCTATGGCCGAAGAAGAAACGTCTGAGGAACCGAGGGTTTCTAAGGCCTCCACTTCAGGATGACAAGTTAAAGGTAGTGTGGTTCCTTATCTCCCTTACATAGCTATTTGCCCCCCTTATCGACCTATTTATTTGTCACGCTTATATCTACCTATTTGTGTCAGATTTAGACCTACCTGTCTCCGAAATTCATACATTTGTCACCCTTAAGCACCTATTTGCCACACCTAAACTCCCTTGTCTATACATTTGTCACCCTTGTCTTACTCTTAATATTTTTTACATTTCTTGATCAGTCAATTAATTGAATTTCTTGTTGATGTGACACGACCCCTTGGACTTAGATTCACAAGCAGCCACACCGAACGATAGACACACTCTAGCGTGTTCACCCGCATAGCGCACACCCGGGTCCGTAGGTGGACCGGCGAAGATGATGAGGGTCCAAGGATGGACCTTGTGGCTCCAGGGTATGGCTAGCTTGGGGAGGACCCCAATGGGCCAGGGATGCCCAATTCACAGGTGGCCAGCATGCCGAGGGCGTGGGATGAAGGGTAGCTCTCACAACTCACCCACGGTGGCACTCAATTAATCGAATAATTGGAGAGAGCACTCTCTCACCACCAACGGAGCAACCAGAAATAATACTAAGTTAAGCAATGCAAATCCAGCAAAGGGTGGGGTCCACAGCTCACCTGGTCGGCGTGAAGACGCCGACCTCGACCGGAGACGAGGGCGAGCGGGGAAGCGTGGGCTACTCGCATGCCGCGCCGATGACGCTTCTGCCGAAGACCTGCCAGTACATGCACTACTCCCTCGCAGAGGGGTTGGACTAGGGGTGGGGAATTCCAATTACAACAAAAAGGTATCTCCACACAGGGAGGGGCTATGAGCCGGCCAGGCGGGGGTGGGGGAGAATTACATTAAGCTGTGTCGGCGATCATTATTGGTTCTGTCCACTTTTGGAATAGCCTGACAGGGAGTCTATGACGATGCCGCCACGGACTCCATCGAGCTCTGTTGATGATGAAACTGGTGCCAAAACTTCCTGGATTAGCCCAGGAGGATGCCCAAATTATTGGAGAATTTTCTGACGTCAAAGATGGCCGGGGCAGGGTCGGGACCAGGACTGATCCGTTCTGGTTCAGACTATTCCCGGAGCGCGGTTGCTGGAAGAGGAGGCTGTCATGATCACTCCCGTGGTCCGATGAGGGTGAGACCAGAGCCGTTGCGATCGTGGACAAGTCTTCTTCGAACGGAGACCCACGGGGTCATCGGAGGATGTCGGAGCAGACGGTGAGACCTAGAATAGTGATAGGGTGTTCGATCAATCCCAGGTGGAACTGACCCAGCGCACCCTAGGGAGAAAATCTGGAACTTTGTACTCCGGGGTCCAAATGGAGCCCTGCTTCTTGGAGATGGTAGGGGACTTGGAGGAGAAGCCTTCAGCCAAAAGCCGCCCCAAGAATCATAGGGTACTGGACATGGATGTCTCTTCAAATCGTTGTTGGTTGTTTGCCAGG
This sequence comes from Amorphophallus konjac, assembly GCA_022559845.1. Lineage (NCBI taxonomy): Eukaryota > Viridiplantae > Streptophyta > Magnoliopsida > Alismatales > Araceae > Amorphophallus > Amorphophallus konjac. Next base: position 341,793,639 of record CM040126.1, on the reverse strand, counting down.
GAGGAAGTGCTCAGTCTAGCAAAGATGACTCCTCCGGGTAGTCCACCTCCGTTGCGAAGCAGATAGGACGACGATTCCATCGGTGTATGGTAGGCTACCAGAAACCTTGTGGAACTATCATGGGCGGTGCTGCAAGTTGCTGGTACTGCTGCTTCAGCTGCTAGACTGGGTAGCAATGGTAGATAGGGAAGGATAAAGGGGGAGAGGAGTGAGAGGACGGGTCGGAAGGGGCTGTGGGCTTTCCCTGGTTGGGAGGGGAGGTGGGGAGGGTCACCACAGGTTGGAGAAGTGGGGGAGAAGGCTGGAGGGGGCGGAGTTAGCAGAGGAGGGAGATGGGGTCAAAATCTGCTAGGGCTGGGAGAGAGGAAGGGGCACAAGTGACCCTTGGGGGGAGGGAGGATGTGTTTGATTTGGGTCTTAATGGCGGGTGATCAATGGTGGTCTTGGGGATGGGAAGCGGTGCCTTGGGAGTGTGAAAGGGTGCTTGGGATAATGATACGGTGGCTTGGGGAGTGGTGGTCTTCCTTGGGAGAGGGAGGTGACTCTTGGGGATTGTGGGTGATTAATGGGGAAGTAATGAGAGTGGGAGGGATTTGAGGAGTCAATGGTGATGTGGCTAGTGATGTGGCAAGGGGTGGTGATGTGGCAAGAGAAGGTTGGTTGAGATGAAGATGAGGTGGAGAAGAGAGGAGAGAGGATGAATTTCAAATTTGGGGAGGGGGAAGAGAGAGAATGGGGTTCGCCCCATTTAGAGAGAGAGAGAGAGAGGGAGGGAGCTTCTCACTCCAAGGAAATTTAAACTGGATTTCTGAAATTCTTTCAACTATTCATTCTTCATTCAATAACTTAAAATGGAGGGAATGGGATCCTATTTATAGGGATCCCACAATTTACATCAAGTCCCTGACTTTTGGACCATTGACAAATAATCAAGGGGGAAGGGGGGCGCCCCTAGGCCTAGCCCATAGAATTGGGCCCAATAACCAAACTAATCAATCCTATGACACTTAACTTAGGAAGATGACTCCTTAACCTCGGTGTAGACACGCCAAAATTGACGTTATATTGATCAAGTCTCATGTCATTATATAAACGCCCCAAGTGGACTTCAATATTCCTATAAAATGAAGTTTTTTTATTTTTGTGAGTTTTATGCATTTTTCCTGCATTTTCGTGATTCACGACCTGAAGAAGGGCGTTATTTTCAAAGTAGCGACCTGTCATAGGGCGTTTTCAAAAGAAGAGACGACCACAATAGAGGGCGTCCATTCCTGGTATTATCAGTTAATTTCTGGAATTATCTATTTTCAAAATAAAAAGCATTTTGTGATTAACGTCCTTCCTCAGGGCGTGTTTTTGATCAACGCCGTTACCTCAGGCGTGTTCCCTTAATTTTTAAACAGAGAAAGTTTTATTTCCAAAATTAAATCCAGGAAGAAACGCCCTTTTCTAGGTCGTGTTTCAAGAAACGTCTCTGTGAAGGTCGTCAATTCATGATTTGACGCCCTGTCCTAAGTCGTGTTTTACTCCAGAGTCCTTCCTTTTTCCATCTTTCCCTCACAGTTCCCTACTATCATTTGGTCTCTTACTCGATCTCGATCCTTCCTTGGATGCCTCATTGCCCGTTCTTATCTTTCCTTAGTTTGATCGCATCCGCTTGAGGCACTATAAAATGAAGTCTTGATCGATCGTGTTGAAGGTTAAGCACTCATAAGATTGAACTTCCAGAACGCTTATTGCAGGTCACGAGCTGCATCCTCTGCATCCTCTGTTGGGCTGCATCCTGCTTCATCCATCTACTTCCATCACCGTATTCACTCGGTTTTCCCCTTTACTGTCGTCAGGGACAGCAGGGTCTTCATCTTTTATATCTGTTTTGTTTTTACTTCGTTCGTGTCTTATATCCCTCCATTCTTCACATCTATTCACCCTTCGCCTGCGTTCACATCTTATTACATATTTCCTTTATCATCATACTCTCCCTTCCCTTAAGTCTTCTTAAGGGGTTTAAAAACAACAAAAAAAAGAAGGTACGCATGTCAATGTCCTCTTCCCGTTACATATTCTATTTGAATTGATACTATAGCACTTTGGCTGATCCCTTTCTTCTTGTTTGTTTTACTGTCTGTCTTGCAAGGTAATCAAAAAAAGAAAACACTTCTCATCGGCCGGCCGATTGAAGAAGGAGGAAGAACTCTACATCATCCCGCGTTTCCATTTCCACCAGGTAAGTGCGATCCCTTCCCCGTTCTCATCTCCTCTTGAGACCCTCGCGTCTCTGGCGATCACATCATCTCCACATTAGCACCTCGTGCTATTTTTATTGCATCTTATGCATTTTATTTATTCATTGTTACATTTTAATTCCTAAGTGTGGATTTTAATCCAATCTACAAATTGGCGATCACGGTGGGACCTCCACTGTTTTCTTTTTGATTACCATCTCCTTCGGCACCCTCGCGTGCCCTTTCCCATTGGCACCCTCGCGTGCCCCTTTCCCATTGGCACCCTCGCGTGCCCCTTCCCCCTTGGCACCCTCGTGTCCCCTTTCCCCTTGGCACCCTCGTGTGCCCTTTCCCCTCGGTACCCTCGGTACCCTTTCCTTTGTGCCCCTCGGGCACCCCCCACTGTGCACTGCACACTCCGGGATCAGCCAGTCAGTGTTTGGATATCTCCCAGAATTAACGCCTTCCACGAGGGCGTGTTTTTATTTCACGCCCTTCAGAAGGGCGTGTTTTAGTTGATTAACGCCTCTTCAATTGGGCGTCTTTTGCATATCTCCTGTTGCTTTGCCGCTTAATTATTTTATCTGAGAATTCACGCCGCAACCCAGGGCGTGCCATTTCTTTTTAGCGCCTGTCATCAGGGCGTTTCATTCATTTTTCCTGCTTTATTCATATCTTGTTGCACTGTCTGAGAATTCACGCCCATTTTCAGGGCGTATTATTTGTTATTAACGCCTTCAATCAAGGCGTGTTCTTTTAATTTGACGCCCTCCTCCTTTCCTGATAACGCCTGACCCCAAGGCATGGTTTTTCCTCTTCCTGTGAGCCCCTCATAGGATTCACGACAGCCACGCTGCCGTTTCCTGTTTGGTAGCGACCTCTCCCAGGTCGTGTCTTTCCAGAGTTTTCACAGAAATTGCTTACTGCCTTATTTGTGATTCGTTGTTTAGCATCTTGATCTGTCTTGATATATTGCTGTGATCTGCATTGATTTCATTATACTTGTGGGTTTTTCGTCGAGAGACCTCCTCTCTCTACACTAGGATTCCACACACCTTTCTTGGAATCGGGACAACCCTCCATTGAGCATTCCGTCTCTTTGGACCGGAAATCCCTTTTCCAAGACCTCCATAAGTCCCCGCACCCGTGGATTCCCTCACGGACGCCGGGCTGGTTGTACCCTCGAAGTACCCGGAGTTTAGATATCCTATTCGTTGGTGAAGAGAGAGAAAACCTAGTTGACCCGGAGGTCACACTTGGATCAAACTAGGTTTCATTTGGCAAAAGAGTGAACTATTCACAAATAATCCACTTTAATCTCAAACATCCAAACATTAAAATCTTCCGTGCTTTCCAACATTGTTTGCATAACTTGGTTGGGTTGATTTGATTAAATTGGTTTGATTAAAGTGCCCTTTTGTGGTAATTCCTTCATTAAACATCCTCTCTCTTAAGAATGAAACTCCGTTCAGGTAAAATCATCAACATGGTGGGCAACGGGTATTCTTATGATGATGAGGATGAGAATGTATTTGGTCAATTTGGTGACCCTTTCCAAGATTCGGTTTATTATGAGGGAAACTACCTCCCTCCTCACCCCCATTACTCACAAGTTCATGTGGTTGATACCACTACTCATGAGGCGGACCCCTCGTCTCAAGTTCCATCTTCCAATACTTCGGGGAACCCTTCCCCACCTATTAATGTCACAGATTTGATCCAAGCTCTCTCCCAGTTGGATGACTCCCAACGGCAAGCCATTCAGGCCGCTTTGAAGGGGAAATCAGTCCCTTCGTCTTCCTCTAATCCCCCTCCGGCCGTGAGTGGCCATCAGATTGTTAATGACCAAGCGGTCTTGCATCCCCCCTCCTCTCGTCCACAAACGCCTACTGCGGCCATGACAGCCCAGTAGGCGAGCTATTCAGCGGTTAGGCATCAATCTTCCCAACCTCCTCGGATTCTACGAACGCCTATACCGCATTCTTTTGTTCAGAATCAGGCCCCGGTCGAGCCCGATACCAACACCCTCTTGCTTCAGAAGCTGGCCAGCATGGAGGAGCAGCTCAAGAAGGTTACAGCAACTAAGAATGCTCCGGAAATCTCTCTTCCTACGCTGCCGGTGTTCCATTTACCACCTTCTGAAATGATGAATTTTCGGCGATATAATGGGACGGGCAACCCATTCATTCATTTAAAGGATTTCCGATATGAGACTTCTTTCTGGCAAGACAATAAGGCCCTGGCCTACCTATTCAGGAGATCTCTTGAGGGGCCAACCCTCGAATGGTTTTATTCTCTAGAGCCAGCTGATGCCGGCGATTTTGATGTTATCCAAAGAAAATTCTTGCAAAAGTACAGAGACCGGGTGGGACCTTCCCTTTCTGTTACAGATCTAGTCGCTGAGAAAATGAAGCCCGAGGAGGACTTCATTGTATTTGCTGATAGGTGGCGGTCTATGGCCGAGAAATTGAAGGACACATTGTCAGAACAGGAGCAAGTGAAAATGGTTATTTCTAACGCAACTCCTCAATTCCGGCATATTTTGGCCATGAATCGGCTGACAACTATGGAAGAGCTCTATGAAAGAGCTCGTTATATACAAACACAAATGAAGGACTCGCCAATCATGGGCATGTTTGAGCCAAAGCCTCGGCTATTTAAAAAGAATACAAATGTCAACAGCAGGCCCACAACTGAGGGCACTATCACAAATGAGCAAGTCGGCGTAGTTGGCAACCCCCATCATCAAGCTGACCCACGTCCACCACCACCTCCACGACAGAACCCTCATTTTAACCCTACTCCACCACCCCAATTCGCACCTCAACGCTCCTTCGCTCCACCGCAAAACCAAGCCCCCCGCATAGGCCCTCCAGCTCCACCACAATACCATCAAGTGCCCCCGCCTGCCAACTACAGCCAACAACAACGGAGACCACCACTTGGCCCCAAAAGGGACCACTATCCTCCACTCCCTAAAAGTCTTCCCGATATTTTTAATGCCCTGATGGCTGCCAACTTGCTCGCCTTACCAAGGGAAAGAACCGTGTGGCCCGCTAATGTTGACACATCCCGTTACTGTGCTTTTCACCGCGCCCCTGGTCACAACCTTGATCGTTGTTTCCACTTCAGAGATCATATTTATGATTTGAATGACTAGGGTGGCATTAATTGGGGTGAAATGAGGCAATTCATCGCCACCATGAAAGAAAGAAGGCCTCCTCGGCAACAGCAAAATCAGCAACAACAGCAGCCAGCTCCGCAGCAAGTTCAGCCACAACAAGCTCCAGCACCCCAGCAGGATATGGGGATCGTCCGTAATCCATTGCCGGAGCACGCTACTAATCAGCACGTGAACCCTGTCACGTCTCTCTACGAGGTAGAGAGAGGGCAGAGATGGCACGAAGAAAACGCCTCTGTCGGGGCATTTCACCATGATCCAACTCAAAATCAAACTCCGCGCCTTTTACGCACCCCTCCTTCTTCTTCTGTTAATCTTCAATCAGGACGTTCTCTTTTACGCCCCGTCAATCCATCTACCCCCACCAATTCCACGGCCTTGCCGGCTCGCTCTCTTCTTACCCGCCTACCACCTCCACAACCTACCGCACCACCTTCCACCACCAACTCTATACCTCCGCCATCCAGGCCACTCCTACTTTGCTCACCTCCAGCACCCGCTACCCCCTCTACCACTCCTACACCGGCAAGGGTTCCTCCGTCATCAGTTCAACCACCTTTTGTGCCACGATCTCTCCTTATTCCACCACCTGCCAATACTCCTCGCATTCGGATATCTCTCCCTTCTCCCACGCCTCCTGCGCGGGCGTCTTCGTCAAATACTTCTCCCATGCCTCCCGCGGGGGCATCTTTGTTAAATGCCACTACCACGTCTCCTACGGGGGCATCCCTTTCATTGAATTCCCCTTTGATATCCCCTAGCAGGGTTTCTGCTACCAACATTCCTTCTTCTTCTTCCAACCCTCCTCCTATTTTTGCCCCGACAGAGGCGCGTCAAGGCGTGGCGCCGCTCCGCAGTGGACGGATATTCCACCGTATTTTCCCACAGAGAGAGCTAGAGCCCGTGCAGGGGCCGCGAGAGCAGGAACAGGAACAAGAGTCAGTGCCAGGGACTCACTATGATCTGTTAAAGCACTTGGACCGCACTCCCGCCAGGATTTCTTTTCTTGAATTGATCAAACGGTCCACCACTCATCAGCTGGCTTTAAAGGAATATTTGCAGAAGGTCATGGTCAACGAAGACATTCCGGTCAAGCAAATAGTTACGGTCTTGACACCTGCTAGCAGTCAGCCGGCAATCACCTTCCATGAGCATGAACTAGCACCTCTTCAGGCAAGAAAATATGCTCTTTGTATCACAGTCGACATCAACAAAGTGGCTGTCAAGCAGTGTTTGGTGGATATTGGGGCATCCATCAATGTTTTACCGCCGAGCACTTTAAAGCTGTGCGGCATTCTGGAAGATCAAATTCGGCCATCCACTATAACAGTCACTGCCTATGATAATACCAAAAAGCCTCCTCTAGGCATGATCACTTTAAAAGTAAGTTTGGGTCCAGCCTCCATAACAGCAGATTTTCACATCTTGGACATGGATCCAACATTTAACGGCATTTTGGGCCGCCCCTACATACAGCAGCTTGATGCGGTGCCATCTACAAATTATCAGTGTATTAAATTCCCCCACAAGGGCCGCATTATCAAGGTGACCAGTATGCCGATCCTGCCAGAGGAAGATATTCATGCAGCTTCATCAGTTCCTTCCATTTGGCCAGCCAACAAGCCACTTTTGTCTGTGCTGGACGTCCCTCGTCCGCAACCGAGGCCGTCTGAGACCGTCACCACAGTTGCTATGACGCCCCTACCTTCCAGGGGGAAGAAGAAAAAGAATATGATTAATACCCCTGGTTGGAACATTCTGTTGAAAATGGGGTATCAAGACGGCAAGGGCCTAGGCGCCAATTGTCAGGGCAGGATTAGGCCCATTAAGCCGTAGAAGTTGCCTGTACGAGGCGGCTTGGGCTATAAAGGGCCCGGTAAAAATGAAGAAGAGCCATGGGCTTTTATGACTTCTACTTTAAAGCCAGATCGCCATCCACTCACCTGGACATTGAAGACACATTTTGTCACGGGTGACATTCATAATGATGAGCAGACGACTATGATTACTTCATTGCTGGATTGTCAGGATGTTCACGCCAGACAGTTTGCTCGTCATATTGCACCACTGGCTACCTACAAAGCCCTGGAGTCTTTGAGGCCGGATAAAAGAAGAAAAATGGGCAATCCAGAATGTGATTGGTACAGGTGGTTCGACCTGAATGACATCACTATTTCTTTAAGCCGCTTGTTCATGCCGACAGATCCGGAATGGCCGCCACTGATTCAAGAACTGATTGAGATGCCAGCTGTGATTGCAAACAAAAGGCAGTTGCTAAGTGACTTTACAGATACAGGGGAGCCAGATGTCCCTTTTGAAGAAGGTTTTACCGTGGATAGGCTGTGGGCCGGCCTCTTTTCCCTCACTTCTGTGCATCCATCTTTGCTGGCTTCTTTATATTCCCGTTGGTTTGGTCACGTGCCACGACCAGCACCGATCATAATCAACTTGTCTCCCGCTTCAATTCAGATTTCCCTCCCGATTCCTCCTTCGCTCCACGAGCGATTTTCCACACTCTCCATCTCGCCCCCGCGTGGGCCATCACTAATTGAAGCTTTCTCTGATCTTGCAATTTCCACTCACCCTACTATTCTCCCTTCACATTGCTTTCTACTTGGAAAAGAAAATAAAAATGAAGAAAAAGATAAAAACGAAAAAAAACGCCGATTTTCCAACTTTCCATTCCTCCATTTCTATTGAGGAGACCTCCTATCTTTCTCCCGAGTGCGTCTCGACCCAGGGGCCGCTCTTCCAAGATTCCTTGGTAAGTCTTTTCTCCCCCTCCGGTGAGGGGTCCTCCTCTGTATCACCTCCTGTATCCACTTTTTCACCTCCTTCTTTCCTTTCTAATCAGCCTAGTTGCTCTCCTTCTTCATCTTCCTCTTCTTCTAATAAAATTCAGGGAATAGTTCCACATAAGAAGGCCAAGGGTAGGCAGATTCCCCGAAGATTTTTGTTGGAGTTGGCCATCAGATGCCAAGCTTGTTTAGCAATCCCTGAGTTTGTGGAAGATCCACTTATCCTACCAGAGTTAGGATTTGAAGATGCTGTTGCTTCATATGAGGGTTTGGGCGTTTATGAAATCATGAATGATGAAGACCCTATTGAAGAGGGGGATGAAAATTATGAAGAATATGAGGACGAGGCTGATGCTTTTGCTAGTGGAATGAGAAGATTCGACGAACCATCAGCCCCCGTAGAAGAACCTACCAAAGAAATTAATCTGGGTACCGAGGAAGACCCTAGGATTGTCCTCATTAGCAAGAATTTGCCGCCCTCCGAAGAGGAGGCGCTCATTTTAGTTCTTCAAGAATACAAGGACACGTTTGCTTGGAGTTATGAGGATATGCCTGGATTAGACCCTGCGCTCGTTAAACACCGCCATACACTTAAGCCAGGGTTTGTCCCGGTCAAACAACGGTTGAGACGTTTCCACCCTAACATGGCTTTGAAGATGAAAGAAGAGGTCGATAAGCTCCACAAAGCTAGATTTGTTAGAGTTGTCCTTTACCCCAATTGGGTGGCTAACATTGTCCCGGTTATGAAGAAAGATGGGAAGGTTCGGATTTGCATAGACTTCCGGGACCTCAACCGAGCATGTCCTAAAGATGACTTCCCCCTCCCTCATATTGATGTTCTAATTGATAATACGGCAGGATTTGAGACTCTTTCTTTTATGGATGGCTTTTCAGGTTATAATTAAATTCGACTGGCTGAGGAAGATCAAGAGAAGACTTCATTCACAACACCATGGGGCACTTATTGTTATGTGGCCATGCCCTTTGGACTTAAGAATGCTGGAGCCACTTATCAGAGGGCTATGATGGCTATTTTTCATGACATGATTCACATCTATATTGAGGTGTATGTGGATGATCTGGTTGTAAAATCAAGGACAAGGATTGAGCATCCTGGGGTTCTGGCTAAGGTTTTACAGAGATCACGAGAATATCAATTGAAAATGAACCCCAAGAAGTGCGTATTTGGCGTTTCTTCAGGGAAATTGCTTGGTTTCATTGTTAGCAAGAGGGGAATTGAAGTTGATCCCAACAAGGCAAAGGCCATCAGAGATATGCCCCCTCCCAGGAATTTGAAGGAAGTTCGAGGATTAATCGGAAGGTTGCAATTCATTCGCCGCTTCGTCTCCCAACATTCACAAAGATGTAGGCCGTTTTACGAGCTTACTAAGCCGGAAGTCAAGTTTAATTGGGATGACAAGTGTCAGGCAGCCTTTGACGGATTAAAGGATTATTTGGCCAATCCTCCTGTCCTGAGGCCGCCAATTCCAGGCAAACCACTTGTTCTTTATGTTTCTGTCCTGGATGACTCTGTAGGCGATGTCTTAGCTCAAGTGGATGAAGAAGGTAAGGAGAGGGCAGCATACTACTTGTCTAAACTTCTTAACCCCTGTGAGCAGAGGTACTCAACCATGGAGAAGACTTGTGCAGCTTTGGTTTGGGTAGTTCAGAAATTAAAACACTATTTCCTAGCTCACGAGGTTCACCTCATTGCACGCATGAACCCAATTAAATTCCTCCTTGAAAAATCTGTCCTCACTGATCGATTAGCACGCTGGCAAAGCTTCCTTTCTCAATTTGACATCACTTACATCCAGCAGAAAGCTATCAAAGGCTACGCCATCGCCGAACACCTTGCTCATCACCCTCTCCCCCGTTTTGATCCGGTCAATTCAAAGTTCCCAGATGAAGAACTAATGTCCATCAATCAACCCCACGATCCTATGTGGACATTACATTTTGATGGAGCTATAAATTCTCCAGGAAGAGGGATCAGCATGGTTCTTTTAACACCTGAAGGGGTCACCATTCCATTTGCTGCTCGGCTCACTTTCCCCGTCACCAATAATATAGCTGAGTATGAAGCTCTTTTGGCCGGTCTTCAAACCGCTCATCGATATGGCGTCACCCATTTGAGGATTGTCGGTGATAGTCAGCTCATCCTGCGCCAGGTGTTGGTCAAGTGCCGCACTATTAATCCTAAGCTCAAGCCCTACCAGGAACTCGCTTCAGCTTACGCTAAACTCTTCACTAAATTGATCTTCGTTCATGTCCCACGTAGCCAGAACATCTTGGCTGACGCACTTGCTTCTTTAGCTTCCGCTTTAGTCTTCCCTCCTGAGCATGATTTTCATGTTCCCCTGATTCATCAGCGTGACACTCCAGCTATTAGGGATCGCGCATTCCTTGATATTAGGGATCAAGTGCTTGAGAAGGTTAAGCAGAAAGAAGCTCTCAAAGGCAAAGAGGTCATGCTTCTAGATTGGCAAGAAGAATTGGCTGACGAAGAAAAGCCTTGGTATTATGAGATTGCCAGGTATTGCAATGATCAGTCCTATCCCGAAGAAGCCACTGCAGAAGAGAAGAAAGCAATTAGAAGAGTGGCTCAACGTTATACTTTGGTTGGAGGTGTGCTCTACAGAAGAGGGCTCACCGGTGTTTTATTAAGATGCCTCGATGATGATGAATCTTGGAAAGTTGTGGAAGAGGCGCATTCTGGGGTGTGTGGTGGTCATGTGAACAGCCAGATGCTAGCTAAGAAGATTCTTAGGCTAGGTTTCTATTGGCCCACTCTAGAAGAGGATTGTTCTATCTACGTTCGAAGGTGTGTTAAGTGCCAACTGCACGCCGACAAAATTCATTCCCCTGCTTCTTCACTCCATCCTACTTCCTCCCCATGGCCTTTTTCCATGTGGGCTTTTGACATCATTGGACCTCTTGGTGACTCGAATCTCCTCACGAAGCAAAAGTCGTTCATCCTGACGGCAACAGAGTACTTCACCAAGTGGGCGGAAGCAGAAGCTTACGTGGAAATCAAAGCGTCAACTGTCTGCAAATTCATCATGAAGAACATCATCACGAGGTTCGGCATCCCGAATACCATCGTCACCGACAATGGACCTCAATTTATCTCTCAAGATCTCAAGGATCTCTGCAACAGGTACAACATTGCATTGCATCATTCTTCTCCCTATTATCCGCAGGGCAATGGCCAAGCAGAGGCCACTAATAAAACCTTAATCAAAATTGTTAAGAAGACGTGTGAGGCTAATAAATTTGCGGACTGGCCAGACAAGCTGGTTGAAGCTCTTTGGGCCTACCGCACTTCCATTCGAACTCCCACTGGGCAAACTCCTTTCGCCCTTACTTATGGAATGGAGGCAGTAGTCCCTTATGAGATTCTTATTCCCTCTCTGCGAGTACAATTGGACAAGGAGCTCTCTATTGATGAGCGTCGTGATTCACTCCTTGACGAGAAGCGTCTGGTCGCCGCTGAGCATGCGCGCGTTTATCAAAACAGGCTCTCACGTTTTTATCAAAAGAAGGTAATTGAGAGAAAATTTAAGGTCGGTGAAATGGTAATCAAAAGATTTTTTGTAAAACCCGGTGGCCCTCGTTCAAAGCTCCAACCAAATTGGGAAGGGCCGTTCGTCATAAAAAATGTTTATCCCGGCAATGCTTATAAATTGGTTAATGCTGAAGGAGAGGAATTGACTCACCCATGGAATGGTTTGTATATCAAGAAATATTACCCCTGAACAAAAATCCAAACAAAAATTGAAAACTTCATAAAAATCCAAAGAAAATAGAAATCTCCCAAATAATCCAAAAAAAATCGAATATTTTTCAAAATCAAAAAGTTTTCTTTCATGGTTTTCCTTTTGGGTTGACATGGCATACAAGGGTCCACGGTCCGAAAGGTCAAAATTCAGAATCCATTCATCAGTCTTGCTAATTTAAAATGGGAGTTGACCCCGCACACACTACACACTTTACTCTTGAGCTCAAGCAGTGCAAAATCTGATAGAAAGTCAAAACTGGACTAAAGGCGAAAGACGATATCCATTCTTTTCTTCTTCGGCCCACAAGGGAGGAAGGGAGGTCTCGAGGTAGACACGCCAAGCCTATCCGCCGCCCTAGTAGGAGGAAGTCAGGGCCCAAAAGGGAACAAATGCCACAAAAAACCCAAGTACAATTAGGTTTATTTTCATCAATGCAAATCAATTCCAAAGTGAAAGTCAAGTTATGAAAAGAAAAGCATGTCAAGAGGGCAATGTCCCCGCAAGGAAAACATTGGGCGTGTGAATGCAATATAACAAGGGCATAAGGGCAATAAATTTTCCCTACGCCAAAGACCGAACCCCAACAGGCATAGGGTAGGGGAGGTAACTTTGCCCTGAGCATTCCAGAATCCCTTATGGGCTTCCCTTGTATTTTCTTCCATCCCTTCTATGCGGTGAAGTCGCGAACTGGCAGAATGGTCGAGACAAATCGAAGAGAATGCACTGCACAAAATCTTGTGTATAAGTTTATTTATATGCACGCCAATCCCCCTTTTAATTATTCAAGAAAGGTTAATGGATCTTAGATGATGTCCAAGTAGGACCACCACCTTAATGGCTTTATCAGCACAATTTGGGAAGAATAAAAATTAACGCCTTTGTTCAAGGCGCGTTCATGTTAATTCACGCCTCGCTTACAGTCGTTTATTTAAATAGTAACGCCTCTTGGAAGGTCGTGTTTTCAACAAAATTCAAAAGAATCTCTTCAAATTCACGCCGCCTCCGAGGGCATCTTTTACTATAGTAACGACCTAATCTAAGGCGTGTTTTTCAGAAAATCCCAAAAAAAAATATAGATAATGAAAAGAACAAAAATAAATTCTTCATGTTGCATGGGCATCTTTTAATTATTGTTTGCATATGTGTGACGTCCTGAGGCATCTCCCAGTTTTGGTTATTTCATTTTGCCTTATTTAATTAAAGGCTTGGCCCCTTGACCCATTATTAAGGTCAGAATATTGACACCCCTTGCTCGCCGGGCAAGGGGCCAAGTCGAACAGATGAATTAACCTGTTTGTTCAAGTGAAAACCGCAGCTGCAGATACAGGGCAAAGTATAGCAAACACGAGGAGCGTGGAAAGGAAAAGTACACAAACACAAGTCCACAACCACACAAGTGCTCAGGTAACAAAAGCTCAAATCTCACATATATATATATCATCATGTCTATCATGTACAGGTGTGAGGGTGGAGGAGTACAAGTACAAAACTCTCAGCTCTCGCCTCCACCCTCCTCTACTCTCCTACTCTCAACCTCCTCCTCACCGTCCCGAGCTGGCGCTGGTGGAGGAGGCATAGGCCCCCGTGAAGAAGCCGGAACCCGAACGTGTCCCCCTGTCTCGCTCCTCTCTCGGAGGGAAGAACCCGCCACGAAGGTGGAGCTGGTGAAGGAGTACCCCGCAGCCCGTGCTCGCTCACGGCCTCGCTGCAACCGCTCCTCGGACACTCGCAGCCGCTCCTGAGAAAGGATCAACTGGGTCCTCGAGTCGGCTAGCTCTCGCTCCCGTGCTGCCGCCTGCTCCTGGAACCGGGCACGCTCCGCCTGCTGAAGCTCAAGGAACTGGGCACGCTCCGTCTGGTGCTCCTCTCGCTCTCGGGCACGCTCCCGCCTCTCCAACTCAAGGGTCACCCGCAGCTCCGCCACGTCCTGAGGAAGCTCCTCACGACGCCTCGCAGAGCGCTCCAACTCTGTGATCTGCTGCTCGCGGATCGCCAACTCGGTACGCGCCGCTCGCAGCTGTGCACTCTGAAAACAGGCAAACAAATCATCAAGATCGACAATTCAATGAAGCAAATAAACAACACATGGTTGAAGGTAAAACACTCACCTGCAAGGACGTAGCCTGCTGTCCCTCACAGACACAAGCAAGGGCGGCTCGGAGATCCTCAGTCTGCAACACAACTTTTATCAGTACACAATGCCATATTTAATCAATAAATGAACTGACTGAGTTTGAGTTCAGAATTTACCCGCGAGGCGAGATCCCGCTCTGCTGCCTCAGCCCGTGCAACCGCTCCAGCTAGCTGCTCTGATAGCGCGGTCACCTCCGCGCTAGGTCCCCTCGAGCTGCAGGCCTCACCTGGGTCTCTCCTCATCGCTCCCTGCTGGGCACGCTGCATTCATTAAGACCGTCAGTGGCTAATCATTAATTCATCAAAAATCCATTTGCATATAGGAATAATTTAAACACTCACCAGGGCCTCCAGGTCTGCCCGTGTGGCGGCCAGCTGGTCCTCCAGGCCGTGTAGATGGGCCTGGGCATCCATAGCCGCTATATCTCGCGCATCCTGCATTCATCACATATTAGTTGCATAATAGACATGTATAAGCATCGGCATATAGAAATAATTGCATTCATACATACCCCTAAGACCTTCATCTGAGGTCTGCCGGCGTAAACCTCCCAGTAGCGCCGGAGGTACTCGGAGCTGTCTGTCGCCTGGGAGGTGACTCGGGTCCCGCCTCGCTGCCAATCTCCGTACTGCTCCGCGAACCGAACCGTCCAGTCGATCGCTTTTGTGCGACCGCGGGTCTTCCTACCAATCCCTCGAGGCTCCCCGACCTCGATCCATTCCTGGGGCAGGCCCAGGGTCCTCATCACCAACCTGAGCCGTAACGGCTCGATCTCACTCAGGCAGTGCAGCCACAGCTCACGCCCAAAGCGAGGTCGCCCCGATACGACCCAAGGTTGGCCCTCATCCGTCATATCCTCGTAAGGCCTCCACTGCACCTGCATTCATACATATCATTGTCATTTCATCATAATCAATTCAAATCAACTCAAAAGAAATGCATATCATTTATTCATACATACCAGCGAGGGAGGGAAGTCGCGAAACTCTCTCCGTAGAACCCACAACTCGTAGTCGAGTGGGGCACCGAAGATGACTGGTAGCCAGCGTCGCGCCAGAGGGAAGGATCCCTCAGCTCCTGGCCGTGGGTCGACGCGCCCCATTGGCATGTACAAGTGGCTCCACACCTGCATCCATGCATTGCATTAGTAAGGCATTCATTTGTATGAAAAGAAAAGAAAAAAAAAGAAAAAAGAAGGGAAAATAAATACCTGAAGAAAAGGTGAGAAGCCACTGATGGTCGTCTCACGTCCTGTCCCCGTGGACAGGTCCGCCAGCAGGTGTGCCAGCAGCGCTGCACCCCAAGCATAAGTGCCAACTGTCTCCAGGTCCTCAAGGATGCCCAAGAAGCGGCAGTTGATGACGTCGGCTTTCGTCCCCAGCAATAATCTCCCAAGCAGCAACAGCAGGAACCTCCTCAGGTCTCGATCCGCTCTCTCATGGTCAGTCGGGTCCTGGCAGCATACCGCTCTCACCCCGTCGGTCAGCCTCTGTGCAAACTCACCTAAGGTCTCCCCTGACCTGTGCCTGGCATCTCCTAAACCCATCACCGTAGTCAGGTCTGTACGGAAGATGGTCCTACACTCGCTCGGTACCTCATAGACCATATCCAGCCCTAGTAACCTCTGGGCCATCTCCGTGTAGTCAGGATAGGTGAACCCACTCACAGCCTCACCATCCACCCTCAACCCTGTAATCCTAGTCACATCCTCTAGGGTAGGAACCATGTGCCCCCAGGGCATCAGGAAGGACCGGCTCACCCTATCCCAACGTTCCCGTAAAACCTGGATAAGTGCTAGGTCGGGTCTAAATGGCTCAATGGATAGGAAAGCCCCGAACCCCATAGCATCTACCCTAACCCTCTGGAAGTCGGGGAGACCCTGATATGCTGCCCAGACCATGACCCATGAGATACGGGTCCTCATCAGCCCCTGCACGCATTAAAAGAGAAGAATTTTGCTTAATTGTTTGGTTAATCATGTGTAATTGCATTTGGTTTTGCCTGGGCATTGATTTTAATGTTTTGGAAGTCACGACCCTCCTCAGGTCGTTTCTTAGTAATTTCACGCCCCTAAAGGGGGCGTTCTTCTAAATGTGGTTTTAAGTAACATCCTGGGTGAGGGCGTTTTCCATCTTTGAAACGCCTCTGTGAAGGGCGTGAACATGTTGTTAATTTCTAAAATCCTAAAATGTTTTTCACATCACGCCCTCGGATGGGGCGTTTTCCACTTGAGACCGTTCAGTTTAAATAGAGAAGTAATGAAGAGACGCCCTCTGGTTTGGGCGTTTCTTGTTAAAAATCACGCCCTGGTGAGGGGCGTGGCCTTCATATTTTTCAGATAATTCAAATAAGAATGACAGCATGCGAAATAATTAATGAAAAAACATTTAATGGGCATGGAATTAATGAAAAATCATAATTTTGAAGAAACGACATGCTGCAGGGCGTTTGTCATGGAGGTTAATTAATTTTCAGAAAATAAAAGGAATTTACGCCCTGGGCAAGGGCGTTTCGTTTGTGAATAATGCCCCCATGGGAGGCGTCTCTTTTCTGAGTTGCAGGTTTCGTGCCCGAGGGCTATGGAAAACAGAAAAAAAAAGAAAATAAAATGAAAATAAAATGAAAAAATGGAATTGGGGAGGGGAACCTACCTTTTTGTGCTTCTGGGGTTGTGGTCGAGGCAGTGGCCGTCTGGGCCGCCGGAGTTGACCCCGGGGAGCGACCGCCGCCGTCGACGGTGGTCCTTCGTCCTCCCTTTCTTCTTCTTCTTTTTCTTCTTCTCCACCGTCTTCCCCTTCTCCGTCTTCTCCTCCTTCTTCTGTTGCTGCTCCTTCAGCCTCGTCGCCGCCGGCCACCACCGGTTCTTCTTCAAAGGCCACGACGGCGAGTTCCTCCGCGGCGGCCTCTTCTTCGGCGTGGGCAGCGTCGAGATCAACCACCTCTGGAGCGGCCACCCTTTGGCGTTTGGCCATGGCTAGGGCTAGGGGGAGGGAGATTGAGAGAGTGAGAAAGGGAACGAGAGAGATGGGAGATTGAGAGAGAGGCTTCGGGGGGGGGGGGTCTTCGGTTAGGGTTTGCAGAGAAATGGGGGAGAATGAGACGAGAGGAGGAAGAAGAAGGGGGGCTGATGACTTTTGGGTTTCGAAAAGAAGACACGCCCTAAGGGAAGGCGTTTCTAATGGAATTCACGACCAGGCCTTGGGCGTTTTATAGAGATAGACGACGTTTATTAGGGCGTTAATTTGTTTTGCATGGGGAACGATAACCGTCGTCAGACGCATTGAATGGGCGTTGATTGATGTAATGAAAGTCATCATTGCTGGCTTAGAGTAATGCCTCTGTTGAGGGCGTGTTATTCTTGATAAGTGACTAAGGAAAAGGCGTTATTTTTGATGATTCAACGATTATATTCTTTGAGATTTGAATAGATTAACGCCTTGTCTGAAGGTTTTATTTAATTAACGCCCTTTCCTGCGGGCGTCAAATTTAAAAGGAGACGCCCTAGGATACGGCGCCTTTCAGTTGATTCACGTCCTTCTTTGAGGCGTTATTTGCAATAGAAACGCAGGTTTTGGATGATTTTGATCATAATCACAGTGATAATTGGCTCAATCAGAAAGCAATCTTTATTATTTGAAAGAAAGGACTACAATGCCTAATGAGCCACCTTGGGCCTTAATTTCCTCAGTGCTATCACATAATTTTTCCAATGTTCTTTGGCTTCTTCTAAGTCTTCTACAGGGTGATGAAGCTTGCTTAGCTTCCACAGAGCTTGAATGGTGATTGCCTCCTCTCCATCTTCATTGCTGCCTAGATGCCTTGATTTGATTGGAGGAAGATGGGAGATGTCTTCTAGCACTTGCCTTGGAAGACCGAGCTGAGGAAGGCACCGGTGTGCATTGTACAAGATGAACTCGGATGCGCCAATAAGTCGAAGGTCCGTGCCGATGGAGAATCTTGCGCGAAGTTCCTGCATTTTGAGTATTCCCGGAGAGCAAGTAAAGAGGTTTTTGGGCATTACCTTAAGGTGTTCTCTCCACTCTGCCCTTTTCTTGATTTGAGGAATGCGGTTCGTCACCCTATTGCTTATTCCCAACGAGCCGGTGATATAAGAAAGCGGACTTTTGGAGAAGATCCTTGACGATTGTTGGGCTTCATGGCATGGATCAAATTTAAAGTGGAGGTCCACCCAACTTGAGAAGGCTAGCATACAGCCGTATATGGGCCGCCCCATGGCCGCCGATGTAAGCCCGCTGTAGAGGTAAGCTAGTATGGCCGGTCCAACTCTTTCACCTTCCCATAAGCTCACCACTGCACTTATTTGACTCTCTTCAAGGAAGTCCTCCGTAGATGGAAACAGTAGTGCGCCTGCTATGCACACCACGAAGGCCTTTGTTATTCTTTCTATCTCCTCCTCTTCCTTGGCTTGATCTGCTCTTTTGTATACCCATGAGGCTAGCTTCAGGAGGTTGATTCCCTTGGTGATCTTGATCTGATTCACTAAGTTTGGGTTAGGAATAAGGCTGGTTAAGAGCTCATGAGAGGAGATGGGTCTTGGCATGATGGCCATCTGTTCTTCTTCACTTTGTTTCATTCTTTTCAAACCCAAGATCATCTCTATTTCTTCCAATAAAATGGTGGCTTCAAAAGTGGAGAAGAGAAAGGTGTGGGTGGAAGGATGCCATATTTCTATAAGAGCTCCCATGGCAGCCCAATCTAAGTGGATTTGATCATAATGCTTGGCATGGGTTATTAAGCCTAGAAGATGCCACCTTGCTACAAAGACCCTCATGTCAGAAGAGAATTTAGAGAGGAGGACGGGCAGCCACTTTATCTTTGTGAACCTCCTAGCTCCGGGCATATTTGGATAGTCCTGTGGAAAGCAAAAGTAAGAACAAACAGAGCAGAAGAGATGAAAAGAAAGAACAGTGATCATATAAGGATGAAAGAACAAACAGAAGCAGTTGGTTTACCTGGTTTAAAGCTATTCGGCTGCTTATGTGCCCGTTGATCTCGGTAAGTCCGGGAGTAGAAGCCTTCGACCTCTTGATAGGTCTGTCCATAGCCGCTGCGGAAGAAGTTCGAACGGCAGAACCTGCAGGCAGAAGCAATAGCAGAAGAATTCAGAGGATTTGATTTGATTAATTCTTGAGGAAAGCTTGCCTTTAATATAGAAGGTTGAACCCTAAGTTTGTTCGGAATTGCAGTGTTTAATTGGCATTAGAACTGTGTTTTGCTCTCGATTTGGAAACGGAAGTTTGTGGTTAATTAACGCCGTTGGTAGGGGCGTCAATTTATTAAATTGATGACCTTTCTTAGGTCGTGTTTTATGTAACGCCCTCTCATGGGACGTTTTCTTCTGGAGCTATGGTTGCTGTTAACGCCTTTGTGAAGGGCGTGTTTTTAAATGGACGCCCTAACGTCGGGCGCTTTTCATGATTTTGACGCCGTTAGATGCAGGCGTATTCTTATGAACTTATGGTTTGGTTTTCCTATATATGCTTTGATGAACTTAAGTGCTGTTATTTTATTAAAATTGTTTTATTTGAGCACTTATGATCATTTTTTGGAGAATCAAGATTATTTATGATCATGAAAGGACTGATGAGTATTGAGTACAGAAGTTTTGCAGGTTTCGAGGTGCTTGGATATGTGGGAGTACCATTATGATGTTCTTGTATCATTTTCCTGTAAGCATTGTTACTATATGATATCTACATTATTATAGTATGTCAAGGACCTTGTGGTTCTGATGAACCTGAAATTCGAGTTCCCCTTCATCAAAAACGATGACGATTTCGGGAAAGTCTTGATCACACGGATAGGCCGTTGAGTTGTTAAGGTTTGGGACGATGGTTCCACTTTCTGAGTTGATGTGCGGACAAACGGGCTTCGGCTTAGTGTTAGCTCAGAGATGTAGATTCTTGACCAAATCTAAATGGCTTAGCAATATTATCCTTGATTATTTTCTATTTTAGATTGTTTTAATCTTTTCTTTTAGCCCAGCATACATCATGTAGGACTTTGAGTTTCATGCTGAAAGTCTTCATATTATGGCAATAATGAAGTTCACTCGCTCTTAATTGAGTTGACATGAGATATTCCACTTCAAATCAAGTACTTCGTTCTATTTGAAGCCGTTCAGGCTGATTCCTTGAAAGTGTCCCTTTTGTTGGATCTCTATCCCAATTCTCTTTACTTTTCTGCAAAATTTACCTTGGTTGAAGCACGTCCACGTTGGCTGGTAATCACTCTCCAATGGTCTTTCCCTGTCGTGCCCACGCGCACACCCTTTATTTACTTAGTTTAATCTCCTTTTATCCAACAAATCGATGTTTCCTTGGAACCACTCAGAGTTGTTTCACTCAGAATCTTGGAAAGATTTCAAATGCTTCGTGTCTGAGGCGTGTCACATCACACCTTGGCGTCTCCTTATCAGTTCATTCCACTTCATTCCTTTCATTACACTTCATTCCATTTCTGTCTCACTCCCTTGCAAAGCAGACGCCAAGGCGGGGCAGCTGTAGACACGCCAAAATTGACGTTATATTGATCAAGTCTCATGTCATTATATAAACGCCCCAAGTGGACTTCAATATTCCTATAAAATGAAGTTTTTCTATTTTTGTGAGTTTTATGCATTTTTCCTGCATTTTCATGATTCACGACCTGAAGAAGGGCGTTATTTTCAAAGTAGCGACATGTCATAGGGCGTTTTCAAAAGAAGAGACGACCACAATAGAGGGCGTCCATTCCTGGTATTATCCGTTAATTTCTGGAATTATCTATTTTCAAAATAAAAAGCATTTTGTGATTAACGTCCTTCCTCAAGGCGTGTTTTTGATCAACGCCGTTACCTCAGGCGTGTTCCCTTAATTTTTAAACAGAGAAAGTTTTATTTCCAAAATTAAATCCAGGAAGAAACGCCCTTTTCTAGGTCGTGTTTCAAGAAACGTCTCTGTGAAGGTCGTCAATTCATGATTTGACGCCCTGTCCTAAGTCGTGTTTTACTCCAGAGTCCTTCCTTTTTCCATCTTTCCCTCACAGTTCCCTACTATCATTTGGTCTCTTACTCGATCTCGATCCTTCCTTGGATGCCTCATTGCCCGTTCTTATCTTTCCTTAGTTTGATCACATCCACTTGAGGCACTATAAAATGAAGTCTTGATCGATCGTGTTGAAGGTTAAGCACTCATAAGATTGAACTTCCAGAACGCTTATTGCAGGTCACGAGCTGCATCCTCTGCATCCTCTGTTGGGCTGCATCCTGCTTCATCCATCTACTTCCATCACCGTATTCACTCGGTTTTCCCCTTTACTGTCGTCAGGGACAGCATGGTCTTCATCTTTTATATCTGTTTTGTTTTTACTTCGTTCGTGTCTTATATCCCTCCATTCTTCACATCTGTTCACCCTTCGCCTGCGTTCACATCTTATTGCATCTTTCTTTTATCATCATACTCTCCCTTCCCTTAAGTCTTCTTAAGGGTTTTAAAAACAACAAAAAAAAGAAGGTACGCATGTCGATGTCCTCTTCCCGTTACATATTCTATTTGAATTGATACTATAGCACTTTGGCTGATCCCTTTCTTCTTGTTTGTTTTACTGTCTGTCTTGCAAGGTAATCAAAAAAAGAAAACCCTTCTCATCGGCCGGCCGATTGAAGAAGGAGGAAGAACTCTACATCATCCCGCGTTTCCATTTCCACCAGGTAAGTGCGATCCCTTCCCCGTTCTCATCTCCTCTTGAGACCCTCGCGTCTCTGGCGATCACATCATCTCCACATTAGCACCTCGTGCTATTTTTATTGCATCTTATGCATTTTATTTATTCATTGTTACATTTTAATTCCTAAGTGTGGATTTTAATCCAATCTACACTCGGTACCTGACTCAAATAAAAGGAAAATTACATAGTTTATGACTCAAACAAATATGAAAATTACATGACTCAACTCAGAAAAATGTGACGGGCCCTATGTAGCCATGCTGGCTAACAAACAGAGTTGTGTAAAAATGTGAAAGGTGAGAGATGCCCCCATCATACCCCCGGGGTGCGAAGAACTCGACTCCGTCGAGTATGGGTCTGCTGGGGAAGTGGTCCTCCAATGCAGCTTCGGGCGAGCCATGACCACCAAACTCAACCGCGCGTCCTTGGCTAGGGGACGGCTCTTCCGCATCTCAAGGTGGCTCGGGCACACCCTCTTGCTGGCGATGGTACCCTGCTTGCCTAGTATTGCCTCCATGTGTACACGTCGGGATCTCAGGATGATATGTGGAGGCTCTCCGAGGGTGTCAGTCACAAAGTTGGGGGTAGGCTCAAGGTGCTCACTGGGTTCCACCATGGTGCCCTTAGTGGGTGCTAGATCCGCCACGTGGAAAGTGGGGTATATCCGAAAACCTATCGGTAAGTCTAACCTGTAAGCCGGGTTGCCAAAGCCACTCGGAACTTGGTAAGGTCCAAGTCCTCGTGCCCTCAAGTTGGAGGTGACCCTAGGGTAGAGCCACTCCAAAGTCATCATCACTTGGCTGCCTACTTGGAAATCCAAGTGGCGCTCACGAGCCTTTGCCCGCTCTTCGTGAACCTCACTGCTCGTTGCTTGATGCTTGCTTGATTGCTCGTGATGCGGTGTGGGGGTGAAACGTATGGTATGCAAGGGTGGACAAGGACAACCATATGTAGACCAATCATGCTTTGATGCCAAGAAGACTTTGATGGAATTGGGAGGACCAGGGCATCCGTAGGTGAGTCTAGTATGCATGGACGTAGCAAATGCTGGGGGTTCCGGACATCCGTGAATGCCCCTGACATGCATATGACCAATGATGAATGTGGGAGGACCTTTACAACCGAATATGGACCACTCATGCTTCCTTCTTGACATGTGGGTGATATGAATGAATGGGCCCAACATAGTAATCATGCCAAGTGGTGTGGTACGCCTAGGTACATGCATTCTTATTACAGAGATGACTTCCATGTGTGTAGCTGTGGAGTGGCCCTTGAGCTTCCACTCGTATGGATCAAAGGGATCTAAGAAGGGGGACATCATGGAGTGGGGCAATTCCTCAATCCTTAGGTGTATGTTGTCTAAGGTCAAGGCTCCCATGGTTTGACTTGGTTCTAGGAAGGGAGGGGTTTGGCCCAACATAGTGGGTAGGGTAAGGTGGGTGGTGAGTAAGGTGGGAGGGTCACATGGGGAACTAGACTCCCATAGGAAGGGATCAAAGGGGTCGTAAAAAGGTCTTCCAAGAGGGAGGCACTCTATGTCTTTAAGGTTCCCAAACGGTGAGTCATCCTCCTCCAAGGTAATTGGGCCAAGGTCTCTAGTGGGTTGGCCAATCAAAGCAATTGGAACCTTAATGGGTGGGGAGTGGTCCAAGATGGGTTTCTCATCCTTGGGGAGAAATAGGAGGATTTCACTCGTATAATGACCACTAGTCTAGTTGGAGGTGATGGAGCCGGTGGCGGGGTAAGCTAAGAAGATGGTGCTACACTCCGATGGTCCTATGGCTAGCATATCAGTTAGGTGGACTTGCCATTGTAAGCAGTCCACTAGGTCCCCTAAGTCTTCCACAAAGTTGGAGGTTTGAAGTGTGACATGGGAAGACCGGGTGGGCACAATTTGGGCTTGACATCCCAAGGGTAAGAGGTAGGGTTGTGAGCTAGGAATGGTGGGACCTCGCTTGAGCCATTGGAGTATGGACTCATTCATGGTGAGGGTGTGTGGCTAATGAGGACCCAGACTAGGAGAGGTGGGTGGGGTTGTAATGGTTGGTGCATGGTCCTCCTGGGGTAGTGAACAAGGACAGGCTTGGGTTGGGCTTGGTAGGGGAAGTTCTTGGGTTGGAGTTGGGGTTGGGGTGGAATATGGGTTGGTTGAGGAGGTTTGGATTGGGGTGCGTAGATCTTTTTAAGATTAGCCCTCATTTCGACCCAAGATTCGATGGCTGCTTCCTCTTCGACTTCTCTCAAACCTACAATGTGCTGCCATTCGTTCCTAGCTTGGCGTCAGAGCAAGCTCTTGGCATAGCTAACTTGCATCGGCCATGATAGGGTGAACCTTGCTTTGTGTCGATCTATGGAGCTCTCCCACTCTAGATATATACTAGGGCAGGATCCATCAAACACAAAGGCCTCTAATGGGTCTAAGGATGACGAATAGGCTAAGTAGGAAGTGGTCATGATGAATGGGTGACAAATGCATTGGCCCTAGGACTAGACTTAGTAGAGACATGTCTAAAACTTGCACTGATACCAATCTGATGCGACACGACCCCTTGGACTTAGATTCACAAGCAACCACACAGAACGGTGGACACACTCTAGCGGGTTCACACGCGTAGCGCACACCCTGGTCCGTAGGTGGACCGGCGATGATGATGAGGGTCCAAGGTTGGACCTTGTGGCTCCAGGGTATGGCTAGCTTGGGGAGGACCCCAATGGGCCAGGGATGCCTAATTCATGGGCGGCCAGCATGCCGAGGGCGTGGGATGAAGGGTAGCTCTCACAACTCGCTCGCGGTGGCACTCAATTAATCGAATAATTGGAGCGAGCACTATCTCACCACCGACGGAGCAACCATAAATAATACTAAGTTAAGAAATGCAAATCCAACAAAGGGTGGGGTCCGTAGCTCACCTTGTCAGCGTGAAGACGCCGACCTCGACCGGAGACGAGGATGAGTGGGGAAGCGTGGGTTACCCGCACACCGCGCCGATGACGCTTTGGCCAAAGACCTGCTAGTACATGCACTACTCCCTTACAGAGGGGTTGGACTAGGGGTGGGGAAGTCCAATTAAAACCAAAAGGTGCCTCCATGCAGGGAGGGGCAGTGAGCCAGCCAGGCGGGGGTGGGGGAGAATTAAATTAAGCTGAGTCGGCGATCGTTGTTGGTTCTGTCCACTTCTGGAACGGCCTGACAGGGAGTCGATGACGGTGCCACCACGGACTCCATGAAGCTCTGCTGATGATGAAACTAGTGCCAAAACTTCCTGGATTGGCCCAGGAGGATGCCCAAATTATTGGAGAATTTTCTGACGTCGAAGATGGTCGGGGCAGGGTCGGGACTAGGACCGATCCGCTCTTGTTCTGACTGTTACTGGAACGCTATTGCTGGAAGAGGAGGCCGTCACGATCACTCCAGTGCTCCGATGAGGACAAGACTGGAGCCGTTGCGATCGTGGATGAGTCTTCTTCGAACGGTGACCCACAGGGTCATCGGAGGACGTCGGAGCAGACGGTGAGACCCAGAACAATGATAGGGTGTCCGATCAGACCTAGGTGGAACTGACCCAGCGCACCCTAGGGAGAAAGTCTAAAACTTCGTACTCCGGGGTCCAAATGGAGCCCTGCTTCTTGGAGATGGTAGGGGACTTGGAGGAGAAGCCTTCAGCCAAATGCCACCCCAAGAATCATAGGGTACTGGCCGTGGATGTCTCTTCAAGTCGCTGTTGGTTGTCTACCAGGGAGGAAGTGCGCAGTCTGGCGAAGATGACACCTCCTGGTAGTCCCAAAGTCGGATGATGGCGAGACTACCTCCGTTACGAAGCATACAGGACGATGATTCCTCCGGTGTCGGGTAGGCCACCTGGAACCTTGCGAAACTATCTTGGGTGGTGCTGCAACTTGCTGGTACTTCTGCTTCTACTGTTGGACTGGGTAGCAATGGTAGATAGGGAAGGATAGAGGGGGAGAGGAGTGGGAGGAAAGGTGGGAAGGGGCTGTGGGCTTTCCATTGTTGGGAGGGGAGGTGGGGAGGTGGGGAGGGTCACCACAGGTTGGAGAAGGGGGGGAGAAGGCTGGAGGGGGTGGAGTTAGCAGAGGAGGGAGATGGGGTCGAAATCTGCTAGGGCTGGGAGAGAGGAAGGGGCACAAGTGACCCTTGGGGGGAGGGAGGATGTGTTTGATTTGGGTCTTAATGGTGGGTGATCAATGGTGGTCTTGGGGATGGGAAGGAGTGCCTTGGGAGTGTGAAAGGGTGCTTGGGAGAATGAAAGGGTGGCTTGGGGAGTGGTGGTCTTCCTTGGGAGAGGGAGGTGACTCTTGGGGATTGTGGGTGATTAATGGGGAAGTAATGATAGTGGGAGGGATTTGAGGAGTAAATGGTGATGTGGCTAGTGATGTGGCAAGGGGTGGTGATGTGGCAAGAGAAGGGTGGTTGAGGTGGAGATGAGGTGGAGGAGAGAGGAGAGAGGATGAATTTTGAATTTGGGGAGGGGGAAGAGAGAGAATGGGGTTCGCCCCCTTTAGAGAGAGAGAGGGAGGGAGGGAGGGAGCTTCGCACTCCAATGAAATTTAAACTAGATTTCTAAAATTCTTTCAACTATTCATTCTTCATTCATTAATATAAAATGGGGGGAATTAGGTCCTATTTATAGGGATCCCACAATTTACATCAAGTCCCTGACTTTTGGACCATTGACAAATAACCAAGGGGGAAGGGGGGCGCCCCTGGGCCTAGCCCATAGAATTGGGCCCAATAACCAAACTAATCAACCATATGACACTTAACTTAGGTAGATGACTCATTAACCTAGGTACATGACTCAAATAAAAGGAAAATTACATAGTTTATGACTCAAATAAATATGAAAATTACATGACTCGACTCAAAAAAAATGTGACGGGCCCAATGTAGCCTTGCTGGCGAGCAAACGGAGTTGTGGAAAAATGTGAAGGACGAGAGATGCCCCCATCACTTGTTTACACATTTTTTTGAATCTAGTGAATACACAGGTCATCTCCACCCGGTGTTCTATGGACATTTACATGAAGGATAGGGATCAGATGGCATTTCAAGAATGCTGCAAGTCATTAATGAGGATCACACCCTTTGGTCCATATGTTGACAATGCTTCTCCTGTCACCTTCACCATGACACTATTGGAGGAGATTATTTGCTCCCATAGTGTAGGAAAGTACTTCCGTATGGGTAGTAAAGAGGTCGCATTCAGTGTGGAAGATGTGAGCATAATTTTAGGATTACCTTGCTCCAGTCAACCGGTTCAACATTATGGATCCGCAAATCAAAAGTCAAAGTTACAGCATCGATTTGGATTTGCAGCAACATTTGACCAGAAGAAAGTGTCCTCTCTCATCCAGCAAATTGTTGGGTCCGATGACGAGCAGGATGTGGCCGACACTGTCCTGCTGTGTATTGTACTCTTACTGTCCACTTTCCTTTGCCCACGGTCGACGCATTCTTGTCCACAACAGATGCTGTCATGCTTAGATGACATTGACAGAGTTTCAGATTACAATTGGGCAGCCACCGTGCAACAGGCAACGATGCACAAGTTTGTGCAATTAGTGTTGGCAGTCCAGAAACGACAGTCAGGTACAATTGACCATGCTAAGAGAAGAGCTGAGGATGCATCCCAGGCCCATACATTTATATTTGGTTGTTCTGCCGCACTTGCTGTAAGTGTTTTTATTTTTATTGTGTAATAATTAATGTGTCAATCATTAATTCTATTACATTGTAAAATAACTTGATATATTTTATATTACACATCTGGTTTTTTGAGCACGCGTGGGTGCCGCAGCCACTAAGGCAGGTGGCATTTCCCTGACTATTTAGGTGGGGGCTATTTCTAGATAGGAAATTAAAATTCTCCATTAGATCCCTGCGAGGCCAACAGGTATTATGAGGACTAAAAACTTCTTCTTTGTCATTCAACATTAATGAATAACCGAAGTGATGTGGTTTGAAATGCAGGTGATCGAAGGGCTCCTTGTTGAACCAAGTGAAAGGGACACGGTGTATGGTGGTCAGATGATTACCAGACCCAGTGCTCAGGAGACGTCCTCATTAGCTCCATACATGCCTGTGCTAACGGATATTCCCGCTACATTGAAGATCTAGCAGCGGCTACTTGAGGAAATGAGGGCCTTCTTTCTGACTAGGGTGCAAGGGGCTCACATTGCCGCTGATGCAGCACCTCCTAGGCCCGTCGAACAGGTGACGGATGATGTCATGCCACCTCCGATAGCCCCTTCAAGGAAGTGCAAGGGGCTGAAAATGTTGAGCAAAGTATATGTCAAACCTCTGAAATGGACATTGCCGCCGATGTCCCACCTCCAAGGCCCCTTCAACAAAGTACGGATGATACTATGCCATCTAAGGCAGCCCCTGAAGAGGATGTGCAAGGCAATATCTAAGCTCAGATGGTGGCGACCAATGGGCATGGTGACAATCGTCAAGGTGTCTTTTCTCAGTCCCTTCATCAACGGGACGAGAAGCCCATGAGGAAATGGTGGGCACCTGCAAAGAAAATAGGACGGGGGAAGAAGAAGGTGAGTCTGCATTGTTCCTACTTCTTACAGTATAGAATCTAAGATTGGTATATTGGCATAAATGTAGAAGGGAGATGAAGCCGACCCTTACAGAAAGCTCATATAGGGTATTGATTGGATCTGCAAAGGTCGGCTGAAGCCGACAGATAACACAATTTTGAATTAATTCATTGAATCTTGTGCGTTGGGAGGTATTGAGTAAGTTGTCCTCTTATAGTTTCTGTAATTATTCTGATTCGCCTTACTCTGACTACCATGAACATTTTTGTCCAATATAGTGGCCCCATATTTCAATTATAGAACAGGATTATTTTGAAACGTCGTCATGTCATTGATATATTATACAGCCAGATGATAGATGGTACGATACTTTCTTTCATTAATTGTGAAATTTTATGCCTCGCCCTACCTTGAACTTGTGTTTCTACTGCTAATAGAATCATGATTGTTAATTTGCAGGTGATCGACGCCATGATGTACCTCCTCCACTCACGATGCAATGAATCTGACACCTTTCATCAGTAGGTTTATTTTTCTACCATTTTAGTGAATCACATAAACGGAAGGCAGCGGCCAACTACGAAAAATCCAATGAATTGTTGGAGTGCGCCTAAGAGAATGTTGAATTATCAGAACTGCAGAAGAATAAATATTTATTCTTCGTGTTACACTCTGGAGATCACTGGCATCTATTTGCTGTTGACAAAGAGAATCGCCGCTTTGTCTCATACAATTCCATGAGAGGCATGGCCATCCATGATGCCACTACATGAAATTGGGTACTTTTTCTTATCCATGTACCCGAAATCAAAGATATTTATAATGTCTTTTAATTATTCCATAGTAATTTCAAATATTTCATTTGTAGGCTACAGTTGTACGGGGGTTTTTGAAGGTCTATGGGACATTCGAGGGAGTTGAGAAATGGGATCTTGTATTCGACAATGAATGTCCTCAACAAGCAGATGGAAGCCTCAACTATGCCATTTATGTACTGAAATATGTTGATGAATTGTCAAGGAAGAGGGAGACATCATGGACATTTAATGAGGGTGATTTTAATATGTTTAGAGCCCGATTTGGGGCCGACCTCATTACCTTTGGAAATACAAGATCTTAAATATTTCACGTCTCAAACCTCAAAATGTGGCATACCTATCTTCATTGATATTTCTTTTGTCATACATTTTGATCTTCAAAGTTTCATATGTTTTAATGCTGTTAATGTGTGTGCTTGATAATGTTAATTCATGAATATCAATGAGTTTTCTGAAGACAGATTCAAGTTTGGTTAAGGAGCTAGGCTGAAGTGTGAAAAGATGAAGGCTTTACTTGCACAAGTGTCGACAAGAGTCGACCGTGGAGCCGACTCCAGTTCAGACTACTGAAGAGAAAAACCCAAGTCACCTGCTAGATGAAAAGGGCTTTGGCTATGCTTTAAGGGTGATAAATAGGTGGCCAATGGTGAAAAATAGGCCTTACTGGTGTAAAAGAGACGAGAAAAGGTGAATAATAGATGATCATGATGAAATATGGAAATATCCTTGTCCCATGGGAGAGAATATACCTCTGATAGGGTAGTCTCGGATCACGTGCAAATCCTGGGCCCATGGCCTTCGAGTTGAGCATGTGTCAGACACACCGAGCCTGTGATTCACCCTTTCAGCCCATTTGTCAACCTTACTGGCTAATTTACACGCTTATCGTCCATTTGTCAGTCATACAGGCTATTTCTCACCCTTACTGCATATTTATCACTCTTATCTTACCACATGACCAACCGTTGCCTTCTTTTCTCTCCATTAGCTACTTGTCTTTGACCCGGATCACTGTAGCTGACTAATCTATTCATTAACCTTTGACTTTGACTGGGACCTCATGACTGTAGTCAAGAAAAAGTTGAGCTTTCTAGAGTCCTCTTTGACTAGTGTTGACCTTGATGAGTCAACATTGACTGTCTTGGCATTGACCAAGTCCCTTCATTCTTCTTATGATTGCTCTATAAACTCTTGATACACTGTTCATATTTTTGTCCTCTTGTGAACGTGACTCCTCCTTTCAGCTCCTTCTGCTTTTCATTGGTTAGCTCTAGGATCTATTTTTCACCCTTACCAGTGTATTTGTCTACTTTGCAGATCTAGTTGTCGCCACTGATAGGTATTTTTCACCCTTATCTAGTGTATTTGCCTACACCCTCTCTTATCCAATCACCTATGCTATATGCTCCGATCGAGCGATGATCGTTTGGCTAGGGTTCCCAACATTCCCCTTTTTTATGCTCCCGAGGGGCTGTGTTACCACCTCCATTGCAGCGATGTGTTAAATCGACACACCGATCCCGCTCGTGACCCTGCATTGACACCCGCTCTTCTATTTTAAGTTCTTAAGGCTCCTCTACAATGTCATCCCCTTCATCAGTGCGCGTAACGGTGGCTTCCCCAGCAGAAGAGGCCGTCTCCTCTGCGTCCTCCTCGGTCCCTTGTCGTCACTGGTTCCTGCTGTAGATGCCCTCTTCCTTTTTTTTAATGCTCTTCCATGTTTATGCATTTTACAGGCCTTTTATATGTTCGTATATGATATGCTCCGGGTAGTTTCATATTAAACGAATGCAGTGGTTGTTTTTTTCTTAACCTCTGCACAAGTATTATTTTTCGTTGGACCTCTACCATGCTTTGTGTATGCTCTGTACACTGTATTAGGCCTAACATCTACCTTGCTTTGATAAGAGCACACGGAAATGGACTTCCATATTGTTATTACTTGCCAGGAAAGCATGTAAATATGTTCGAATTTTATTCCACCACATTAAGGCATACTATTGCTTAGGGTTGATTGGGTGTTAATTCACATGACATAAACCTTGTTCATGCACTTGAACTAGCAGACTTAAATCCCCTACCCCACTATATCATGCTTCATACAGTGTAACCTTAAACCTACATGCTTTCTGATCTACAAACTTGCTCTTATGGATTAGACTTCATATTAAATTTGTTGTAATTATTATGTCTGTCATACCTATTGTCTTTTATAACACCTTACATGCAGAGAATTGAGGTTCAGAAAATGGGAAGGTATAAATGCTATGTAGTGTGGGTTGGTCGGGAACCCGGTGTATATTATAGTTGGTCTGAATGCTTTGTCCAAGTGAATGGATACCCTGGAACTCGTTATAAGGGTTTTCACTCGGTAGAGGAAGCACATGCTATTATAAATGGGGTTGGCAATAGCAGGCATACATATGTTGATCATCCTCAACTACAGGAAAGGCCCATGCCTACATATAGTGCAAGTCCCGGGCCTAACTATTATTCAAGGAACCAGGCACTACGCCAATAGACTACACAAATGTAAAATGTGCCTTGTATTGTTGTTGTTCTATTATGTACTCTAGTAGTGTTGCTCCTCTTCATATTAGTTGCTTTGTTATTACTGTTGTTGTAGGTAAGAAAGTGTACTACGCTTGGTCTACATAGGGAAATAATGTACTGGACATTTTAATCGTTGTCAACGACTTGGTTATTTCATCTTTGATGTCTTGGTGATGGACGTGCTTTGTGTGATGTGTAGACTTTGATTGGATTGTACTGGAATTTGTAATGGAGGACGATGAAATGTTCAATGACATTGAGGAGGCTATTTTAGACCAACTGGATGATGAGGAGATTGCACCACCTATTCGGAGACGAATGTTGTGGGGAGATTGTGTGGGATAATGTGTGTCTCATGTTGTGTCTCCTTTAACTTGATTCTCTGAATTTAATTTCTAATTAAGTTTTGATGATTGGCAACAATACATTTTATCTTTAGCTTTTGGATATTGGCAAATTGTGATATTCTGAATCTACTTTTCATTATGCCAACACTGTTAGTATCTTATAGCCTCTCATGCTAGTGTGTATGTGTTTCTCACTATGGTCGGTGCATGTTCATACATGCTGCATTTGAAGGTTGGTGCATGTTCATACATGTTGCATATGAAGGTTGGTGCATATTCATAGTGCTGCAGGTGAGGTCGGTGCATGCTCATAGTATTGTATATGTAGGTTGGTGCGTGTTCATGCATGTCGCATATGGAGGTCCGTGCATGTCTGCATGTAAGCACATAAGCTCGATGCACATATTCAGTGTTACATTTTAGGTCAGTGCACATGAACAAAATGTTGCATACAAAGGTCGGTGCACATTGTCACTGTTGCACACTAAGGTTTGAGCATATGTGCTTGAGCGCACACTAAGGTCTGAGC
Source organism: Amorphophallus konjac (assembly GCA_022559845.1). NCBI lineage: Eukaryota > Viridiplantae > Streptophyta > Magnoliopsida > Alismatales > Araceae > Amorphophallus > Amorphophallus konjac. Next base: position 341,760,974 of record CM040126.1, on the reverse strand, counting down.
ATATGTGTAATTTTAGGTCTGAACATATGAAAGGCAGGTCGAGTTAGAAAGACAGGTCGAGTTTAATCAATGTCGTTTGATGATTAGGAAAGCTTCAGATTCGTGTTGGTAGAGTTAGGATCGCTTGGACATGGTTAAATCCTTCAAACGAACTTGAGTGTCTTCAAGTTTCACTACCATGAGTTATTTGTCACCGTTACAGAGCTATTTGTCACTTCTAATGGCTATTTGTCACTCATAACGAGCTATTTGTCACCCTTATTGCTCGCTAGGCGTCACCTTTGTTTCACTTCATCACATTTGTGATTTCTGTTATCGATTTATCACCCTTACGAGACATTTGTCAGCCTTGAAGCCTATTTGTCACCACTGATGACTATTTGTCACCACTATGCAGTGTTAGCCATAGCAGTATCTCTCTCCGGCCTCTCGTCTACTATGCGGCTGATGTATCCATACAAAAGGAACCTCAGTCCAAGCGATCTCATGACCGATAAAAAGGAAGGACCGAGAGTCAGAAAATTTGGGGTCCTGTCTCTTTGATTTTCACAAAGTTATGGAGGCACGAAGACTCTTTTGCCCTCTGGGGGTTTCATCTCCTTCCTATAAATAGAGACTCTGTGGCGGTCAAAGACACTCTCGTGAAGATGTCATCGCTTGAGAAGTCAGATTCTTCATCATACCAGGTTCCTGCCAAACGGTTGTGCTTTTGAAAGGAAGCCCTGCTGGTACCGGACCAGCTATCAGGGGAAAGCAGCGGCGGTGACTTTTTGGAGGATACAAGCAGGGGTACTTGCAAGGGTTGCAGGACGCCTTGGCGAAGGAGGACCGCCTGTCTTGTAACAAGGGGGTGTTGAGCCTCCAACCTGACAGGTTCCGTCCAAAAGAGGACGAGTAACCGCTTGTATCCTCTTCCCTATCAATATAATTTTTTTTCTACTACGTTTCTTTGCATGATGGATGCTTGATCTTTGTGTGATGTGGTTGCCGTCAAATGAAGGATACCATCCATCGCAGGTAGGGGTTACCTTTACGAATGGGAGTTCTTCCCCTATAAGTAGCAGGATTTGTCGATGGTTCTAATATTAGTAGGGCTTATCTTCATACTCATAGTTCATTGTTAGGATCCATTTGTCACCCTTCAAGCGCATTTGTCTCCCCTGTTGATCTATTTGTCACCACTAATAGGCATCTTTCACTCTTAGCATGCAGGAGCCGTCGCCTTTGCCCCTGGGAGCCATCGCCTTTATGCATTTTTCACCGTTAAGAGCGTTTTGTCACCCCTCATGCCCATTTGTCACCCTTGTCAACCTATTTGTCACCACTAATATACATTTGTTGCCTCTGTCAACTTATTTGTCACCAATAATATGCATTCATCACCCTTATCTTTCATTTTACTATGCTGCTCTCACATACGGAACGTGAACCCAAAAGAGAAAATAAATATAATAATATTAAAAATCCATAAAAATGATAATCAATAAATAAAATAAATTGTCACATAATCAAGAAAATAACAAACAAACCATGAAAGTCGAATCATTCCGACGTATTTTCGATGAAAACTTTTTAGTCGGATAATGCCGTCGATATTTTCCAGTTTTCTGAGCTATTTGTCACCGTTACAGAGTTATTTGTCACTGCTAACGGTTATTTGTTACTCACAACATCTATTTGTCACCCTTATCACTCGCCAGCCGTCACCTTTGTTTCGCTTCAAAACATATGTTTTACTTCTGTTATCCATTTATCACCCTTAGGAGACATTTGTCAGCTCTAAAACCTATTTCTCACCACTGATGATTATGTCACCACTATGCGGTGTTAGACGTCGCGCTTGATTTTGGCTTATCTGACTTACTGGCTCCAAAATATCAAAACTTGTTCTTCTTTTTGTCTAAAAATGATAATTAATAAATATAATAGTGTAATTATAATAAAATAAATGAAAATGCTAAAAAACCATATAAATTAAAAATGTATAAATATAATAGAATAATAATAATAAAATAAGTATGAAAAAGATAAAAACCATATAAAATGAAAATTAATAAATGTAACATCATAATAATAGTTAAATAATTATGAAAATTACAAAAAATTAAAAATTAAAAATAATAATTAATAAATGTAACTGTAAAATAATAATAAAATAACTAAAATGATAAAAAACATAAAAATGATAATTAATAAATGTAACATCATAATAATAGTAAAATAATTTTGAAAATGACAAAAACCATAAAAAATGATAATTAATAAATGTACCAGTATAATAATAAAATAATTATAGAATTGATAAAAAATATAAAAGTGATAATTAATAAATGTAACACTATAACAATAATATAAAACCACCTAATTATGAAAAATGATAGAAAAATAATATAAACGTTTCGCTTCATTTAATCAGAGTCGTTTGATGACTAGGAAAGCTTCAGATCCGTGTTGGTAGAGTTAGGAAACCCATACACGGTTAAACCCTTCAAATGAACTTGAGTTTCTTCAAGTTTCACTGCCATGAGATATTTGTCACCGTTACAGAGTTATTTGTCACTGCTAATGGCTATTTGTCACTCACAACATCTATTTATCATCCTTATCGCTCGCCAACCGTCGCCTTTGTTTCGCTTCAAAACATATCTTTTACTTATGTTATCCATTTATCACCCTTTAAAACTACAGTTGTACACACAACCTACACAACTCAACATAAAACACACATTCCCTGATAAAATACACACAACATATAACTCAATGAATAAAAGAAATTACAATTACATTAATTCAAATGTGTCATTTTTTATAATTACAATTACAAATCAACAGATATCTATTGGATCATTCTCCACCATCACCAGTTGCAGAAGAATCCCCTCTCTTAGACGACTCCTCCTACCCAATAATTGCTTCATTTAGCTCAATTGGATCGACTTCTTCCACTTCGTCCTTTATACACAACCAAAGTGGCTCGGCAGATTCGATCAAACGAAGATTTGAAGCAATCAACTCTGCAGTGTCACCCTCATCTGATTGAAAAGTTGCGGCACTAGAATACTCTGAGACAGTAATTTTTTAGAATACTCGCTCCATTCAAACCAAAATTTTGAAAGAAGCTCTTTTCTGAAGCCGGTATCATGATCTCTCTCTTCTAGAGAATCAACATCGATCAGCCTATATGTGTAAACCTTCCTCGTCTGTCCTGGTCTAAAAGCACGAACAATAGCTTTGGTATCTCGTCAAGCCATTGGTCATGCTTTTAGATGATGACAAACCAAGAAGGTTTACACATATAGGCTGGTCGCTGCTGATTCTCCGAAAGAGAGAGATCATGATACCAGCTTCAGAAAAGAGCTTATTTCAAAATTGTCGTTTGAATGGAGCGAGTATTCTAAAAATTTCGACAGCATCTCCCTTAAAAACTGACTATTTTCTTCTTTTGTACATCATGAAAAATTATATTAAACAAAATAAAAATACATCCAACATGTGAACTGAGAGATGAAATTAGGAATCATGACATGAGATATTAAACCATGGCAGTGACACCTTAGATGTGATGTTATAGAGGCCCTGCGTGGGCGGCGTTGGCGGAATGGCGATGGGCGGCCGAGGACGGTAGCTGTAGCAGTGCTGGACGGCAGCCGGTGGGCGGGTCTGGCTGGAATGGCGGCCAGCTGCCACGGCACGGCACCGGACGACCAGCGGTGCTCTGCCGAAGTGACTGCAAGGGGGAGCGTGACGGTGGGCTGGCCGGCACTCACGGCGGTGTTGGTTTGTGGAGGAGAGGGAGGTTGCGCAGAGCACCCATGGGCACACGGGGACAAGGTGGCGATGGTCTGCGGTAAGGGGGGAAAAGCAAGGGATGGGGGAAAAATAAATGGCTTCTAAGGGTAAGAAATACGTCGTAAGGGTGACAAATAGGTCGTAAGGGTGATAAATGCTTCTAAGGGTAACAAATAGGTCCTAATGGTGACAAATAGCTTCTAAGGGTAACAAATAGGTGTCTAAACATGAAAAATAGTTTGTAGTGGTGACAAATGAAAGAGAGAGAGAGAGGGGGGGGGAGCATTAACAAACAGAAAAAATGGTGACTCCTGGCACACGTCTCTCCCTCCTGCAGTCCTGCACTCCTACTGCTGCTAAAGTATTCGTATTTGTTTACTAAAGTCGGTGGAAGACCTAAAGTCGGTGGAAGACAAAGTGTCTCTCCCAACTTATGCCAACTACTCATGAGTTGAGATTTTTAAAGACGAAGGGTCTCACTACGGCTGGTTTTAATTTTAGAAGTCAAATAGTTAAAATGGGGTAGTTATTATAGTTTCGGGAAGTGTAACAATCTTCTAACTTATCATATTTTTTATTTTTTATTTTTTATATTATATATTCTATACTATATTATTTACATATATATATATTAAATGATATATAATATTACAAACGGATATTTTATGAAATGAATATTATAATATCCATATCTGCTCCTATTCAAATTTGAATATTATCCGTATCTGAAAAAATAAATACGATTTAGAATATTATCAGCTAATTAATACGTATTCAAATTCAAATATTATCCAGCTAAACTATTGATATTTTTATTTTTATTTTTATTATTTATTATTTACTACATATACGTATTACGGTTAAACATAAGCTATTCCAGGTGTTTCCGATGGAATCTTATTCAGTCAAAAATAAGTCAAAATTTACACACATATTTCTGTTAATTTCTATTAATTATTACACAAATGTATGTAAATATTAGTGACGGAGATTTTGTTGTCGAAAATCAGTGTGTAATTACCAACGTAATTCTGATGAAATTTAAATTATCTAAAAGTTGTCTCTTTTTAGAGACAGATTTCCGCCCGAAATAATAGGTCAGAAATCAGTCCGTATTTACCGACGAATTTGTGACAGAATATTTTCCATTGGAAAGTTATAATAGTTCCGACATCTTTTCGACGGATATATTACCGTCGAAAAATTACGTTTGTATTTCCCAGTTTTCTTGTAGTGATTGCAACATTTGTTTATCATGGAATACAAAGCTATAGAATTATTCAAGAAATTACTTTGTAAGCTAAGTACAAACAAGCATGCAAGGATTAGCAATATATCATGCAAAATGATATGCAAGTAGACATGAATCAAGGTATGCCACATGCAGATTGCTAGTATATGCAAAAGTATCAATGAAATAACATGAACTCTCTAACTGATAAACTTGCAAGACTCAAGCCCTTATTATGTCTGAAATGCATGACATGCGCTATATGCATGAGTATGCAATATGCATCGTTATGCATATGTTCGGATGTTCAACCTTTTTAATTCAGCTGAAAAAGATTCATTGCAATTCAGTATAGCTTGTGACCTTTGCAAAGCAAACACACAGATTCATTGGGCTGAAAGTAATCCATCATCAATCAAAAAATTGTTGCAGCAAGGAGGGAACAATTCTGCATTCAAAAATTTTTGCCTTCTTAAAATAAGAAAATTTTAGATTCAATTCAAGGATATTGTAAATCAAAGGTAAATAGAGTTCATTGAACATAAAAGCTTCCTCATAAGCCAAAAAAATTAAAATTTTTAATTTTGGTACTATGTGGAGAACTTTTGATCCTAAGATCACCTCACATATAGTGATAACTTCCTGACAGACTTAATCTGTCATTTCACATATCACCATTTGATATACCAAATATTCATTCATTGAAAGCTTGTATGGCTTGTGAAGATATGTAAATAAAACATAACAGAGTAGCAGAAGTAAAAGCATCAAAATCACCAAGTTTAACAATAAGGATAAGCATGGTCGGGGTTTTACCAAATGAGTGTGCCTTGTTCCTTTTTATTGGAACCCCTATCATTCTTTATTTACCTCAAGGCACACCTGCATTGAAACCAACTCACGTGACAGATTTAGGCATCTAAGTCTTCTTGGGTCCCTAGGGGTTAGTAACATTACCACCAGAACAATTTTTTCAGATTTTCATTGCTTCCATATCATCATCTTTCATGATCCTACAATCCTTAATCACATGACCATAGTTTCCACAATAGAAACAATGAGGTGGAGCAACTATCAAAAAAGGCTTCTTTGGATATCCATGAGATTTCACAAAATGGTTTCCGTGACTGACATGAGCTTTCGTTTTACCAACATTAAACTTGGCATTCAGCTTGAAAGCATGAAAATCATTATTTTTTATTGACCAACAATCTTTCATGACATGACCGTACTTCTCACAATGAAAACAACAAGGAGATGTGAGTTTACGGAATGATTTCTCATTATACGCATGAGTTTCTCCAAGGAACCTTCTATTATAAGGTGAAGACATTTTTTCGTGAAAAGCATGTCTGCTAATGAGTTTTCTTTGATAATAAGATCTAGCATATATGGCATTGAGATCATCATTGTGCTTTGAAAAAACAAAATTCATGATATGACCATGCAAACCACAAAAGAAACAAGAAACATTTCTTTGTTCTTTGAAAAGAGATTTATCTTCGCATGCATGTTGGTCATCTTTCTTTATCACTTTACAATCATCCATGACATGGTTATGCATACAACAATAAAAAAATTCAACATTCAATTTCATTTCCCCCCCACCTTAAACTTTTTAAAATATTTTTGGCATGGTGGACTTTGTGTTGACATTTTTCTTTTTCTCAACCCTATTGTCAGAACTTTTCATTTGCATAGTAGGAGGAGGAGCTTTGGAGGAGTTGGGTATATCGGAAGCATGAACAAAAAACATTTTCAATTTGTTTTCAAATGATTTTTTATTCATGGGAGAATATCCGATGCCTTCTTTTTGAAAATTCATTTTCGCACCAAGCATTTTGTTCAAGGTTTCCTTGCCCTTAACAATTTTTGACAAATCATTCTTCAAATTATTTATCTCTTCTTCTAAGGCAAGAATTTTATCATTTTGCATGCAATTCATGGTTTTGAGTATTTCATTCTCCTCCTTAACTTCCTTGTTTTCAGCATTTATGGAGTGCAATTTTTCTGTTAGACTTTCAAGAACTTTTTCTCTTTCAACAAACTTTATAATCTTTGCATGCAACTGTTTATTTTTAGACTTTAATGCTAAGTTTTCTTTTACAACATTTTCAATATTCTTCAACCTGCTTTCAAGCAAAGAAATTTGAATCAACATGACAACATTTTTCTTTTTAAGATCTTCATTTTAAATCATGATGCTCTTGGTGTCAATTTTAGTATCAAGGACGTTTTCAAATATTTTTTCATCGTCTGACAAGGAAGCTAGCTTACTTCTTAAGCATTCTTCTATTTTCTCAAGTATGGAAATTTTAGACAACAAGAGTTTGTTCTGTTCAAGTAAATCATGACAATCATTTTCAGATCCAAGGGATGTATTAGTTTTTCTAGCCATTTCAAGCTCTTCGTCATACAAGAAATCTCATCTGAAAATAATTCGACTTTGGATTCAAGAAGTTCATTTTGGTTTTCTAGATTTTCAATTTGTGACTCCAAAATTTTACAGTTTTGATAAGAAGGATTAGCATGCACAATGTCTTCAATTTTTGATTCAAGCAATGTGTAATTTTCATAAGGAAGATTATCATGCACATTCTCATTAATTTTCTTTTTCAATGCTCTATTTTCAGACCTGAGTTACTTGCATTTATCATACATTTCAGCATATGCCAATTGCCATTCCTCAATAGAAAGATGTTCGGAGTCAGAATTTACCTCATCTGATTTTTCGTCACCATGAGCCATTAAGCATGGATCCATTACTTCTTCTTCATACTTTCACGCCAACTCATCTCAAAGGTCTCTTGCCGACCTACACATTAGAATTTGTGAAAGTATATTAGACTCAATGGCATTCATGAGAAAATTTAATGCTCTAAGATTAATTGTATTTTCCTGGACATGCATATCATCCCATTTGTTATGTTAAGTAGGAAGTTTGTATGGACCTTCACTTATCACCTTCCAAACATTGGGTTCATGCAAGCCATGGTAAACACACATCCTATTTCTCCAAGAAATAAAATTACAACCATTAAAGCATGGAGGACAAGAGGTTGAACAGATTTTGGCCATTTTGCTCATGGTTGCTGTTGCCTAGGATCACTCTATAGATTGAGAGACCTCAAGATAAATAGAATCGAGGCTCTGATACCAATTGTTGGGTCCGGGGCAACAGCAATCAAGAGGGAGGGTGAATTGATTGGCCCTCTAAAAACTAATTCCCAAAATGATTAAGACAAATTTTGAGGTTCGATACAAAGATGAGCAATTAATCCCTAACAGACTTGATGAACAATGATTGAGATGTACCAAATAAGCACGCACTCAAAATTCACTCGAGTATGATTAGTAATGGTGTGAATGTGTGAATGCGTGCAACGGTATGCCGAGACCTCGAATAGTGATGAACTAAAATAATGGAGGTGCAAGCCACAAGAAAGTCACAATCAACCAATGAGGCACAAGAATTTTTTAGGTGGTTCGGCCACACACCTTGTGTGCCTACGTGCACCCCCCACCGAACACGGTGAGGATTCCACTATATTGCAAAGCCCTTACAAGACAGCACACATAGAGCAATGCTCCAACACACACACAGGACGACGCCTGCACACACACGGGAGATAACTCCCAACCACACAGGGAACAATCCCTAAACACACACGCGGAGTTCCTCCGCACAATACGACGCACAAGCATCAACACAAACATTCAGAGAACTCACACTCCGAACACCCACATAGAGTATTCTTTCAAAAATGGATAAAGTGTTCAGAAATGGATACAATAAGCCCAAAACAACTTCTAAAGACTGAACCAAAGAACATATGTGAAATGTTAAGCTCCCCCTTCTCTACACGATCCGGCTCTTCTTTGTTCGTAGATGAATGATCACGAAGTCGGCATCATCTTGTTCCTCTCCTCGATCCGATCATCTTTTCCTTCTACCACGAGCTTCAAAGATGCATGGATGTAGATGATATCCCCTTCCCAAGTCCACCTTTTCTCCTCCTTGGCCTTCTTCTCCTACAAGATAGAAAATAAGCACATTAGGGTTCTATTTTTCTCAAATTCGGAGTTAACATATATATACTACAAAGAGTGGACAAAAGACCCATAAACCCTTTCTAAAGTGTGTTAAAAACACCCTCATATGTCTAGGAACCTTTTGGGGGCAATTTGCTAAAGTTTCAAGGTCAAAAGAATGGGTTTAGAAGACTTTCAAAATTCCCGTTCTAGAAAGGGTCGACCCTTGGGGCCGGCACCAGCATTTTTTGCAAGAAAAGCAGCCCAGATAGAAGTCTGGGTGAGGGGGGTCGACCCCTCTGCTGAGGGATATACAAAGTGGGGTTTCTGCCCCTTTAAGCCATAGAAGCCCAATGGTATAAATGAGACCAAAGTCCCTTGATTCCGGAAGAATTATTCTGATGGTTTGAACCTACAAAACCATAGAAAAACCAAATTAGTATGGATTTGAAATTAAAATAACTTTCTACTTTGTAACTACCATTTCTTAAATGAAAATTCACAATTCAACATGTAGCTCAAACAGGAACATAATCTTCCCAATGTCATGATCTCAAGAGTGGGATTTGAGTTCAAGATATGGAAGGCTTGCACAGTCACAAGTCTATCAATTTAACATTTCAACCAAGCCATGCATACCAACTTGTATTGACAAAACCAAATATATGAAGTTATCATGCTTCCATGAAAACCCAATCAAGCTATTTTCACACAATCCATCTTCTAGAAATTCTTTCACTCATATCAAATGAAGATCAATGAAGTATACTGATATCATGATGAAGCTCATATTCAACTTGTCATTCCAAAGTTGTTAAACATCTGAAACTCCACAAGCATAGGGCAATTCCATACACCATAGCAAGAAAACAAGGATGTTCAAGCACATGAACTTGGAAGCCACAATAATGCACCACTAAAAAATCTTTTGACAAATAGTAAAGAAACATTTAGTGATCATCAAAATCACACACTCAACAAATATGTTGGAGGAGATGTATAGGAAATCCGTCCATAGCAAGTTGACACGAACTCCGAAAAGATGGGCATGTCAGAACGACACCCCGGGACCCTATAATGGGTGGTGGATCTTCGAGGCCTCGCCCTCTATAAATCTTGTGTCACCCGAGGGTTATAGGTCATATCCCGCCAATAGTATTCACCCACTTTGATGGATATGCAAAAGGCTCAGGGAGTGCCAGCATAGCCATCGACCGAGGGACTTAGGAGAAATGAGGCACTATTCACCATCAAGGTGGTCTGCATATTATCACACTAAAGAGGTCATCGAGGATCACATCATAGTGGAGAGCGAATCTCCGCGACCTAGTGGGATAATCGAAAAACCCAGAAGGTATATACATGTAAATTATAATGTTGGGGTAATTCCCCGTCACTGTAGCCCCTAAGCATGATCTGGGATTAGGCTTAATCTGATAGTCGATGTAGTAGTAGAATTAATGGCATAGCAGCCAGCAAAGAGGGAAGACAAGGGCTTTGATGGTCATGGGGTCAGAGAACAAGTGATACAGCGGCTAGGATTCTAATGACGGTGAGGGTAGGTGATCCGGCGGATAGACCAAGAGAGGAGTGGTCTCGTGCGGCTAATGGTCAAGGGAATTGAGCTATCCGGTGGCCAATCAAAACCCTCCTTGATCCGGGGCGCTGAGATAGCTAAGACAATGGCCAACCCAATGATACGGCAGCCAACTAAGCTGGGATGAGGTGGCGTCTAGGAGAGGGCCCTCAATCCAGCACGCTAAAGGAAGGTGGCATTTGGCGGTTGAACTGGTGGCTAGTGATATACAAATGGGCTGGCGGCAAAACTAAGGAAGGTGGTGGTCTGGCGGCCAGATCGCATCGGATCAGGCACCCTGGTCACCAGATCACCCCCTTCCTATCACCTTGAATGGGTTTGAATGAAAATGAAGAGTAAAAAAGAAGGGGAAATAGCTCAGCAACTTAACTAGAATGCCGTGGGGAGTCAGGGAAGACTATTGAGATTCAAATATAGTCCAAATCCATGATTGATTTGAGCAAAGCTCCGTTAAACAGTAGGCATAGCAGGCCTCTATTTCAGACGACCGACAGAGTAGAAAGAATGCAGGGATGTCCCTTGTTACTCAATGAAAGCCAAAAACCATGCTGAGAATTGCCGGCCTCTGGCCTCTCATTGAGGGGATAAATGATGGCCAAAACCCGACGAATTCAGAAATACAAAAGGGGAAATTCAGACAGAGACCACGAACATTCATATACTAGATTAGCAGCATTAGATTAATTTTCCCCTTGTTCAGAATGCTCAGAGATCACATCTAGAAGATATGGTGAACCTCTGGCCTTCAACGGGGTTTCGATCATGGAAACCTGTCGGGGAGAACATCGAATATATATATAGCCCCGTGGGGCAATTTACTCAAGTCAGTAAGTATTCTGGCCTCTGGAGAATCTCGGACGGAGAGCAAAAGAGGGAGAGAGAAAGAAGAGGAAGAGCGGATAGGCCAGACAATTGGTGATAATCTTCGATCCTTTTATTGATTTCCAAAAAAGAAATTACATGATACTATATTCAAAGGCACTGAACAAAGAAACAAAAATTACGGAAGAAGAATTAACAAAAAACAATGGGGAAGGGGGGATAATTGTAGCCCACGAGGGGCCTTACACGGCAGGTGAACCCACCTTCTGCACCACGAAGGCTTCCCTGATCTCTTCACTACCTTGCTCCCTCTCTTCTTCTCCTGGACTTCGAAGGTTCTCCAGTGGTTCCTCTCTCCTTTTTTTTTCTTGCTTTCTCTGCTCTCTTTTTCTTGTTCTAGCCTTCTATTCTCTGTTCTATGTCTCTTTTGGATCGAATGGGCTTCCTTTTATAGAGAGCGGCTAGCACGGCGGCACGGGGTGGAGTGAGGTGTTCTGGAGGCACACCCCTGGCCGTCGGTCCAGGGCTGGCCACCGGGTCACCCCAATTCTGGCCCATTCGAGCAGCTTTAAGCCCATTCATCTTTCATTGGCCCATTTGTTGACTTTAGCACATTTTACCCCCTTTTCTTCTTCTTTCTCCTTCCTCCTTTCCTCTTCTTTACTTCTGTAAAATAAGAAATAATAGAAATAAAATATTTTAGTATTATTTTTCATGTGTCAACAAATGCCCCCCACCCGTAGGTGGCGCGATTGAGGGACGAGTGAGCGGGGCCTACGGGTGCAGCCCTGTTTGAAAGGGTTGTATGTGTCTTTTTATTCTTTACTTTTATTTATGCAAGCATGCTGGCATTCATTGACCACAAGCAAAAGATAGATATATAGGATAGCTCCCTCTATCGGAGATAGGATACGAACAACGCCCTTGATCCATGGATAGACTGCGGCTCACGAAGCATGACTAAGGGGGATGTGCATTCATAAAGAGGACACCACATAGAATATGTACATGGTGTAGATCACTATCTACACCGCAGACTATTCTTTGTAGAGTGATAGTGCGAATATGTGAGCAGCGAATCCTAGACATAGGGACACGCAGACGTTCTAAGTAACACTAGAGGATTACTCTAGCGTCTACACATACATTTGAGATTCTCGACTTTTGGTAGCTTCACAAAACTCCCTTGTTTATTCTAAATTCTGGACTGCACCGTTCGGCGTGAGTCTCCTCATGTGTCTCAATGGGGATTCTCGGCTACTAAGATTCATCCTTTTTTATTGCAGGGTTTGCTTCACCGTTCCATGCGAGTCTCCTCATTTATTTTAGTGGGGATTCCCGACTTCTTGGATCCGCGTTCCCTTATTGCAATTTTGTTGTGAAGCTTGCTTCACCATTCCACGCGAGTTTCCTCATTTATTTCAGTGGGGATTCCCAGCTTCCTAGATTCGTATGTTAGGTCCCTTGGGGTGCAACCGGATCTAGAAGGGGGGGTTGGATAGATCCTTTCAAAAACTTTTTCCCAATTAAAAACTAAGCTTATTAAACCACGACCAGCATCTATGATGCACATGAGACACTTAGACACAATGCACAGTAGATGTAATAGGAATAGCTCAAAATAGAACGGCAGAAGACAGTGCACAGACTATTGAGGTCGACACTCCCAAGTGGTGAGGTCGACACTCCTTCAACGGATCACAGCTATGTAGAGAGTTGAGGTCGACACTGCAATGCAGTGAGGTCAACACCCCTGCAGAGATGGTTACGAGCTAAGTGAGATCTATTGCACTGGACAGCAGGGATCACAATACACATCAACTAAGTATGAGCTGACTAGCTGTGTGTGTGTGCTTTTGTGATCAACCAGAATCTCATATATTATGATTGGATGCTCATTGAACGTCTAGTGTGTGTGTGAGCAATATGTTAATGTGTGTGATAAAAAATAATCAAGATTGCATACGTTGAAGCTAGCACACAAACCTGTGAATGGGGATAGAGAGTATGGAGCAATCACACAAGATGGACAACCCACTACACAGGGATTTTTAAGGTGGTTTAGTCGGTAAACCCGCAGACCTACATCTACCCCTCAGCAAACTGGTGAGGCTTTACCACACAAGGATGACATCCTCAACACACACGAGAATGAAATCCCCCCCACACGAGGGTGAACCTCACACACACATACACACGGGGGTGAACCCCACACACATACACACACACACAAACAAATAAACACAAGCTGCAAGTGCATCAGAAACACTGGAACAGACTCCCAAGACCACACAAGGCTGAGCACAGCCAAGGACCCACTTCCGGCCTCTAAGTAGAGCACTGGACACATACTGAAATACAAGTTAGAAATTGCAAACGAAATGCATAAAGACTATATGAAAAGCACATGTAGCTTCAGATATAGATCTCGAAGCTAGTGGCTGCAACTTCAGACATAGATCCGAAGATCTTCTTCATCTTCAAGCTTAGATTGGCTGCAAGGAGGGTTGCACTCCTTCCTTCCTCTTTGTCTTCGAACAACACTGGTTTTGGTCGAACCAGAGCTGGGCTACTTACACACTCCCTTTTTCTTCTCATAGATTTCTTCATGGATGCTCAAGGGACGTGGCTATCTTCCAGGGTAGTAGCAGCTCTCTTCATGTAGAGAACTTCATATATATAGAAGTGCTAGTGGAAAGTTTTCCTACAAGAATTCTGCCATAAGACCAATTCCAATTAAAGTATTTTCTTTTACCTCTGACCTACTTTTAGCAGAGCTTGACTTGGTCCATAAGATATAAGGAAGCAGCTGGGAAGTCAAATTTCCCTCCAACATCTTTTCTTGGCTTTGTAGAAAATCTTCTGAGGATATTGTCTTTAGCTTGCAGGGCTTTTCAAACCAGTCATAGGAAAGGATTTTGGTAGGTAGATAGTGGACCTTTTGTAAGAGCTGTGGCAGATGGACAAGGCTTTGTCCAGAAAATACAAGAGGGCTGACCACCTAACTAGTCCACTCTTAGGACAGAAGAGATAGTTTTCCTAGCAGAGAAGACCATTACAGATTTGGTCCCTGACATGGTCTTCTTCAAAAGGATGTTCTAAAATGTTATAATGAGACGATAGAGCCTCTGACCTAGGATGCTCTTCCAGACCTCAAAAGGTGTGTATTTGGAGGTTTGCGCCTATAATTAATGCTCTGTAGACGATTTTCAAAAAGACAAATAGGATAGAGTCCTTTTGAGTTTCTTCTTCAGTTAGGTCGACCTGCTGTAAAAGTGGTGTTGATCTGTCTTGAAGTGGTGTTGACCTGTCTTAAGAAAACTATCAGTATAACAGTCTCTGGAAGGCACATGAGGTCGACCTACTGTAACAGTGGTGTCAACCTGTCTTGAAGTGGTGTTGAGCTGTTTTAACAAAATCTTATCTTTAACGCTTTTTGGAAGCACCATGGTGTTGACCTGTTGTAACTATGGTGTCGACACTGCTTTACAGAATCATGTCTTCAATGCTTTCTGGAAGCACCATGGTGTCGACCTGCTGTAACTGTGGTGTCGAGACTGCTTTACAAAATCCCATCTTCAATACTTTCTGGAAGCACCATGGTGTCGACCTACTGTAACTGTGGTGTCAACACTACTTTAAGAAAACTGCCAGTATGACAATTAAGCTATGAGGATGATGCAATGGCTCCATGAGGTCGATACTTCTTCTTCACTTTTCATGTTTTCAGCCTGGCCTCCTATTTTTCATCATCTGCCTTGATTTTTGTGCAACCAATTGTCTCGATTTCTATGCACTTGCATCTAGAGTTTCTTTTTCAACCTTGGTAGGTTCTTGCTCCTTTATATTTATGTATCTTGAATTCAACCTTACCCTGCTACTCATTTTCATGATCTCTTCGCATCCTCATCTTCATGCGACCATTCTCATGCCAGTGCTATCTTTAACCTGAAACTTATACAGTTTGGCATTATTAATTCCATATAAGACTCATCAATGAGTCATAGTCAAACATCATCAAAATAATAGAATCAAGTATGTTCCACATATGCTCAACATTCTCCCCCTTTTTGATGATGGCAACTATGAGTCATTATGAATTCATTGCGAGTCATCTCTAAAGGAAAATAGACATGAAACTGGTAATTGACTCATCAAAAGCTTCTCCCCCTTTGCCATCAGCAAAGAGGACATAGATAAAAGTCAATTTCAAGGATCAGAATATAAGCACATGGGGTGATAGGGATTTAAAGTTCAAAACTAAAGCAACCAAATACAATGAGAGTGCAGACCTTTTCTCCCCCTTTGCCTAATCAGTGATGCCAATTGTTGGGTCCACTACTAGTTGGGTCCCTTGGCTTGTCATCAACAGTTCACACAAGGTGGCATCGGATGCCATGAAGTCATATCAAAGCAACAAGAGAGACAAAAATGTGCAAGATGATTGAACATGACAGGATGATGCAATCAGAGAGCAATTCATCAGCCATAGACCATATAGGACATATATGCATTCAAAAATGATGTAGAAGTGAAGATCCAAAAGTGAAATGCCACAAGCTCTGGAGCACCCAAATATTAGAACATAATTGTTGGGTCCCTGGATTGATAATGTTAGGTCCCCTGCTAGTTGCCAATAGTTAGGTTTTTCAAGGTTTTTCAACTGTTTAGTGTTTTCTGGATTTTAGATTTTTAATGTTTTCTATGTAATGCATGGAGGTGGAAAATGCAAACCAACCAAGTACATGAGGAACTGAAACCGGTTGCTTTTAGAGACATGATATCAATTATGAAGAGCATCAAATGTTGTGAATGGTTAGGAGTGGTCATGCTTCCATAGCAGCCAAGAGCATGGATCATCAAGAGGCCAATTTGTCTTAAGGACCAATGCCTAGGACAGCCAGACAGAAGTTTGGATGCAAGGAGTCGACTCTAGGGTTCGACACTTGGAATTTTTAAGACACAAGATCCAAGAGATGATAAGATGGGGGTTCATCGAGCTGAAGCCATGTTCATAAATGAAGAGTTATAGATTTTTTAGAATCTTCAGTTGTCGAACTCTAATGATAAATCCCTTATATTCTAATTAGTTTAAAACTGATGAATTCTGAGTTTCTCAATAAAAGCAACATTTGGAAATATCTGCATTCCAAATTAATAGAAATGAACCAGAATTTCATACTAAAACTAGGTTAACCTTCTCTCACCCTACTCATTCAATTCCATTAGCTCCTTTGAGAGTAACTACAAAAAGTATTGAGGTTAAACACCTAGACATTTCTGATTTTATCCATGAGCACTATAAATTCAGATTTTTCTTTTGAAACCATTGTTGGATGCCAATTGATATTGCTTTTCATTTTTACGAGTAGTCAAGTGTAGCAAGCATCTCTTGATGTGAGAGTGAATGTTGATTAGACGCCAGCACCCGCAGTTACTCAGTGTAGCTCACCATTCTACTTCACATAGAACAGAGGTAGCAAGGCACTTCATGACCTTGTCCACTCCACTTAATTAATGAAGGGACTCAGTTTCTTGGTGAAACTATTGTCATTGCTCTACCTAAGAGCACTGAACTCAGGATGCACCTTTTTTCATAAGGATATACATTTATTAGACGCCAATATCCCCAATTAATCAGCATGACTGAAGTTCATTGCTTTATTTAAGTGTAGCCTCTTTTGAAAACAGATTGATTGATGTTTAAAAATAATACTACAATTAAGTTCCTCAATCAAGGATGCCTTTGTAATAAGATAAACTTTCAGATTTAAGAGGACATAACATGTCAAAACATGAAAAACTGATTTAGGTCCATTAAGTCTGAATATAAGCACTTTCCAGACCATTGATCTTTAAAGCCCAGGAACTCATTAAGTTTAAACCAATAGCTTTCATGTTTAGGGTAGTACTGCAGAACTCCATAAAAGATTCCTCTTAAGCATTTACTCTGATATGTGAACTCAATGACATATAGAAAATCCTCCAAGGAGTTCAAGGCATTCAAGGAGATAGGAATCAGACAGCTGAGCATGCAAAAGTGGATCACCCATGGTGTTGACCTGAGTTGGTCTAAGGTCGACCTGATCAATAGCAAGGAGATTTTAACATTAATTTTATATTCAAGACAGTTGAAAACCACATGTCAAACATATGCATTCAAACATAGTTTTCCATTTGCTTGAAACTCAAGCTTTTTCATTTTTATCAAGAGTTCATTAGTCATGAGGCACACAACACTCTGATGTTGATTTCAAGCAATGTAAAGGCAATGGCAAGAGGGACTGGCTCTTTGCTAGGGACCAAGTTATTCTTCACAACAGATTCTTTAAAGGCCCCGGGAACTTTTTCTTCTGGAAAGACACTTGGTTTGGTGAAAAGCGATTGAAGGACCTGATTCCCTCCAACCTGTGGTTGCAAGTTACTGAACAAAACATCAATGTTAATACTCTTAGTGATCCTAATCACTCCTACTGGAATGTTGTTTCTCAGTTTTTTCCTCATGACATTGTTTCAGCCATCAAGTTTTGCTGCTCCAAAAGTCTCCTTCCTGAAGATAGACAGATCTGGTGTCTGAATCCTTCTGGGACTTTCTCCATTAACTCTATGAGGAGACTGCAATATCCTGTGCAATACAGTTTCCCCTTCTCTCAACTTTGGGCAGAATTTGTTCCTTCGAAACTATCTGTTTTCCTCTGGAAATTTGTTCTAGGCATTCTCCCCACAGATAACAATGTTCGTAAGTGTGGCATTTATATCTGTTCCAGATGTTGCTGCTGCACCTCACCTCAAGAGGAGTCGGACTGTCATCTCCTGCTGCATAGCAACTTGGCTTTATCAACCTGGACTTATTTTAAGCAGATCTACTCAGCTGACCCTCAAAGATATCCTTCTGGTTATCTCTTCTTAACCCAAGTTATTCAAGAAACCAATGTTTCCAGCTTCCAGGGAAAGGTTTCACTGCTGATTGTCTTCTGTTGGCTTTGGGAGATTTGGTGTGAAAGGAACCATGGGAAATATGATGGCAAGTATCGCACTTCAAGAACTCTTTACTATAAAATTATTCATTCTGTCAACAATACCAGGTTTAAACATTGCTTGTCGACGGGTGATCTTTCTTTATTAAATGAGCTCCGGCATCTCTCAGTTCCTGTTCCTGAGATTAAGAGAAGGAAGCCTATGATTACTAGATGGATTCCCCCTCCTATTTGAAAGTTTAAGCTAAACACTGACGGAGCCAGCAAAGGCAACCCGGGTATTGGTGGGGGTGGAGGTCTGATCAGAGATCATGATGGAAATGTCCCTATTGCTTTTTGCCAGTACTATGGCCCCTGCCACAGTCTGGTGGCTGAGGCCCATGCCATGCTTGATGGCATGAGGTATGCTGCCTCCAAAGGCATGAAGATTTATTCAGCTGAATCTGATTCAACTCTTCTGGTCAATATTATCAAGGATGAAGTGAAATGCCCTTGGAGACTCCTGCCTTTCATTAATGAATTGCGCTCTCTCATTCAAAGTCAGCAGACTTCTGTAGTTCATATCTTCAGGGAAAGCAATAGTGCAGCCGGCGGCCTAGCAAATCTAGCTTGTACCAGCAAAGTTGTCTCCACCATTTACAACAATTCTTTTTCCCTTCCTCTTTTTATTCAGGGGGTATGCAGGTTGGACAAACTTTAGGTACCCAAGTATGCAGGTGAACCTCACACACACACACACACACACACGGGGGTGAATCCCACACACATACACACACACACAAACAAAGAAACACAAGCTGCAAGTACAATAGAAACATTGGGACAGACTCCCAAGACCACACAAGGCTAAGCACATCTAAAGACTCACTTCTGCCCTCTAAGCAGAGCACCAGACACACACTGAATACATATTAGAAATTGCAAACGAAATGCATAAAGACTATAGGAAAATTACATGTAGCTTCAGATACAAATCTAGAAGCTAGTGGTTGCAACTTCAGACATAGATCCGAAGACCTTCTTCATCTTCAAGCTTAGATTGGCTACAAGGAGGGATGCACTCCTTCCTTCCTCTTTGTCTTCGAACAACACTGGTTTTGGTCGAACCAGAGCTGGGCTGCTCATACACTCCCTTTTTCATCTCATAAATTTCTTCTTGGATGCTCAAGGGACATGGCTATCTTCCAGGGCAACAACAACTCCCTTTATGTAGAGAACTTCATATATATAGAAGAGCCAGTGGAAAGTTTTCCTCCAAGAATTCTGCCATAAGACCAATTCAAATTAAAGTATTTTCTTTTACCTCTGACCTGCTTTCAGCAGAGCTTGACTTGGTCCATCAGATATAAGGAAGTAGCTGGAAAGTTAAATTTCCCTCCAACATCTTTTCTTGGCTTTGTAGAAAATATTCTGAGGATATTGTCTTAAGGTTGCAGGGCTTTTCAGACCAGTCCTAGGAAATGACGGTGGCAAGGAGAGAGTGGACCATTTGTGAGAGATGTGGCAGATGGACAAGGCTTTGTCCATAAAATACTAGAGGGCTGACCACCTGACTAGTCCTCTCTTAGGACAGAAGAGACAGTTTTCCTAGCAGAGAAGACCTCTACAGATTTGGTCCCGAACATGGTCTTCTTGAAAAGGATGTTATGAGATGTTATAATGAGATGGCAGAGCCTCTAACCTAGGATGCTCTTCCAGACCTCAAAAGGTGAGTATTTGGAGGTTTACGCCTATAATTAATGCTATTTGGACGGTTTTCGAAAAGACATATAGGATAGAGTAGTTTTGAGTTTCTTCTTCAGTGAGGTCGACCTGCTATAAAAGTGGTGTTGACCTGTCTTGAAGTGGTGTTGACCTGTCTTAAGAAAACTGCCAGTTTAACAGTCTCTGCAAGGGACATGAGGTCGACCTGCTATAACAGTGGTGTCGACCTGTCTTGAAGTGGTGTTGACCTGTCTTAACAAAATCCTATCTTTAACGCTTTCTAGGAGCACCGTGGTGTCGACCCGCTGTAATTGTGGTGTCGACACTGCTTTACAGAATCCTGTCTTCAATGCTTTCTAGAAGGACCATGGTGTCGACATGCTGTAACTGTGGTGTCGACACTACTTTACATAATCTTATCTTCAATGCTTTCTGGTAGCACCATGGTGTCGACTTGCTGTAACTGTGGTGTCGACACTGCTTTAAGAAAACAACCAGTATGACAGTTAAGCTGTGAGGTCGATGCAATGGCTCCATGAGGTCGACACTTCTTCTTTGTGATGACCCAGTCTCCAGATACCAGGTAAACCTGATACCACTTGGATTTTGAGAGGCCTCCCAAGAGCGGTAAAGCTCCGAAGGGAGCCCTGTTAGAATCCAAGTGGTATCGGGTTTACTCGGTATCCGGTGTCTGGGTCATCACAGTTGGTATCAGAGCGTGTGTTTGTGGAAGTACATGGGAATTCGAGATATTGTAGTGCTAAGAGTCCATAAGGTCTAGTATAGTCAGTAGCTGGCATATGTTTTGTGTTCCTTTACCGCTTGCTTCTTGTGTGAGAGCATGTGTGCGCTGTGTTTACGCTGTGCATTGTGGTTTTGCTCTCGTCAGGTTCTGATGGAGCGTTTCTCTTTCGTCATGGTGTTTGTCTCGATTGTGCTTCACTGGGCAGAGTTTGTCGATAGACGTGAGTCTGTGGTGCAGCGTTTGAGTTTTTCCGTGGCTTGTTCAGGTGGCTGTTGGAATTTGTCATTGGTATGATGGCCGTGCATGTTCTCTAAGGAGATTATTGTTGTTTTGGCCTTCCCAGCTTGAGGTTTGTTCAGCCCTGAGGTGTTATGGTTGTGTTGAGGTGGTCGTTTGGATGCCTTGTTTGAGAGAGTGCTCGGGTGAACCTAGGATTTTCTTCCTGGTTAGCTACTGTTAGTCGAGCTTGATCTTTCTCTTCTTGTCTTGTGACGTCTTTTCGAGGTAAGCTTTAGAAGTGCTGTCTTCGTGAAGCCTACCGTGTCTACTTATATGTGGACTGTGTTAGTTCTGAACTTGACCTGCTCTTGTTTCGGCAGCGGCCTGGCTTTGGGCCCAGATTAAGGATTTGGGGGCCACTGTGCACCGTGTTCGACGTGCCGTGTTTGGCCGCTGTTGTGTTGTGAAGGTTCAGTGATTGTTTCAGGACTAGAGGATAAGCTGAGATAAGCATTCTTTGTGGCTTGTGCTGTGGCTGTTGGCATGATGGTTTGCACTTTGGCTACTTGTGATCGGCTGTTAGTAGGATCGGTACTCGAGGCGTGGTCCATTACAGTTTCATGAATTGTGACGGCGTCGAGTGTGTGCTGAGATGCGGATGCCGAGTTGTCTGTGATGCCTATGTGCGTGGTGTTGAGGGCGCAGTGGAAGCGTGTGGGCTCATAACCCACAGGTCGAAGATCGTTTGGTTGGAAGATTCTGACCGGCCAAGAGGATTGTTTCCTCGGTGTTTCGTTGTCATGGCTATGTATGCCTTGATGTTGTTGGTTGCCATGTCGTTGCTTGAGGCATTGTGGTGTTGGCACCTACGAGTTCGAGAATTAGAGAAATATGTCGACATATATGCTAGTCGAGTACCCATTTCTTCTGTAATTTTTGGAAGTTGTACTCTCGGGATAGATCGTGGTCCTAGAGATGCATTCTCCGAGATTGTTTTGGGTCCTTGTTGGTAAGCTGCGAGTGGCTAGTACATTTTAGCCATGTGGTCAGCTGTAAATTTTCCTGGATGTGACCTAGCTTGCAATTGTCCCATGGTTCTGTGTCGAGAACGGAGTCGGGATTCTGTAGGTGTTGTTGTTTGGCGGTTTGTGTTTGTGGTCCAATGTTGTCATTAGCATTCTGCGTGCCAGATTCGTTATTGTTCATGGTGCGGAAG
Source organism: Amorphophallus konjac (assembly GCA_022559845.1). Classification (NCBI taxonomy): domain Eukaryota; kingdom Viridiplantae; phylum Streptophyta; class Magnoliopsida; order Alismatales; family Araceae; genus Amorphophallus; species Amorphophallus konjac. Next base: position 341,738,642 of record CM040126.1, on the reverse strand, counting down.
CCGATAGTTGGAGCAATTAGCTGAGAGGACTATGTTTCCTTGTCTAAGCTGATGCTTGTTGTGTCTGCCAAGTAGGTGTGTTATCGGTGGCTGTTTCATGGCATGGGTCGTGTCTCCTTCCATTGTGAGATGATAGGGATGATGCCTTATTTCGGAGGTGCCAGATTTGTGTTCCTTTGTGTGCCATGCTCGTTCTGTGGATCGATGTACCTTAAGATCGAGCGTGTGCCTGTGATTGTGGTCTGGCAGTGTCCCTCTAAATTGTGTTTTTTTTCGAGAATTATGTTATCGTGTTTTGTGTTTGAGGTTTGGTTGATTCTTGGAGAGCGTAGCCAATGTTTGGGGTTGTTCTTCCCTTTTCTCTTCTTAGCTCCTTAAATTTTGAGGACAAAATTTCTAAAAGGAGGGAGGCTGTAATACCCTAGACTCTTCGGATCGGAATCGCAGAGCTTTCCGAGCACTTTCGTGGGTCTTGATTGTGTTTTATGATCCACTCGGATTTTTCCCTTGTATAACTTGCGAAACCCCGTAGAGAGTTAACCATTGAGTTTTGAGACTCCGAGACACTATAGGTGCATTGTGCTCTTATCGAGGATCGCGGAGACTATTTTTTCATATTTTTCCGAGTTTACAAAATTTCGTGCCAAAAATCAGATTTTAGGAATATTGCTAAATTCTTATTTTCTTTTCCTTTTAACGCTTCCTCTCTCCTCTCTCATCCCTCACGATTTCTCACTTCTCTCCCTCCGTTCTCTCTCCTCTCTTCTCTCCCCCGGGCGCGCGACCGTGGTAGAGCTGGATGAGGTGGTGACGGTGTGGAGTTGATCTGGAGCGTGATGGCGCGAATATTAGAGCGTGGCGTAGGCACGATCCCATTCGTGGATTCAAAGCCTGTGTGGATTATTCGTGTGATGGTTTTCGGCGTGGTGTCGCCGTTTCGGCACGCGAGATCTTCGGTGGAGGTAGGGGGATGGATACCCTACTCTTTTCCTGCTTCCTATCGTGGTTTGGAGCCAAACGGTGTGAGTTTGAGCGGGTTTTCCAATTTTAAGGGTGAAATCATGTTTCGGGGGTGTGAGCCATGCTCGCCGTTCCAGGTGATGCTTTTCACATTAAATGGTAAAATATGAACCACTGGCATGTTGGTATTTGTTTCCCGCCAGTTTAACTCTGTTTGGTTGTGAATTGGGGCCGGTATGAGCCCGTTTGTCCATGTGACTCGTTTTGGGTCGATTCGTGGGAATCGCTCGTTTTCAGTTGTTTTATGGTCGGTTTGATACCTTCTGGCTATGGAAGGTTGATATCGACTCTAGGGATGTTCACCCGTCGTTTAGGAGCGATTGGGGCATGGAAAGACTGTGTTTTATGAGTTCTTGCGGATTTCGGATCGGAGGCTGAACGCGGTTCCGCAGAAACCGCGTTCGACTCTCGACCTTGGTAGCGGTTAGTCTTGAACCGCGACTACTTTTTGGGCTTAGTTGGTTCGATGCGTATGGCGGTGGGAGAATGTGGTCAGCGTTCAACTGCTTTTGACTGCCGTGGTTAGCTTGAAACCACGTCTGCCTGTCTTCGTCTCCACCTGCCTTGTCTTCTTCTAGACATGGTTTGTGGCGTACCGCGGCTAGGATTCCCATGGTCAATGCGTTACCGCGTCCGAATGAACGCTGTTATCTTGGAACCGCGTTTGTCTTTGGGTCGACTCCGCTTCGTGAAGCGTTGACTCCATCTTCTTCTTCTCTCTTTATATGTTTCTCGTACATAGGCCAGAAGCAGTTTGTCTGGAACCGCGGCTATGTAGCGACCCTGGTGTAAACACGGCTACTCCTTAACAATGTCTGGGTTTCTCTGGTGAGCGTGGCTTGTTGAGAACCGTGGCTGGTGTAACCGCGGCTAGTTCTCAACTGCGGCTCTGTTCCGTCCACTAGAAGCGGCTAGCTCGCGATCGCGACTACCTTCTGGGTGTTTTCTTCGTTGGTTTGGCTTTCGGTTATTGTGGCTTTGACCCCTTGGTTAGCCCATTGTTCTGTGGATGTCTTGGACGTCCTATAGGGGCTGTGACTGTGTTATAGGGTGTCTGGGAGTGCCATTGTACCGAGCGGTATTCCGTGTTATTTCAAGGATCATTATGGTTTTCGATCAATCCGGTTGTGACCAGTGGTTGACACGTGACCTCGTGAGTGTCCTGTCTATCCCGTGAGGATCGAGACCTGGTTTTGGACGCTTGTAGGTATCGTCTTACCTCAGTTTGTGTGTCCATGTGTTTGAGGGCTTTGGTAATCCCTCATGTTCCGTGTCTCGTATTATGCGGAATTGTGAGTCCGTTGAGTGGCCTTGGGGCCAAGGACTCATTATTGATATTTTGGATTTGGCTGTTCTATGCCATTTTCCATGATGTGTTTACCGTGACCTGGCTTAGGGACTAGGCTGATTGACGGCGTGTTGCCGTGATGTGCGACGATCTTGACCTGAGTCTTGTGACTCAAGGATCGTTGTGAGCAGGTCTAGTTGGTTGTCCTGAGTCTGATGGCAGTTCCGTGTGCTGCCTTGTGCTTCGTGGTATGTGCGACGGGTACGCGCGTGATCTATCCGTACTTCGCTATTTTGAGTCTCTGTGTCTAGTGAGCCTCCACTAGTCGTAGCCTGATGACACTTTCCGTGTGTCGGCCCACCTAGGAGTGGTGGTAGGGCATGTTCCCATTTGAGATGGTTTGTAGGCTGGTTGCCGTGGGCCCCTTTGTCTTGCCGTGAGAGTCCTACGGAAGGGGAAAACCAGCTAGAGGCCTGGCTCAAGACATTGAGCTTGTGTGTGCACACGTGGTCAGGGGCGTTGGACGAGCGTCGATGGGCGTGACCCTGACTAGTAACTCGTTTATGTTGTTCCTTGATTTCCTGTTGAGTGTCTCAGTTATCGCATTCTAGGAGAGTGGGAGACGCTTGAGGCGCAATGTAAGATGTCAGTGGACGCATCTGACTATTCTTCTTGTGAGGAGGTACTTCTGTCACATGACACTTGACTTGTGGCTTTCGTGACTGTTTTCCGTCACTATTGGCGTGACTTGCCAGGTAGTTTGTGTTCGGCTTCACCCGAGGTTACGGTTACTGTAGCGTACACGACGGTGAGATCGTGTATGTCTTGTGCTTTTAGACCATGTGGTCTTAAGTTGGGCTGTTGTCTCTGTAGATGAGCCTGCACGACTGAGGTGTCGTGATGTGTCCTGGCTGTATCGCCAGAGTTTCTTGATATCGGTTTCGTGATTCATGACTATGTGTCTGGGGATTCGTGTCTTTGTCGATTATGGGTAGTTAGAAGGCTGAGATCTTATCAGCTGCCGTGTTTCTGTTCTGTACGGCTTTCCTCTTTACTTATACTATTGTTCCTACTCCTGCTATTACTGCTTTGATATAGTTGTTTAGCACTACTATTTACAGCTTTTGTTTCGTGGTAGGGATCTGCGGGACCCCTACTGAGCCAGTGAGACAAGGCTCACCCCTGACTTTTCAGTTGTAGCTATGCTTCCTCGTGCTTGGAGGTACTACTGCGGCAGTTCTTAGTGCCAGTGTTGCCAGTGTCAGGCTACCCCCGACTTGAGAGTACATTCTCTTTCCTATTGTACTATACTTTAGTTGGACTGGACTATGCTAGCTCTGTAGTTTTAATTTTTATAGAAAATATAATTTTATTTCTGGTATTTTAGCAATCCTGATCATAGTAAATAATTGCTTACTGCTTTATCTGGAAGTTCAATGTACTTTACACACTCCTTTTTTATCCCTTCGGAGCTTCACCGCTCTTGGGAGGCCTCTAAGAATCCAAGTGGTATCGGGTTTACCTGGTATCCAAAGTCTGGGTCATCACATTCTTCACTTTTTGAGTTTTCAGCCTCGCCACCTATTTTTCATCACCTGCCTTGGGTTTTGTGCAACAATTATCTCGATTTCTGTGCATTTGCATCTAAAGTTTCTTTTTCAACCTTAATAGGTTCTTGCTCCTTTAGATTTATGTATCTTGAATTCAACCTTGCCCTGCTGCTCATTTTCATGATCTCTTCACATGCTCATCTTCATGGGACCATTCTCATGCCAGTGCTATCCTTGACCTGAAACTTATAAAGTTTGACAGTATTAATTTCATATAAGACTCATAGCAATGAGTCATAGTCAGACATCATCAAAAAAATAGAATCAAGCATGTTCCACACATGCCCAACATCGTATTCTACTTATCATATATATATATATATATATATATATATATATATATATATATCTATAAGGCGGCAGGCAGCTTTTTCCTCACGATCACCCTTCGTGCGACTGTAGGGATTAAAGTATCCATGAAGTGTTAGACAGAATTTATGACGTCTCTATGGCTAAGGACCACTTGCTCACATTGTGTGTAGAGTGTGGGAGTTTTGTCTGGGTGTATTTCATGGGCTACACCAGCAACATAGCTATGACACTTCCCCTAGACGGATGCACTCACCGCAAATTAGTTTTTCATTCCTTAGTGTATGCCGTGATGCACACATATCTAGAATCGGGGTAACGTTATTTAGCAAGGAAGCATGGTCCTAGAAGATTTGAAGGAGGTGTATTAAACTATATTGTAGACAAGCATGCAAGAGGGTAAACAAGCATTCAGAATCAAAAGCATTATATATATATATATATATATATATTGATGGGGCATCAAAGGTGATTTCCATACACGGGTGAAGTGTATTTGTGTGTTATGGCTTGTATGAGATTGTAATTATGTAATTTCTTTCATTTGGGCTCCTTGTAAGGCTTATATCAAGCCAATGGGCCATTTGTAATGTAGAGTCCATGGCTAGGTTGCCATTAGTAGAGTCCATTAAGGAGCTTATGCCATATTGGGTCATTAGGTTTCTAATGGGTCATTAATGCACTTAAGGCCCAAATTGGGTTACACTCCCTCATGGGCCAACTAAGTTGGAAGGGTCCAAGTCTAGCATGGGCTTGTGGATGGTTCATGGCCCATGAATGGCCCTTGGCCCATGAAGGGGGGCGCCCCCTCTTTTGGCTCCATTAGGCTAGGTTGTTTAGTTTTTTTTTCTTTCCTTCCTTTCTTTGACCACATGTTGTAAAAATTAGGAATTGGCTTCCTTTAAATATGTTATTTTTGTGGTTGGTCACATCCAATCCCAGCCATCCTTTCCACCATACCTAGATCTAAGGGTGGATATTGGCTTTGGCATGTAACCTATAAAGAGTTGTAATTTCTCATTTTAGTAGAATTAATGCATGAAAAAATCAGAATTTTATGTGTAAGCCTTGGAGCTTGGTGCGCCCCTTGCCTCTCCCCTGCTGTTATTCCTTCCCCAACCCCAGATCTAGAGTGTATCCCTCTTCTATCATCCCCTCTCAACCTCCGGTGATCGTCTGTGCCGCCGCCGCCGCCGCCGTTCGTGCTGCCTTAGAGCCGCCGTGGAATCGTCATCAAGTTTCTGTCCTACTGGATAGAGGTGTGGTTCGAGAATTTCTGAAGCCAGCCACGAGTTCTGATGGATTTGAAATTTTGAGGGTTGGTTCCTATCTTCTATCCCCTTCTCCACAAAAAAATTGAGGTTCAAAATCCACCGTTTCATATCCTTACCATTTCGTTAAACTCTCAATCTCAGATCTGTTCTGTCACTGTCTACAGTGACAGTAGCCCTGAGTTTCATGTCTTAGGTCTACTTTTTGATTTATTTTGGTTCTCCCAATTTTACTGGAGGTTACACCCATCCACCCCTTCTTCCAAAAGTTTTCTCAATTTTTGGTTCGTCCATTTCATATTTTCTACAAATCATTCTCAGTCCCAGCTACAGTTCTGTCCCCCTGATCCTAGATCCGACCTTCGTCCACTAAACAAATCACAGAAAATCATAGATACATCCCAACGGGTCCAAACCAATTTTGTTGTCTTCCCCGCTCAAATTCCAACAACTTTACTGAAGAACACAACCCCTGATTCGAACGTCTCCCTTGCGGTCAAAGGCAATCCACAGGGAAGTTCTCTGCTGACCTGTGATTTCAGGAACTGTACAACAGAAGATTAAAAATTCCGTACGTCAAGATCCGAGCAGATCCAAGCCATATCTTTAGGCCTAGTTGAAGAACTTCAAACTAGCTTTCCAATGGCGCTAGTCTTGTGTCGATCCGACGTCGAGGCTGATCGCAGCGTCCATTCTCGCCGGAGCGCGCGCTGCAAAACAGTAACCACCAGTCCGTGGACAGCAAACCCGACGGGTGCCGATTGGAACCGCCCGACCCCCGGGTGACGTTCCGGTGTGCTGCCAGCCCAGTGAACACTTCCCTAAGTGTCCACACTACTGCGGCGCCACCGGGTCCCACACGGCCCCTCCAGACAGCACGTGGGCCCCACGGTCGTGATCACGCGTGTAGCCGAATCAACACACGAAGCTGCCCGTCATCCCGAATTCGGTCCTCCCGGGCCCCTGGTGTCGCCCTTTACCTCCCTGCGTGGAGTGGGCATATTTCCATTGCTGTAATATTCATGTATTAACTGTCCCGGGAGCACGAGTTCGGCCGGGCCCGTCGTCCCCACGCCGAGCGCGTGGAGGTATCGCATTCGCTCCTTTACTTGGCATTTTGCTTAATTTTCATATATACTTGCTTATGCCACTGCTAGAGAGCATGATAGGGTAATTAGCTCACTTTCTATTTATATCACCGCTGCTGCGAGAGAGAGCGTTACCGTCCCGTGACCCGATGCGGGCACAAGTGATAGCCGACCACCCTAGCTCACAGCCGGTTTCTCAACCGCGCACATCCGACGCTTCCCTCGTTAAGGGGCAGTCACGAGCTTGTCGTGTCCGTGGTCTCGTCCCGCATCAATTTGGTGTCAGAGCGAGTTTGAGTCTAGGGTGTCAAAAAAAAAAGAGTGTCATTTACATCGAGTCATTAGTCGGTCTAAGTCGAGTTTAAAGTCATCATTGTTTTAAAACAAAAAAAAAGTGTCTTTTTGCATTTGCATCCCTTTACTCGGTATATCAAAAGGTGTTGTCCGAACGTTAGGCTACGCCTATCGGGAAGACCGCACACTTGCCCGAGTGATCTTCGGATCGATTAACTCCGCCACGTGCCGAGTTTTGGTTACGTCTAGGTGCATCATATTAGTGTGTGTTTGCTTTAGTCGGCATCGTCTAGTCGGTGTGTTTGCATGCCCACTCGTCGAGGTACTCAATACTCACCCCCACCACCACCAATGGCGGAATCTCGAGTCTATAGTTCCGATGAGGTGGCCACTATGTTCCGAACTCATATGGGAAAAATGGATGGGTTGAGTGAGCGCATGGATGAGTTAAGCACTCGAGTGGATAGGATGGAAGAAGCGAGTACCCGAGTGAATTGCCTAGGCACCCGCCTAGAAGAGAGGATGAAAGTTGTAGAGGATAGGGCCGCTGGGTCGAACCAGTCCGTTCAAGGATTGGTCGGGAGAGTCACCGCACTAGAGAAAGGACCAGCCGAGACACACCCGATTGCCCTAGTCCAGGCACCCGCCCCACCTACACAAGGTCAACCGGAGCCGGTTCATCAAACCGCGACTCCAAGGGTTCAAGGGGTAGCTACTAGGAGGCACGAAGTCCCCGAGGTGCATGACTACGAGTCCGATAATGAGCATCGGGGACATGGTCGTGATTATCGCCATACACGGCGTACCCACGACCAAGATATGGATGAACGGGCCATTCGGACCATTCGGGCCGACCCTCCCACCTTTGACGGGTCCTTAGACCCGAAGGTCTACCTTGATTGGGAGGCTGGTATGGACCGATATTTTGAGTGGTTCGAGATGTCGGACCAACGAAAAGTCAAGTATGCCAGGATGAAACTTTTAGGCCAAGCCCAAACCTATTGGAGAAACATGAAGAACCTATTGTTTCATCGTCAAGAACCCCCGATCGATACATGGACCGATATGCGGGAGAAGCTTAGGAAGAAGTACCTCCCTACCTCCTACCGCCAGCGTCTTATAGAGAGGTGGCAAAGTCTCACCCAAGGAGACCGGTCCATCTGGGATTACATCGCCGAATTTGATGAGTACTACTTGCGATGCGATGCCATGGAGGAGGATTCCCTTACCGTCTCTCGGTTTTAGCGTGGCCTACTCCCACACCTACGGTATGAGCTTCTCCGCCTCAAGGTGGACAAGCTGGAGGATGCATACCAAGTTGCTCTCGAGATGGAGCAATTCGAGGGTGAGTTCGAGTCTATTCCCCGGTGGAGCCCCGCTCCTCCCCGTAGTGACTCCCGTGGCTCCTTAGGTTCATACCCGAGGGGACCCATGACTCGTCCACAGGAGCCCGCCCGTCAGGAGCACTTTGCTCCTAGACCTCGACCTCCCCCACCACGGGATCTACCTCCACCCCATCCACCGACACCCGTTGCCCGTCCCGCGGCACACATGGCCCGCCCCCTGGCCCCGACACTTCCCCCGCTGTTGCCCACGGCGCCTACACCCCCACCCTTGTTACCTACGCCCCCTACCCGTCGGGAGGATAAGGGTAAGGCCCCTCTTATCGGGGAGAGTAGTCGATCACGAGTGCAGTGTTTCCACTGTCATGGATTTGGCCACATTGCCAGCGAGTGTCCCGCTCGCGCCACCCTAGCCTTAGGTGTTAGTGGATCCATACCTCCCGAGCCCGAGTGTGTTGATTACGAGGCCGATGAAGCACTAGCCGAGGAGTACTATGCCTTGGGAGGGGAAGAGTGGGAGAGCTCTCCCGCCGCTCAGGATGCAGCCATCTAGTGGGCTTGATGCTACCACCTTAGTCTAGAGTCATATATTAGTCAGTGTGTTTTCCTTGTGTGGTTTGTTTTGTGTGGTGTGTTTTGAGTCGATTGTTTGTGTGGTTTGCATACGTGTGTTAGTGCATGGTGAGTCTGCATGTGTCTTGTGTAAGCTCATTGTCGTTCTCTTATGAGTAAGAGGTGATTGGACTCACTTGATGAGTATGGGATCGGTTCTACTTCTATACCCGGATCAGTCACCTATAGGGACTCAGCGGTGATTCCTAGTGAGTCTTTGAGCTGCTTCCTTCCTTTTCGAGAGTGCCCCTTCGGAGTGACAACCTTTAGCCCATAGCAGTTCGCATATCGAGTATATATGGAATGAGCAGGTGACGATCACTTGGAGTGGAGTATACCCGCGCTACTTGGCACGGTGACGGATCTGTCGGAGTACCGGAGCAGCCATACCCCTACTCGATGGGGTCGAGTTCCTCCCACCCGGGGAGAATTGATGGGGCATCAAAGGTGATTTCCATACACGGGTGAAGTGTATTTGTGTGTTATGGCTTGTATGAGATTGTAATTGTGTAATTTCTTTCATTTGGGCTCCTTGTAAGGCTTATATCAAGTCAATGGGCCATTTGTAATGTAGTGTCCATGGCTAGGTTGCCATTAGTAGAGTCCATTAAGGAGCTTATGCCATATTGGGTCATTAGGTTTCTAATGGGTCATTAATGCACTTAAGGCCCAAATTGGGTTACACTCCCTCATGGGCCAACTAAGTTGGAAGGGTCCAAGTCTAGCATGGGCTTGTGGATGGTTCATGACCCATGAATGGCCCTTGGCCCATGAAGGGGGGCGCCCCCTCTTTTGGCTCCATTAGGCTAGGTTGTTTAGTTTTTTTTTCTTTCCTTCCTTTCTTTGACCACATGTTGTAAAAATTAGGAATTGGCTTCCTTTAAATATGTTATTTTTGTGGTTGGTCACATCCAATCCAGCCATCCTTTCCACCATACCTAGATCTAAGGGTGGATATTGGCTTTGGCATGTAACCTATAAAGAGTTGTAATTTCTCATTTTAGTAGAATTAATGCATGAAAAAATCAGAATTTTATGTGTAAGCCTTGGAGCTTGGTGCGCCCCTTGCCTCTCCCCTGCTGTTCTTCCTTCCCCAACCCCAGATCTAGAGTGTATCCCTCTTCTATCATCCCCTCTCAACCTCCGGTGATCGTCTGTGCCGCCGCCGTTCATGCCGCCTTAGAGCCGCCGTGGAATCGTCATCAAGTTTCTGTCCTGCTGGACAGAGGTGTGGTTCGAGAATTTCTGAAGCCCGCCATGAGTTCTGATGGATTTGAAAATTTGAGGGTTGGTTCCTATCTTCTAGCCCCTTCTCCACAAAAACATTGAGGTTCAAAATCCACCGTTTCATATCCTTACCATTTCGTTAAACTCTCAATCTCAGATCTGTTCTGTCACTATCTACAGTGACAGTAGCCATGAGTTTCATGTCTTAGGTCTACCTTTTGATTTATTTTGGTTCTCCCAATTTTACTGGAGGTTACACCCATCCACCCCTTCTTCCAAAAGTTTTCTCAATTTTTGGTTCGTCCATTTCATATTTTCTAAAAATCGTTCTCAGTCCCAGCTACAGTTCTGTCCCCCTGATCCCAGATCTGACCTTTGTCCACTAAACAAATCACAGAAAATCATAGATACATCCAAACGGGTCCACACCAATTTTTCTGTCTTCCCAGCTCACATTCCAACAACTTTGCTGAAGAACACAACCCCTGATTCGAACGTATCCCTCGCGGTCAAAGGCAATCCACAGGGAAGTTCTCTGCTAACCTGTGATTTCAGGAACTGTACAACAGAAGATTGAAAATTCCATAAGTCAAGATCCGAGCAGATCCAGGCCATATCTTTAGGTCTCGGTTGAAGAACTTCAAGCTAGCTTTCCAACGGCGCCAGTCTCGTGTCGATCTGACGTCGGGGCTGATCGCAGCGTCCATTCTAGCCGGAGCGCGCGCTGCAAAACAGCAACCACCAGTCCGTGGACAGCAAACCCGACGGGTGCCGATCGGAACCGCCCGACCCCCGGGCGACGTTCCGGTGTGCCGCCAGACCAGGGAACACTTCCCTAAGTGTCCACACTACAGCGGCGCCACCGGGTCCCACACGGCCCCTCCAGACAGCACGTGGGCCCAACGGTCGTGATCACGCGTGTAGCCGAATCAACACACGAAGCTGCCCGTCATCCCGAATTCGGTCCTCCCGGGCCCCTGGTGTCACCCTTTACCTCCCTGCGTGGAGTGGGCATATTTCCATTGCTGTAATATTCATGTATTAACTATCCCGGGAGCACGAGTTCGGCCGGGCCCATCGTCCCCACGCCGAGCGCGTGGAGGTATCGCATTCGCTCCTTTACTTGGCATTTTGCTTAATTTTCATATATACTTGCTTATGCCACTGCTAGAGAGCATGATAGGGTAATTAGCTCGCTTTCTATTTATATCACCGCTACTACGAGAGAGAGCGTTACCGTCCCGTGACCCGATCCGGGCACAAGTGAGAGCCGAGCACCCTAGCTCACAGCCGGTTTCTCAACCGCGCACATCCGACGCTTCCCTCGTTAAGGGGTAGTCACGAGCTTGTCGTGTCCGTGGTCTCGTCCCGCATCATATATATATAGGTATAAATGTATATATCATTATAATATACGCGTATCTCATATACCATCATTCCGCTTGATGCAAATACCTACAAGTTAGTCATTCGAGAGTAAGTAGAAACATTAATGCCAAAGTGAGAGGGAAAGGATTTTATGCATAGTGATGGGTCCCGGTGGGACGAAGGGGGTTGACATTAGCCAACGGCGGTCATTTTGTCCAGACGATAAGTTTGGGTCAGAAATGAGATGACAGGCCTTGACAAGATGTCTCAACCGGAAGCGAATAGCTGGTTTTGATGGGAAGTCTAGCCCGAGAGCAGGAGAGCGAGCTCTGCCAAACAGATGGGTAGCGGGCTAAATTTTGGAGAGTAGGCTGTGGAAGCTGGTAGATGGCAGGAAAGCGGGTTGTGAAAGTCGGAAGGTAGTAACAAAGTGGGCCGTGAAAGCCGATAGATAGTGGGAGAGCAAGCTGTGTAAGCCAATGAATGGAGGGATAGCAGGCTTCGAGGGGAGGTCTAAGTCTTTGAGTTGTACCGATTATCACGGTGGGACATGATAGTAATTATTGAGATAGGCCTAAGCCAAAGGGTAGCGAGATAAAGGGTTTGACGAAAAGTCTAAACTAAGAGATAGCGAGATAGCGGGCTTTGGCCGAAGGATAGCAAGATAGCGGGCTTCAACGATATGTCTAAGCCGAAGAGCAGCGGGCCTTAACCGAAGGTCTAAGCCAAAAGGTAGTAGGAACATGGGCTGTGAAAGCTAGAAGGTAGTAGTAAAGCAGGCCGTAAAAGTCGAAAGATAGCAGGATAGCAGGCTGTAAGAGCCAGAAAGTAGCGGGATATTAGGCTGCAAGAGCCAGTAGGTAACAAGGTAGCAGACTGTGAAAACCAGAGATAGCGAAACAGCAGGGTATAAGATCCAGGGCTAGTGGGACAGCATGCTATGAGAGCCAAAAACAATGGAATAGCAGGCTACGAGAGCCAGAGATAGCGTGATAGCAGGCTACGAGAGCCAGAGAGAGCGGGATAGCAGGCTGTAAGCGCCAGAGATAGCAGGCTACAAGAGCCAACAATAGCGGAATAGCATGCTACAAGAACTAGAGATAGCAGGCTACAAGAGCCAGAGATAGTGGAATAGCAGGCTACAAGAGCCAGAGATAGCAAGAAAGAGTCAGAGATAGCAGGCTCAGCCAGAGATAGCAGGCTACAAGAGTTAGAGATAGCAGAATAGCTGGCTACAAGAGCCAGAGATAGCAGGGTAAGCTAGTGATAACATGCTACAAGAAGCAAAAACTACGGAATAGCAGGCTACGGGAGAAAGAGATAGCAGGCTAAGCTAGTGATAGCAGGTTATAAGAGCCAGAAATAGCGGAATAGCAGGCTACGAGAGCCAGAGATAGCAAGATAGCAGGCTACGAGAGCCAGAGATAGCAAGATAGTGGGCTACGAGAGCCAGAGATAGCAAGATAGCGGGCTACGAAAACCAGAGATAGCAGGTCACAAAAGCCAAAAGATAGCAAGATAGCAGACTACATGAGCCAGAAGGTAACAGTATAGTAGGCTACAAGGGTCAGAGATAGCAGGCTACAAGAGCCAGAATATAGCAATGAAGCGGACTGTAAAAGCCAGTGAATAGCAGGAAAGTGGGCTATAAAACCGAAAGATAGTCGGGATAGCAGGCTACGAAAGTTAGGGGGTAATAGGGAAGCGGGCCCTGAAAGCCAGAAAGTAGTTTAGCCAATTTTGATGCAGGACGGACACGCGACATGGGACTCTAGCTCGTGATCGTCCCTATGCGAGGGAAACGTGGGACCGTGCGCGGTTGAGAAACCAACAGTGAGTCTCGGGTATCGGCCTTTCCGCGTTAACTCGGGTCGAGTCACGGGATGGTCACTCACTCTCGCTTTCGCAGTGGTGATGAAAAGATAACAAGCTAGATAATCTATCACTCATGCAGCGGCATATACAAAATATACGAGTAAAGCAATGTCTATGAGGAGGGTAGGGAGTGTACCTCCACACTTCGGGCGTGGGGAAGACGTTCCCGGCCAATTACGGTAACTCCCGGTAACAACGGTAAAAGTTAATTACAACAAGTAATTTTATTACCCACTCCACGCAGGGAGGTAAAGGGTTACAAGTGGGGCCCGGGAGGACCGACCTTGGGTTGACGGGCAGCAATCTGAAGGTGCATACGGCACGAACTCGGCCTGCTGGTCCGACTCGACACTATTCCAACTCGGTGCTGCGCCAACTCGGTTGCTGACTCACTGGACAGCAAGCAACGGTTTCCAAAGGAACGTCGCCTTCCTAAGATCTTCTGGAGGCGCCGCTTGGCTGGGACGATGGCAGGGCATCCCTGAACGACCCCCTGAAGGGGCGGCTCCTGAAGTTGATTTTTGATATTTATTTCTGAATTTCTTCTGGACTGTAATTTCGGACCTGCACAGGGAGCAGACCTGCAGGCCTTGGCGACACGAATTACGACGCTCAGATCCGGAGGCCGATCGAGACATAACTGGTACCGTTGTAAAGATCACTCATAGATCTACAACATATAATTTTGACAGCTCCATCTACTTAACGGATTGAAAATGAATATGACTGTAACACTGTTTTTGTTTCTGACTCGGACTGACAGACACACATGGCAGCAAAGGATCTGCCTAAAACAGACCTTTGACCAAAAGGAAAATGATTTTTCTTGACTCCACGAAAATTATGGTGGAAGGGGATATATGTGTGGAACGTTGAGTAATTTTTTGGGATTTTCTTAAAATTCGTAAGGGGGTGGAGAAAATACGACAAGGTGACTCTGTCCCGTAGATCTACAAAAGGGAAGATTACTAAGAGGACAAACAAAAATATGGGAAAAATACCTAATGACTTCCAAATGACACGAAATTTGAACTGGAGGTTAAGGGAGATGGATAGAACAAACCCTCAAAATTACGGCTTGAACAGACAACCATAAAAAAGATAAAATTTCGTAGGTGAGGTTCTATCCTGATAGAGATAGAACTCCGACGAGTGGCGGTGGCGGCGCGATGGCGGCTCGAACGGCGGCGACAGAGAAGAATTAAGAGGGGCTAAGGAGAATGTAGGAGAGGGCTTCACACCCAAGATTCAGTAGAAATCCATCTGCAAAGGGGGAGAGGGGGAGAGACAAGGGGTGCCCTTGGGCTTGCTCTTAGCAAAAATGCTTAATTTTTCATTAAAATCTCTAATGACACTATACATAGGCTTATATAGAGAATGGCAAGGGGTGGGGGGCTAGGAATTTCATGGGAGAGAGGGGATTTTCTTCCCCATGTGGTCAAATGACCAAAAAAAATAAAAAATACAACATGGGATAAACTATATTATAAGGGGGAAGCATCTTGGACTTTAAGGGTTAGAATATTGGACTTTTTAATCCAATTCCCCTTGAATGGTCAAGCCATCTAGAAGCCCACCATGGACCTTTGACTGACCCCACATGGGCCCTAAGACTTAGTGGACCAATAGGAAAGGAGATGGGGGCCCATTGCTGGTCCTACTGGACTTTTACACAAAAACCCAAAGAATCCTAAGGAATGACAAATTGGCTTATAAAGCCTTACAATTGCAAACCTACTTCCCAAGGATATAAATGCAAACTAAAAGGACACAAATATAAAAAAAAAATTTAGTGCCCGGTGTAGATTCCCATCAAATTTATATTATAGCGGGCTTTTAGCCGTTGAGGCTGAGTCATTATGCAAGATAGTTGAAATGCGTGATAGCGAGCTTTAGCTAAAGTGGCTGAGCCAAAAGAGAGGATAACTGAAAACCCTGATAGCAGTCTTTGGCCAAAATGACTAAGCCGAGGGATAAAATAGTTGAAGAGTTGTGATAGCGGTCTTAAGCCGAAATGGCTAAACCGAAGGATAAGATAACTAAGATATAAGGTAGCAGGCTTTGGCCGGCATGGCTAAGCCGAAAGATGAAATATCTGAGATACAAGGTAGCGGGGCTTGGCCGGCATGGCATACCGAATGATGAGATAGTCGAAGTATATTGTAGCGGGATCTGGCCGGATAGGCTAAGCCAAAGGATAAGATGGCTGAGAAATCATTGTTGTGTGGGAATGTCAGATCTAGAGGGGAGGGGTGAATAGATCTGCCCATCCTTTTCTAGTTAAACAAAGATTGTAGTAGAATAAAACAACTAGCACATGAAACAAGAACCTATATGCAAGATGATGAAGTGTAAGTAGACAACGAGCCTAAGCAAGCATCTAGCGTAGGGCAATCAAGCACACACAAACCACAAGAACAGGGATTTTTAGGTGGTTCAAACTCAAACCTGAGTTCTACGTCCACCCCTCACTTAAACCAAGTGAGGCTTCACTAGTGCCACCGCACTAAGCCGTTGTAAACACAACAAACGGCACAACTGGCCAACCATAGACAACAGAAGCCCTCCATCTATCTTCCTACATAACCATGTAGGGACTGAAACACCACAGACTGGAGAACACCTCTGTCTGTCTTCCTACAACACCGGTAGGGACGGTTCACAGTTTTTGATGAGAACAAACGAAAAGGAACAATGGATAAAATTCAGATAGAGTGAGTGAAACTTATGTCGTAAGTAAAGTTTCTGTCTGAAAGATGGAGAGCTTGGACGGCTGCTTGTAGAACCCTTGCTTCCTTCACAATGGCTTTTCCTTGCAGGACAAAGAGCAGTTAGAAGAGGAGGTTGCGATCAACTTCAGATCTTCAGGTAATGGCCTTGGGTTGTTCTCCTTCTTCTTTCTTCTTCTCTTCTTGTTCTGGATGTATATTGCTTTGTTTTCTTCTTCTTCTCCAAGGTGCGTCGGCAGCAGTAGCAGCAGCTTCAGATCTTGCTCTTTTAGTCTGTCTGTCCTCTGCCTCAACAGCAGTAGCTCCCCTCCTCTTTTTGGAGCCTACGCGGTTACCTGTGTGCATGGGATTGCATGACACAGCTGGCCCTATAGAGGGAACTTTCCCTCCAAAACTCCTGTCCACTTTTGTTCCAAATCTGAGCATTAAATGATCCTTGTGGACAATATCCAACAGACTACTTCCTCATTGGCTCAGGTCACTTCTATGCTTGTTGTACCTTCCTAGGATCATCTCCCATTGGCTGCCAACAATAGGTGGTGTGACATTTGCCATAATTGAACTCTGTCACAGCTGCCACCAAAAAGTCATTTCAAATATGGTGATGATGGATGAGTCACATGTCTGACCTTGGGAGTTGCTTCAGACCTCGAAATCCATGTTTTTGGGGATTTACGGTTAATATTTATTTTCCCTAGATGATCTGACGTGTTTAAAAGAATAGCTTAAAAGGCTTCTGGAAGAACCATAGTGTCGACCTCCTGTGAAGGAAGTGTCGACACTTCATAGTAAAATATCCAATATAACGCTCTCTGGAAGACTATAGTGTCGACCTCCTGTAAAGGATGTGTCGACACGTCTTAGGGAATCTTGTCTTCAACGCTCTCTAGAAGACCATAGTGTCGACACGCTGGGATAAGGTGTCGACACGTCTTAGGAAAACCGTCAATATAACGCTCTCTGGAAGACCATAGTGTCGACCTCCTGGTACAATGTGCCGACAATTCCTTTATGGACTCCTATCTTCAATGCTCTCTGGAAGACCATAGTGTCGACACTCTGGGACAAGGTGTCGATACGTCTTAGTGAGCTTCTTCAGACAGATTCTTTGAGATGACTTGGGCGCGTTCTTTTGCCATCCCTTATGACGTATTTGGCTTATCTATCATGAGAATATCAGTCAATGTCAGCAATTAGGGGATGAGAATATTAATGACTCAGAGTGTTGGAAAGCATCAAAAACCTTAGAATGTCAATGACTCATGGTGTTGAACAGCATCAAAACTGTAGGGACATAATATTCTACCCCTTTTTGATGATGGCAACACTGTGAGTCATTATATATTATTATGATCCAGTTCGAACATTTTAAAGATACATGCATAGAGAGGATAAGGCATGAAAAGCATGGAAATCCAACACTCTCCCCTTAAATGACTCATGACAACATTTTCTCCCCCTTTGACATTACGAAAAAGATGGGATGAGAAAAAGTGGAGAGTGATACGATCAGAGCCAAGATGAATTTTTCATAGAAGGTATAATTGTGAGGAAGTTTTGGAGAAATACAACCTATATGAGAAGTTGAAGATCTGGAAAATGCAAGAAGTTTCACAATCTGATACGAATCTCATAACAAGTAGAATATTTATGTTCATAGTCCACCATTATACAAACCTTATGACATGATCTTTATTCAAATAACGTCATTCAAATCTAATGATATCAGAGTTCTTGAAAAGTATTTGAAAAACATCTACATGCATGTTTTAATAGAAATGAACCAGAATTGCATGTCGAAACCATGTTTAACCTTCCTTTGCCTGTCATATTCAGATTCAACGACTTACTTGAGAGTTACACAACTAGTATTGATGTTAAACACTCATGAAGTTCTTATGGAATTCAGAGTTATAACAATTTCTCCTTGATCTGTTTCTATCTTGCTCATGATTTTATATGAGCACAGATGAATTTTTACGAGCAATTAGGCCCAGTCATGCCTTGTATCTTGAGGATACACGTTGTTTAGATGCCAGTATCCCTAGGTACTTGGTGTGACTGACTATCATGCCTCAAATTGAACAGAGATAGCATTGCCACCTCATGACTTGTCTTACCTCATTTCTTTGATGAGGGGACATATTTCTCAGCAACTGAGCCATTGCTATGCCTTAAATTTTTCTTCAAATTATTGTAGAATTAACAAAGGCACTTCATGACACAGCCCACTTGTCTTCTTGGACAAGGGACATGATTTCTCAGTGAACCAACGTCATTGCTCTGACAAAATTTAGCAGTTAAGAATGCCAACAAGTCATGGTGTTTAAAGACAATACTTAGCGTCAGTAACTCAACCAAGGTTGCCTTGAAATAGGAAATTTCAAACTTTGGAAAATATCATTCAGGGCACAACATGTCAATACTAGTTAAGGTCTATTAAAAGCATTGAATAAAAATGATTTCATAACATTTGTCTCAAAACTCAATGAAGTCATTAAACCTGAACCAGTTTTATAGAATGGACAAGCACAAGGTCATATAACAGAGGATTCTTACTTTGAATTCCAGTCAGTTTTATGATCATGGTACCCAGACTAGAAGCTACTTAATTTCAGCTTTTTCAAGAGGGTGTTCAGAACAGCCAGCAACAAGAAATGATCCTGGAGAGGGGGAAAATCTACCACCCAAGAGCACGACCCAACTAGGTCTAATTTGACCCAAGTAGGCCCAGCTCCCCACAGTGACAGCCCCATTCTGGGCCCACTTACTCCAAGCCCAAAAACCCTCTCAGATCAGCACTTCCTAGGTGACCACTGGGTCCGGAACTCCGAAGGACAGGTCGATCGGGAAAGCCCCTACAATGGTCCAGCGCACCTTGTCCGAGCTATGCCTCCCTCACCCGGAAGGATTCTCAGTAGGCGCCCCGAGCTTGAACCGACCGTCGGAAGCACATCTAAGCATCCATTACGCATCCTCCGAGAGTAGGGAACTCTGAGGGATAAGGGAGAGCGGGAGTCCTTGTGCTATTAAAAGCCTATGACGAAGATGTAACCTCCCCAGAATCCCCTCGGCTCCCTGGACTTTTACGCTAAAACGGACTGCTATATAAACCCTAGGAAAGCCCTCCGGAAAGGTAAGAAGAAGCATATTGAGAGAAAACCACGGCACCTCTTGGTGGAGAATAATCTCGCGCCCTTTCTTTCTCCTGCCACCTCTCTTCACATCCATGCTCTATCGCACTTGCTGACTTAGGCATCGGAGGGTTTTCTCCAGGATTCCATCCCTGCGCACCCCCGACCTATTTCCCCTCTTACGGATTATACACTCGTGGTGACCGTGACCAAAGATTCATCCGGGATCTCACGGCTCAGAGCAGCGCGAGATTACCTCTCTTCATCTGGCGCCGTCTGTGGGAAACGAGCGAAGATCCATCATGGTGCGAAGAAATTCCGGTAGGAGAACCACCGGTGAGAAGGGAAAGACCGTGGTGGCAGATGGAGGACATGTACCTCCCCACCCCATGGAAAACCTCCCCTCCAACGACAGCAATTAAGTCGATGAGCCGCCCCCACCATCCACGGAGGTGCAATCCCCAAACAAGAATTTTGACGCTCTCCAAACCCTCAACGTAAAACTGGACATCCTCGTTGAATTGATGAGGACCCATGCAGCGAGGAAAGAGAAGTCATGACTTCTCGGGGAGAGCCCCCCCCCCCCCCCCCCCCCCCCCGCGGTGGAGCTTCCCAACCAACCGTTGGAGGCCGCTTCACCCTCCGAGGGCGACGGCTTATACGTAATCGATCGGGAGGACCTTCGCATGCCCCGCCTCCAGAACAAGAAGCCTCCTCCACCCCAAGGAGAGAAGGAACTAGGACACGATGGTAGTTCCCAGAAACTAATCCCCCTGACGGACGACGCCGCAGCCCGTAAGGATGCCCCCACAGCCCCTCGGTTCAGTGGCAATCGGAGTTATCCCTCCAGTTGCGGGACTTCGAGCGGCGATTTTCAGAATAAGAGCGTGCCCTCCGCGCACTACAGAAAACTTTCGCCAAGGAAGATGAGAAGTAATCCCCATTCTCCGACCATATCTTGAAGGCCGAGATCTCCCCCAGAATCTCGCTGTCGACCTTCAGGTCATACGACAGCCAGGGAGGCCTGACCGACCACTACGACAGCTTCGACGCCCTGATGACCATGCACGGGGCCTCCGACGTTGTCAAGTGTCGAGCGTTCGTGACCACCTTGATCCAAGGTGCTCAGGCCTAGTTCCGAGCACTCGCCCCTAGCAGCATTCATGACTTTAGGTAATTCAGGTGAGTATTCAAGGAAAGCTTCCCCGGCAGCGGCCCTCCAAGGTTAGTAGAGGGTTGTTGGCACTAAAGCAGGCACAAGGGGAAAAGCTTTGGGCTTATATTAACCGATTCAAATCAGAGGGCCTGCGCATCCCTCGCTTTGACGTTGCCTCAGCCATCACCATACTGATCGGAGGCACCTGCGATGAGAACCTCAGGCGAGAACTGGTCCTCCATCCCCCACCCCCTTGCCGATCTGGTGACCCTAGCCCTGCGCCACGTAGAGTGCGAGGAAGTCCTCATCGCTTGCAGCGGCCCGACGGGCTCGGGTCAGGAGGGGGACAAGAAGCGACCATCCGATCAAGGCTCAGGCCAAGCAAAGTGGCGGAACCAGGATGGGGAGTGGAGGGAGCCCCCTCGGAAATACCAGCTGTACACTCCCCTATCCGCCCCCGTCTATGAGATATACGAAGACATTAAGGGCTTGGGCCTTCTCCGCTAACCCGAGCCTATGAAGGCCAAATGCCGCAACTGCCGAAAACATTGCCAGTTCCACAATGACCACGGGCACCATACCGAAGAGTGTCACCAGCTCAAGGACGAGATCGAGCGTCTCGTCCGCCAGGGAGACTTGTCTCGGTACGTGTCCGACCACCAAAAGGAGGATCGTTGCATTCCAGAAGAAATTGACAATCACCCTCGTGGGGTCTACATCAATGTCATTTCTGGCGACGCGACATCAGGAGGAGATAGTAGCCGAG
Source organism: Amorphophallus konjac (assembly GCA_022559845.1). Taxonomy (NCBI): domain Eukaryota; kingdom Viridiplantae; phylum Streptophyta; class Magnoliopsida; order Alismatales; family Araceae; genus Amorphophallus; species Amorphophallus konjac. The sequence goes on along the minus strand of CM040126.1, from coordinate 341,717,552 downwards.
GAAGGAAGCGTCACGCTGAGCAGGCAAGCAGGGCCTCTGAGCCCCCTAAAGCCCCGCCAGCGAGTGAACAACAGGCCTTGGTGCTCTTCGACCAAGACCTGGAAGGATTATCTACCCCGCACGATGATGCTCTTGTAGTATCAGCTACTATAAACCATTGTAATGTAGATAGAATATTGGTCGACAATGGGAGCGCCCCTGATGTACTCTCGTACGAGTGTTTTCTTAAGATGGGTGAGAACCCATCCAAGCTCCGCCCGATTCGAATCCCCCTCTGTGGGTTCAATGGCCAAGCAACCTATCCCGAGGAAGCCCTCAGCCTGCTAGTTACCATCGGCACCCCTCCTAAGACCGTTACGATTATTGTGGATTTCATAGTGATTAAGGGGATGTCGGCCTATAATGCCATCTTCGGTCGAGGTATCCTTAGCCGAACAAAGGCAGTGCCCTCCACCTATCACCAAAAAATGAAATTTCTCACCAAAAACGGCATCGGGGAAGTCTGGGGTAACCAGGCAATAGCTAGGAGGTGCTACATAATCTCGGTTGAAGCCGTAAAGCCAGAAGGGAAAAAGAAAGGGGCCGAGGGAACTGAGGATGGACCGACAACATCCGAGCCTGGTAGCGAATTGCTGACAGTCTGCCTCAAAGATGACCCGGCCCTAGGAGTAAGGATTGGGGCTGACTTACCACCCGATGTATGAGTGCAATATAAAAATTTCCTTTCGGAGTACATTCAAGTCTTCGCATGGTCCGATAAGCACCTTCCCGGGATTCCTGGGGAGATGGTGGTACACAAGCTTAACCTCGTCCCGTCTGTAAAGCCCATCCAACAACGCAGAAGAAAGCGTGTCCCAGAAAGGTAGGCGATCATCAAAGAACATATTATCAAGGGAAAGAAAACCGGCCTATTTCGACCGGTCCATTACCCGACATGGCTCGCCAATGTCGTCTTTGTAGCATCCTGAATTTTTATCATAATATCCCCATATAAATTAATTACTTTTTGGTTCAACTTATAAAGAAATTATTAAAAAATATGGAAAAATATGTATCTAGTGTAAAATTAAATTTCTAGCAACTTTGTCTTTAGGTAAGAGCCCAAAATAAAATTGGTTAAGGTCCAATTTCGCGTTGTTAGCAGATTTTCGTTGGGTTAGTAGATCGAGTTTAACCATCTTGATTTGGGTCCAATTCTAGCCCATTTGTGCTCCAATTGGAGCCAAATCCTAGCCCATTGTTAGGTCCATGTTTTCCCTTCGAAAACCCTAGGTCTAGACTCTTCTACTGGCGGCGGCGGTGGTGGATTAGAACCCCATCCGAAGTTTTCGTCGGAGTTTCCTCATTGGACTCTTTAACCAAATCCGATCGCTAGAAGTCTCCATAGGTTCTATATATTGAGGGCTTTTGCACCAGCGGTGGGTGGCATGACTGATCGTGACCGGACGAGGGAAAATTTGGGCGTTTTAGGAGCGATACCTAGGGTTCCGGCAACCCCCCATTATTCCTCCTTCTTTTCTTCAAGCAAAGGTAAGTGTCTCTCAGGCTAAACGAAATTCTAATTATACCATCTTGTTCGTCTTTCTGAGCCCTTTCTTTTGATACCTAAATGCCTAAATTTCATGCATCATGCTGCCCTAATTTCATGTTTTACTCCGAGGTATACACAAAGGGTAACTACCATGTTAACTAGTCTTATGTTGAATTTAATCATTTTTGGTCTTAATCAAAGCATGCCATCTTATACGATTTTAAATGCTCTTTCTAATGGTAGTATTTTCCCTAATTTTGTTCACTCTATCATGAGAAATCGAAGTTTTTAACGTCGCATTTCGAGGTTTGCCGTCGGCGGGTCTCGGGTTGAGTTGACGGTTCTTTCAGTGACCGCTAGAACTCTGGCGGTCGCACGATAAACCGCCACTAGGGTCTGGCGGCCTCACGATAAATCGCCACAGGCCCTACGTTTTTAAATTGATAAGATTGATGTATATTTAATTTCTGGTATGGGCCCTTTTATAGACCGTTTCTTTCCTCTGGCAGGGTGTTTTAAACTCTATTTCCTGCGTTTTAATGTCACGTCCTGACCTGTAACAATGCAGAACATGATATTAATGGTTAGAGGCATAATTTCCATTATTTTCCATGAAAGTTGTTGACAATCATTAGTTAAATGATCATATGAAACTTGGTAAAAGCTTGGTTAATAATCTTGTCAATTTTGAACCTGGATATTATAAAAATTGTTATATTATGATATTGGCATTATTGTTTGACAGTCATGCCACTCCGGTGAGATTGACTGACCGCATTGACTCATTTTTCATGTTTCATCTAGCCTCAATCTTGTAATAGTTGGGACTCTCCGCCAAATATTCTTTCCGTCGGACTAGGACCACTATTATGAGACCTCCGTAAGTCCCCGTGAGACTGGAATTCCCATCAGGACGTCGGGCGGGTTGTACCCCAAAGACCTGAACCCATGAACGTGATTTGATTCGTGTTTTAGGCCAGTCCAAACTGGACTGATCTGTGACTATAGTGGCCCATCTTGTGACCGCTAAGTGACCTTGGCAGCCCAAGGTTAGACCGCTACTGTTTCTCCTAGCCTTGTTAGTGATGGGCTTGGTTTAGTAGATCCTTTTGAGCCCATTCAGTTCTAACCTGGACCAATCCGTCTATTTCGACTCTAGCTAGTGGGTTGAACTCTTCTTTGGAACCGTTCTATATCAGGCTGAAGTAAGGACCCTTTTTGGGTTAACTCTAAAGCCTGCTGGTACTGAACCATTAGCGGCCTAATGTTAGACCGTCAATGTCACCATAGCGGCCCAGTTATCGACCGCTACATGTGAGATTTAATATGTTTTTCCCTATTTTATTGTTGTGTTAGCAGTCGTATCAAGGTTGGCCTTGAACTACGAAATCTTGCTTGATCCTTGTGCACTTAAGACTCCTAGTCATTCCACATGATGTCCATTCCAACATTAATATAATTTCTCTTAATCTTAGAAGTAGGTTCTTAAGCTTATACCTTGGAATTCTTGGCCATTTAATGTGGTGAATGTCTAGACTAGGATCTATGATCCAATCTTTCAATGCCAACGCATCATAAAGGGCCCGGTCTGGTCCTAGGAGTAGCGCCCGAAAGTACTTGTGTCCCGTGGAGTTTGTAATGACAATGTGTGGCATTGCACCGAAGTGCATGAGTAGCGTGATTGGTTTAAGACATTCCACTTCTACTCAAGTACTTGAAATTCTTGCGTGACATGATATGCGTGCTTGTTATGGCCAATTCCATCTATCATTTACGTGTAATTTCATGAAAAGTTCTTGTTATACTTGTGTTTATTCTTTACATGAAAGTCCATATTTCTTTTCCTATTTATTTCCTGTCATTTTTTCACTATTGTTCTCTTATTCATGATAAAATGGTTAATCACTTTAACTATGTCTGATGATAGAGATATAAATCCTACTGAGCTTTACTCACCCCTACTTTCCAATCCTTATAGGTAGTTCGGATGAGGACGTGCGCTCTGATGGGGACGGGAACGAGTGATTCCAGGAGCGAGCCATTTAGATTTATGTTCAAGTCATGTTCTAGATTAGTTGTTTAGTTTTATTATTATAAAGTTGATGTATTTTCTTCCTTTGAACATTGATGAGTTAGAAGTCCACATGGAGTCGGGTGTAATTAAATACTTTCTCTTATTATTATCAATAAAGTTGGGTTAATTGTTTTCTTCATTATTAGCCTGGTGGTTTGGTCTCTTGCTGCAATGTATGCTCTGATTGACATGAATGATATAAACTGCTACGTTTAGATTTTCCGCGTCGGGGAGTGATAGTTTTTATGATATCAGAGCCTAGATTTTCTTTAGTCCCTAGGTTGCTAGTAGTGTTATAGAACCTTTTAACATTTGTAAAGTCAAAATCACCCAGTGAGTTGGGTCGAGACTTGGGCTTAGTTAATTAACTACCTATAAGAAGATAGATTCAATAGAACAATCTTAATTACTACTTTTGTGCTGTAGGAGTTTTCCCACGATGGCAGCGGAACGCGCTCAATGGCGAGATATGCAACATACAGTGCAGGGCTTGACCTAGGCCTTACAAGAAGTAGCCCAAGGCGGCGGACAGCAAGGAGCAGGCAATCTACATCGGAACTTTCAAAGCTTGAATCCCCCACGTTTTAGTGGATCTTCGGACCCAGATGAGGCCAAGAACTGGCTAAAGGAGATGGAGCAGATCTTCAGGGTTATGCAATGTGGAGATCAAGATCGCGTCCTTCTAGTGACCTTCCAGTTAGAACACGATGCAAGTGCTTGGTGGGAAGCTGTGGAAGCCACACTTGGGAATAGGTGTGCCACGTGGAACGAGTTTAAAGAGTCTTTCAATAGCAAGTATTTTTCAAATCGGATGCAGGAAAAGAAGGTAGCTGAGTTTGCTACTTTGAAGCAAAGAAACTTGTCAGTTGCGGAATATGAAGCACACTTTTCTAGATTCTCTAAGTATGCACCAGACTTGGTGTCCATTGAGAAAATGAAGGCTAAAAGACTTCTGAACAGTTTAAAGCTTCGGTACATCAATCAATTGGCACCCTTGGAAATCCATGTTTATGCAGAGATTGTAAGGAAAGCACAAGTTTTGGAAGACACGATGGAAATGACGGGCCAGATAAGAGGTCGGGATAAGAAGAAGGAGTAGACTACCAGTTCTGGGAACTTTAAACCCGGTAATGGTCAGAAGAGGCCCAATGGCGGGCTGAGTTTTTCTAAAAATAAGAAAGCCAGGGAAGGTGAGAAAAAGGTTGGACCAGGTGTGCCGTCCAAGGCAGTTTGCAAGTATTGTGACCGTCCAGGTCACAAGATGGAAGAGTGTTGGCACAAGTTAGGTGCTTGTTTAAGATGTGGTAGCAGGGACAAACGAATCCCTGAGTGTCCCCTTATTAATGAACCAGTAGCATCTGATAAGTCGCAAGGAAGTTTCAAGCGGCAGGGCAAGCTCCAAGCCCTCCAGGAGGCAGATACTGAGACCCAGGCTACCGAGGAAGGAGGTATTGTCGAAGGTACTCTTACTATTCTTTCCAAGCCAGCATTAGTACTTTTCGACACTAGAGCCACTCATTCTTTTATATCTCTAAAATTTACTAAAACCTTATCTGTGAAACCAGTGTTATTGGATTCGCATCTTATGATATCCACCCCTATTGGTTCGGGATCCGAGATTAAATATTATTATCGTTCCAGTATGGTCTTGATTAATGGTTGTAATTTATCTGCTGATTTAGTATGCATGAAGATGAAAGATTATGACGTGATCTTAGGGGCGGATTGGTTATCTAAGCATAGTGCTAGTGTTCATTGTAAGTCAGGAGTAGTGTCTTTCTCGGGACGCCCTGAGCTTTCTTTCTCTGGCTCTAGGCAATCCAAGTCCGTGCCGCTCATCTCGGCACTTCGGGCCAATAAGTTATTAAGGAAAGGATGTCAAGCATTCTTGGCTATGATTTCTTTAATTGATAAGAAGGAAGTGGAGTTGAGGGACATCCCTGTTGTTCAAGATTTTCCAGAGGTGTTTCGGGATGAATTGCCAGGTCCTCCCCCAGAAAGGGAGGTAGTTTTCTCTATTGATCTGATTCCTGGCGCTTCACCTGTTTTGAGAGCTCCATATCGTATGTCCCCTGCTGAGTTAAGAGAACTGAAGGTGTAGTTGCTAGACTTGCTAGAAAAAGGGTTCATTCGCCCGAGTATTTTTCCGTGGGGTGCTCCTGTTCTTTTTGTAAGGAAGAAGGATGGTTCTTTGAGACTGTGTATTGATTATCGTCAGTTGAATCAGCTCACCGTGAAGAACAAGTATCCATTACCTAGGATCGAGGAATTATTTGATCAGATATCTGGAGCCCAGTATTTCTCAAAGATCGATCTCAGATCTGGGTATCATCAGTTGAGGATAAAGGATGAAGATATTTTTAAAATGGCATTCCATAGCAGGTATGGGCATTTTGAATTTGTGGTGATGCCATTTGGACTAACTAATGCTCCTGCAGCTTTTATGCAGTTAATGAATAGTGTGTTCCGGCCCTACTTAGATCAGTGGGTCGTGGTATTCATCGATGATATTCTGATATATTCAAAGAGCAAGGAGAAGCATGAAAGGCACTTGAGAATGGCGTTAAAAATATTAAAGGATCATCAGCTATACGCCAAGTTCAGTAAATGTGAATTCTGGTTACAAGAGGTGTCTTTTCTAGGGCACATTATTTCTAAAGAGGGAATCACAGTAGACCCTTCAAAAGGTGAGGCTGTACGTAATTGGGAAAGACCTGTGAATGTAACTGAGATCAGAAGTTTCTTAGGCTTAGCAGGCTATTACCAAAGGTTCATTAAGGATTTCTCCAAGATTGCAGTACCCTTGTCAAGGTTAACTCGTAAGGAGAATCGATTTGAATAGACAGAAGATTGTGAGAAGAGCTTTCAGACTTTGAAGGAGTGCTTGACCACTGCCCCAGTTTTGGCCTTGTCCTTAGGTGAAGGAGGTTTTGAAGTTTATATCGATGCTTTAGGAGTCAGTTTAGGTTGCGTATTGATGCAACGAGGGAGAGTGATTACTTATTCTTCCAGGTAGTTGAGAAAATATGAAGAGAATTATCCTATTCATGATCTGGAGTTAGCAGTTGTTGTGTTTGCTCTTAAGATATGGATGCATTATCTTTATGGAGAAACTTTCACAGTGTACACAGACCATAAGAGCTTAAGGTATCTATTTTCTCAAAAGGAGCTGAACATGAGACAGAGAAGGTGGCTAGAGTACTTGAAGGATTTCGACTTCTCCATTGAATATCATCCCGAAAAAGGGAATGTTGTAGAAGATGCTTTAAGCCGGAAGCCGATAGCTAGATTAGCCAGTGTGATGCTTCAAGAGTGGAAGTTGTTAGAACAATTTGCTAGTCTAGATATTACAGAAAATGAAGATCGAATCTTGGTTGCTCATGTCCAGCTTCTTTCAAAATTGCTAGCAGAGATTGAGCAGTTCCAGGATAATGACCCAGTGCTTGTTCAAATTAAGGAACAGATGGTTAGTTGACCATATTTTATGTTAGCTGATGATGGGAGATTGTTATTTCGAGGGAGAACTTGTGTCCCTAATTCTATGGAAACAAAGCAGAAGATTCTTGAGGAAGCTCACAGATCTAGGTATACTATACATCCAGGAGCTACAAAGATGTATCGAGATTTGAAGAGAACTTTTTGGTGGCCGAACATGAAGCGAGAAGTGGCAGATTTTGTGAGCAGGTGTTTAGTATGTCAACAAGTTAAAGCAGAGTATGTAAGGCCTGCTGGGAAATTAAAGCCTCTTGAAATACAACAATGGAAGTGGGAAAGTGCCGGTATGGATTTTATTATGGGTTTACCCAGAACGCGAGGAGGCCTTGATGGAATTTGGGTGATCATTGACCGACTAACAAAGTCCGCACACTTTTTGCCTATTAAGTCAAAATGGGCTGTGGATGTTTTGGCTGCCCTATACATGAAGGAAATAGTGAGATTACATGGAGTTTAGGTATCCATCATATCTGACAAAGATCACAGGTTTACATCTCACTTTTGGAAAGGACTGTAAGCATCAATAGGAACTCGTTTGAACTTTAGTACAATTTTTCACCCTCAGACTAATGGGCAGACTGAGAGAGCAAATCAGATTATTGAAACCTGTTGAGAGCTTGTATGATTGATTTTGGAGACAGTTGGCATGAACATTTACCTTTGATTGAGTTTGCATACATTAATAGTTACCAATCCAGCGTTCAGATGGCACCGTTTGAAGCTTTGTACGGTATGAGTTGTAGATCCTTTCTTTGTTGGGAAGAGATTGGTGAAAAGCAATGGCTCGAACCAGATCTTATCTCAGAGTCATCCAAGAACATTCAAGTTATCAGAGATCGTCTGAAGATCGCCTAGTCCAGATAAAAGAGCTATGTGGATAACAGAAGAAGGGAGTTAGAATTCCATATTGGAGAGCATGTATTTCTGAAGTCTCACCATCAAGAGGAATTAGAAGATTTGGAATTCATGGCAAGTTAAGCCCAAGGTTTGTTGGCCCATTTGAAATCTTGGAGAGGGTAGGCGAAGTTGCCTATAGATTGGCCACACCACCACAGTTAGCAGGCATTCACAATGTGTTCCATGTATCTATGCTTCGGAAGTATGTGTATCACCCTTCGCACATCATCCAACATGCTGATTTGGAATTGAAGGAAGACTTATCTTATGAAGAAAAGCCTATCAAGATATTGGACTTCAAGCAACAGCAACTCAGGAATCGACCCATTCCGATGGTCAAGGTCCAGTGGAGTCGACGTGGAACGGAGGAAGCAACGTGGGAGTCCGAGGATGCAATTAGGAAATTATATCCCGAATTGTTCTAAAGGTTAGTTGTTATAAGATTCGGTGAATTTGGGGGACTAAATTCCTTAAAGTGGGGGAGGGTGTAGCATCCTGAATTTTTATTATAATATCCCCATATAAATTAATTATTTTTTGGTTCAACATATAAAGAAATTATTAAAAAAACTGAAAAAATATGTATCTAGTGTAAAATTAAATTTCTAGCAACTTTGTCTTCAGGTAAGAGCCCAAAATTAAATTGCTTAAGGCCCAATTTCGCGTTTTTAGCAGATTTTCGTTGGGTTAGGAGATCGAGTTTAACCATCTTGATTTGGGTCCAATTCTAGCCCATTTGCACTCCAATTGGAACCAAATCCTAGCCCATTGTTAGGTCCATGTTTTCCCCTTCGAAAACCCTAGGTCTAGACTCTTCTATTGGCGACGGCGGCGGCGGATTAGAACACCATCCGAAGTTTTCACCAGAGTTTCCTCATTGGACTCTTTAACCAAATCTGATCGCTAGAAGTCTCCGTAGGTTCTATATATTGAGGGCTTTCGACTCTCTAGAACCCTATTTTGCACCAGCGGTGGGTGGCGTGACCGATCGTGGCCTGGATGAGGGAGAATTTGGGCATTTTAGGAGCGGTACCTAGGGTTCCGGTGAACCCCCATTCTTCCTCCTTCTTTTCTTCAAGCAAAGGTAGGTGTCTCTCAGGCTAAACAAAATTCTTATTATACCATCTTGTTCGTCTTCCTAAGCCCTTTCTTTTGATACCTAAATGCCTAAATTGCATACATCATGCTGCCCTAATTTCATGTTTTACTCCGAGGTATACACAAAGGGTAACTTCCATGTTAACTAGTCTTATGTTGAATTTAATCATTTTAGGTCTTAATCAAAGCATGCCATCTTATACTATTTTAAATGCTCTTTGTAATGGTAATATTTTCCCTAATTTTGTTCACGCTATCATGAGAAATCTAAGTTTTTAATGTCGCATGTCGAGGTTCGCCGTCGGCGGGTCTCAGGTTGAGTTGACTGTTCTTTCAGTGACCACTAGAACTCTGGCGGTCGCATGATAAACTGCCACCAGGGTCTGGCGGCCCCACGATAAACCGCCACAGGCCTTGCGTTGTTTAATTGATAAGATTGATGTATATTTATTTTCTGATATGAAACGGCCCTACGATAGACCATTTTATGCTTATGGTGGCCCTTTTATAGACTATTCCTTTCCTCTGGCAAGGTGTTTTAAACTCTATTTCCTACGTTTTAATATGACAGCTTGACCTATAACAATGCAGAACATGATATTAATGGTAAGAGGCATAATTTCCATTATTTTCCATGAAAGTTATTCACAATCATCAGTTAAATGATCATATGAAACTTGATAAAAGCTTGGTTAATAATATTGTCAATTTTGAACCTGGCTATTATAAATTGTTATATTATGATCTTGGCATTATTGTTTGATAGTCATGCCACTCCGGTGGGATTGACTGACCGCATTGACTCATTTTCTGTGTTTCATCTAGTCTCAATCTTGTAATAGTTGGGACTCTCCGTCGGATATTCCTTCCGTCAGACTAGGACCACTATTATGAGACATCTGTAAGTCCCTGTGAGCCTGAGATTCGCACCGGGACGCCGGGCGGGCTGTACCCCAAAGACCTGAACCAATGAACGTGATTTGATTCGTGTTTTGGGCCAGTCCAAACTGGACTGATCTGTGACCGTAGCGGCCCATCTTGTGACCACTAAGTGACCTTGGCGGCCCAAGGTTAGACCGCTATTATTTCTCCTGGCCTGGTTAGTGATGAGCTTGGTTTAGTAGATCCTTTTGAGCCCATTCAGTTCTAACCTGGACCAATCCGTCTATTTGGACTCTAGCTAGTGGGTTGAACTCATGTTTGGAACCGTTCTAATTCGGGCTGAAGTAAGGACCCTTTTTGGGTTAACTCTAAAGCCGGCTGATACTGAACCATTAGCGGCCTAATGTTAGACCGTCAATGTCACCGTAGCGGCCCAGTTACCGACTGCTACAGGTGAGATTTAATATGTTTTTCCCTGTTTTATTGTTATGTTAGCAGTCGTATCAAGGTTGGCCTTGAACTATGAAATCTTGCTTGATCCTTGTGCACTTAAGACTCCTAGTCATTCCACATGATGTCCATTCCAACATTAATGGAATTTCTCTTGATCTTAGAAGTAAGTTTGTAAGCTTAAACCTTGGAATTCTTGGCAATTTAATGTGGTGAATGTCTAGACTAGGATCTATGATCCAATCTTTCAATGCCAACGCATCATAAAGGGCCCGGTCTGGTCCTGGGAGGAGCGCCCGAAAGTACTTGTGCCCCGGGGAGTTTGTAATGACAATGTGTGGCATTGCACTGAAGTGCATGAGTAGCGTGATTGGTTTAAGACAATCCACTTCTACTCAATTACTTGAAATTCTTACGTGACATGATATGCCTGCTTGTTATGGCCAATTCCATCTATCATTTACGTGTAATTTCATGAAAAGTTCTTGTTATACTTGTGTTTATTCTTTACATGAAAGTCTGTATTTCTTTTCCTATCTATTTCCTGTCATTTCTTCACTATTGTTCTCTTATTCATGATAAAATGGTTAATCACTTTAACTATGCCTGATGATAGAGATATAAATCCTACTGAGCTTTACTCACCCCTACTTTCCAATCCTTTCAGGTAGTTCGGATGAGGACGTGCACTCTGATGGGGACGGGAACGAGTGATTCCAGGAGCGAGCCATTTAGATTTATGTTCAAGTCATGTTCTAGATTAGTTGTTGAGTTTTGTTATTATATAGTTGATGTATTTTCTTCCTTTGAACATTGATGAGTTAGAAGTCCACAAGGAGTCAGATGTAATTAAATAATGTCTCTTATTATTATCAATAAAGTTAGGTTACTTGTTTTCTTCATTATAAGCCTGGTGGTTTGGTCTCTTGTGGCAATGTATGCTCTGATTGACATGAATGATATAAACTGCTACGTTCTGATTTTTCGCGTCGGGGCGTGACAGTTTTTGTGGTATCAGAGCTTAGGTTTTATTTAGACCCTAGGTTGCTAGTAGTGTTATAGAACCTTTTAACAATTGTAAAGTCAGAATTTGACCTAGTGAGTTGGGTAGAGACTTGGGCTAAGTTAATTAACTAGATATAAGAAGATAGATTCAATAGAACATTCTTAATTACTTTTTTTGTGCTGTAGGAGTTTTCCCGCGATGGCAGCAGAACACGCTCAATGGCGAGATATGCAATGTACAGTGTAGGGCCTGACCCAGGCCTTACAGCAAGTAGCCCAAGGCGGCGGACAGCAAGGAGCAAGAAAACTACATCGGAACTTTCAAAGCTTGAATCCCCCACATTTTAGTTGATCTTCGGACCCAGATGAGGCCAAGAACTGGCTAAAAGAGATGGAGCGGATCTTCAGGGTTATGTAATGTGGAGATCAGGATCGCGTCCTTCTAGCGACCTTCCAGTTAGAACGTGATGCACGTGCTTGGTGGGAAGCTGTGGAAGCCACGCTTGGAAATAGGCGTGCCACGTGGAACGAGTTCAAAGAGTCTTTCAATAGCAAGTGTTTTTCAGATCGGGTGCAGGAAAAGAAGGCACCTGAGTTTGCTGCTTTGAAGCAAATAAACTTGTCAGTTTTAGAATATGAAGCGCAGTTTTCTCGATTGTCTAAGTATGCACCACACTTGGTGTCCAATGGGAAAATGAAGGCTAAAAGATTTTTGAACAATTTGAAGCTTCGGTACATCAATCAATTGGCACCCTTGGAAATCCATGTTTATGCAGAGATTGTAAGGAAAGCACAAGTTTTGGAAGACACGATGGAAATGACTGACCAGATAAGAGGTCGGGATAAGATGAAGGAGCAGACTACCAGTTCTGGGAACTTTAAACCCGGTAATGGTCAGAAGAGACCCAATGGCGGGCCGAGTTTTTCTAAAAACAAGAAAGCCAGGGAAGGTGAGAAAAAGGTTGGACCAGCTGTGCCGTCCAAGGCAGTTTGCAAGTATTGTGACCGTCCAGGTCACAAGATGGAAGAGTGTTGGCACAAGTTAGGCACTTGTTTAAGATGTGGTAGCAGGGACCAACGAATCCCAGAGTGTCCCCTTATTAATGAACCAGCAACATCTGATAAGTCGCAAGGAAGTTTCAAGCGGTAGGGCAAGCTCCAAGTCCTCCAGGATGCAGAGACTGAGACCCAGGCTACCGAGGAAGGAGGTATTGTCGAAGGTACTGTTACTATTCTTTCCAAGCCAGCATTAGTACTTTTCGACACTGGAGCCACTCATTCTTTTATATCTCTAAAATTTGCTAAACCTTTTCTGTGAAACCGGTGTTATTGGATTCACATCTTATGATATCCACCCCTATTGGTTCGGGATCCGAGATTAAATATTATTATCCTTCCAGTAAGGTCTTGATTAATGGTTATAATTTATCTACCGATTTAGTATGCATGAAGATGAAAGATTATGACGTGATCTTAGGGGCTGATTGGTTATCTAAGCATGGTGCTAGTGTTCATTGTAAGTCAAAAGTAGTGTCTTTCCCGGGATGCCCTGAGCTTTCTTTCTCTGGCTCTAGGCAATCCAGGTCTTTGCCGCTCATCTCGGCACTTCGGGCCGATAAGTTATTAAGGAAGGGATGTCAAGCATTCTTGGCTTTGATTTCTTTAACTGATAAGAAGGAAGTGGTGTTGAGGGACATCCCTATTGTTCAAGATTTTCCAGAGGTGTTTCGGGATGAATTGCCAGGTCTTCCCCCAGAAAGGGAGGTAGTTTTCTCTATTGATCTGATTACTGGCGCTTCACCTATTTCGAGAGCTCCCTATCGTATGTCCCCTGCTGAGTTAAGAGAACTGAAGGTGTAGTTGCTAGACTTGCTAGAAAAAGGGTTCATTCGTCCGAGTATTTTCCCGTGGGGTGCTCCTGTTCTTTTTGTAAGGAAGAAGGATGGTTCTTTGAGACTGTGTATTGATTATTGTCAGTTGAATCAGCTCACCGTGAAGAACAAGTATCCATTACCTAGGATCGATGAATTATTTGATCAGATATCTGGAGCCCAGTATTTATCAAAGATCGATCTCAGATCTGGGTATCATCAGTTGAGGATAAAGGATGAGGATATTTTTAAAACGGCATTCCGTAGCAGGTATGGGCATTTTGAATTTGTGGTGATGCCATTAAGACTAACTAATGCTCCTGCAGCTTTTATGCAGTTAATGAATAGTGTGTTTCGGCCCTACTTAGATCAGTGGGTCGTGGTATTCATTGATGATATTTTGATATATTCAAAGAGCAAGGAGGAGCATGAAAGGCACTTGAGAATGGCGTTACAAATATTAAAGGATCATCAGCTATACGCCAAGTTCAGTAAATGTGAATTCTGGTTACACGATGTGTCTTTTCTAGGGCACATTATTTCTAAAGAGGGAATCGCAGTAGACCCTTCTAAAGTTGAGGCTGTACGTAATTGGGAAAGACCTATGATTGTAACTGAGATCATAAGTTTCTTAGGCTTAGCAGGATACTACCGAAGGTTCATTAAGGATTTCCCCAAGATTGCAGTACCCTTTCCAAGGTTAACTCGTCAGGAGAATCGATTTGAATGGATAGAAGATTGTGAGAAGAGCTTTCAGACTTTGAAGGAGTGCTTGACCACTGCCCCAGTTTTGGCCTTGCCCTTAGGTGAAGGAGGTTTTGAAGTTTATACCAATGCTTCAGGAGTCGGTTTAGGTTGCGTATTGATGCAACGAGGGAGAGTGATAGCTTATTCCTCCAGGTAGTTGAGAAAACATGAAGAGAATTATCCTATTCATGATCTGGAGTTAGCAGTTATTGTGTTTGGTCTTAAGATATGGATGCATTATCTTTATGGAGAAACTTTCACATTGTACTTAGACCATAATAGCTCAAGGTATCTATTTTCTCAAAAGGAGTTGAACATGAGACAAAGAAGGTGGCTAGAGTACTTGAAGGATTTCGTCTTCTCCATTGAATATCATCCCGGAAAAGGGAATGTTGTAGCAGATGCTTTAAGCAGGAAGCCGACAGCTAGATTAGCCAGTGTGATGCTTCAAGAGTGGAAGTTGTTAGAACAGTTTACTAGTCCAGCTATTACAGAAAAGGAAGATCGAATCTTGGTTCCTCATGTCCAGCTTCGTTCAGAATTGCTAGCAGAGATTGAGCAGTTACAGGATAATGACCCAGTGCTCGTCGAAATTAAGGAACATATGGTTAGTCGACCAGATTTTATGTTAGCTGATGATGGGAGATTGTTATTTCGAGGGAGAACTTGTGTCCCTGATTCTATGGAAATAAAGAGGAAGAATCTTGAGGAAGCTCACAGATCTAGGTATACTATACATCCAAGAGCTGCAAAGATGTATCGAGATTTGAAGAGAACTTTTTGGTGGCCAAACATGAAGCGAGAAGTGGCCGATTTTCTGAGCAGGTGTTTAGTATGTCAACAAGTTAAAGCAGAGCATTTAAGGCCTACTGGGAAATTAAAGCCTCTTGAAATACCACAATGGAAGTGGGAAAGTGTCGGTATGAATTTTATTATGGGTTTACCCAGAACGCGAGGAGGCCTTGATGGAATTTGGGTGATCAGTGACCGACTAACAAAGTCCGCACACTTTTTGCCTATTAAGTCAAAATGGACTGTGGATGTTTTGGCTGCCCTATACATGAAGGAAATAGTGAGATTACATGGAGTTCCTGTATCCATCATATCTGATAGAGATCCCAGGTTTACATCTCACTTTTAGAAAGGACTGCAAGCATCATTAGGAACTCGTTTGAACTTCAGTACTACTTTTCACCCTCAGACTGACGGGCAGACTAAGAGAGCAAATCAGATTGTTGAAGACCTGTTGAGAGCTTGTATGATTGATTTTGGAGGCAGTTGGCATGAACATTTACCTTTGATTGAGTTTGCATACAATAATAGTTACCAATCCAGCATTCAGAGGGCACCGTTTGAAGCTTTGTACGATAGGAGTTGTAGATCTCCTCTTTGTTGGGAAGAGATTGGTGAAAAGCAATGGCTCGGACCAGATCTTATCTCAGAGTCATCCAAGAACATTCAAGTTATCAGAGACCGTCTGAAGATCGCCCAGCCCAGACAAAAGTGCTATGCAGATAACAGAAGAAGGGAGTTAGAATTCCATATTGGAGAGCATGTATTTTTGAAAGTCTTACCATCAAGAGGAATTAGAAGATTTGGAATTCATGGCAAGTTAAGCCCAAGGTTTGTTGGCCCATTTGAAATCTTGGAGAGGGTAGGTGAAGTCGCCTACAGATTGGCCTTACCACCATAGTTAGCAGGCATTCACAATGTGTTCCATGTATCTATGCTTCGGAAGTATGTGTATCACCCTTCGCGCATCATCCAACATGCTGATTTGGAATTGAAGGAAGACTTATCTTATGAAGAAAAGCCTATCGAGATATTGGACTTCAAGCAACATCATCTCAGGAATCGACCCATTCCGATGGTCAAGGTCCAGTGGAGTCGGCGTGGAACGGAGAAAGCAACGAGGGAGTCTGAGGATGCAATTAGAAAATTATATGATGAATTATTCTAATGGTTAGTTGTTATAAGATTCGGTGAATTTGGGGGACCAAATTCCTTAAAGTGGGGGAGGGTGTAGCATCCTAAATTTTTATTATAATATCCCCATATAAATTAATTACTTTTTGGTTCAACTTATAAAGAAATTATTAAAAAAAATCTGGAAAAATATGTATCTAATGTAAAATTAAATTTCTAGCAACTTTGTCTTTAGGTAAGAGCCCAAAATAAAATTGGTTAAGGTCCAATTTCACGTTTTTAGTAGATTTTTGTTGGGTTAGGAGATCGAGTTTAACCATCTTGATTTGGGTCCAATTCTAGCCCATTTGCGCTCCAATTGGAGCCAAATCCTAGCCCATTGTTAGGTCCATGTTTTCCCTTCGAAAACCCTAGGTCTAGACTCTTCTATTGGCGGCGGCGGAGGTGGATTAGAACACCATCCGAAGTTTTCACCGGAGTTTCCTCATTGGACTCTTTAACCAAATCCGATCACTAGAAGTCTCCGTAGGTTCTATATATTGAGGACTTTCGACCATCTGGAACCCTATTTTGCACCAGCGGTGGGTGGCGAGACCGATCGTGGCCGGACGAGGGAGAATTTGGGCATTTTAGGAGCTGTACCTACGGTTCTGGCGACCCCCCCCCCATTCTTCCTCCTTCTTTTCTTCAAGCAAAGGTAGGTGTCTCTCAGGCTAAATAAAATTCTAATTATACCATCTTGTTCGTCTTCCTGAGCCCTTTCTTTTGATAACTAAATGCCTAAATTTCATGCATCATGCTGCCCTAATTTCATGTTTTACTCCGAGGTATACACAAAGGGTAACTTCCATGTTAACTAGTCTTATGTTGAATTGAATCGTTTTAGGTCTTAATCAAAGCATGCCATCTTATACGATTTTTAATGCTATTTCTAATGGTAGTATTTTCCCTAATTTTGTTCACTCTATCATGAGAAATCGAAGTTTTTAACGTCGCATGTCGAGGTTTGCCGTCGGCGGGTCTCAGGTTGAGTTGACGATTCTTTCAGTGACTCCTAGAACTCTGGCAGTCGCACGATAAATCGCCACCAGGGTCTGGCGGCCCCACGATAAACCGCCACAGGCCTTGCGTTTTTAAATTGATAAGATTGATGTATATTTATTTTCTGATATGAAACGGCCCCACGATAGACCGTTTTATGCTTATGGCGGCCCTTTTATAGACCGTTTCTTTCCTATGGCAGGGTGTTTTAAACTCTATTTCCTACGTTTTAATATGACATCTTGACCTGTAACAATGCAGAACATGATATTAATGGTTAGAGGCATAATTTCCATTATTTTCCATGAATGTTGTTGATAATCATCAGTTAAATGATCATATGAAACTTGATAAAAGCTTGGTTAATAATCTTGTCAATTTTGAACCTGGCTATTATAAATTGTTATATTATGATCTTGGCATTATTGTTTGACAGTCATGCCACTCCGGTGGGATTGACTGACCGAATTGACTCGTTTTCCGTGTTTCATCTAGCCTCAATCTTGTAATAGTTGGGACTCTCTGCCGGATATTCCTTCCGTCGGACTTGGACCACTATTATGAGACCTCCGTAAGTCCCCGTGAGCCTAGGATTCCCACCAGGACGCCGGGTGGGTTGTACCCCAAAGACCTGAACCCATGAACGTGATTTGATTCGTGTTTTGGGCCAGTCCAAACTGAACTGATCTGTGACCATAGCGGCCCATCTTGTGATCGCTAAGTGACCATGGCGGCCCAATGTTAGACCGCTACTGTTTCTCCTGGCCTGGTTAGTGATGGGCTTGGTTTAGTAGATCCTTTTGAGCCCATTCAGTTCTAACTTGGACCAATCCGTCTATTTGGACTCTAGCTAGTGGGTTGAACTCTTGTTTGGAACCGTTCTAATTCGGGCTGAAGTAAGGACCCTTTTTGGGTTAACTCTAAAGCCTGCTGATACTGAACCATTAGCGGCCTAATGTTAGACCGTCAATGTCACCGTAGCGGCCCAGTTATCGACCGCTAAAGGTGAGATTTAATATGTTTTTCCCTATTTTATTGTTGTGTTAGCAGTCGTATCAAGGTTGGCCTTGAACTGCAAAATCTTGCTTGATCCTTGTGCAATTAAGACTCCTAGTCATTCCATATGATGTCCATTCCAACATTAATGGAATTTCTCTTGATCTTAGAAGTAAGTTCGTAAGCTTAAACCTTGGAATTCTTGGCCATTTAATGTGGTGAATGTCTAGACTAGGATCTATGATCCAATCTTTCAATGCCAACGCATCATAAAGGGTCCGGTCTGGTCCTGGGAGGAGCCCCCGAAAGTACTTGTGCCCCGGGGAGTTTGTAATGACAAGGTGTGACATTGCACCGAAGTGCATGAGTAGCGTGATTGGTCTAAGACATTCCACTTCTACTCAATTACTTGAAATTCTTGCTTGACATGATATCGTGCTTGTTATGGCCAATTCCATCTATCATTTATGTGTATTTTCATGAAAAGTTCTTGTTATACTTGTGTTTATTCTTTACATGAAAGTCTGTATTTCTTTTCCTATCTATTTCCTGTCATTTCTTCACTATTGTTCTCTTATTCATGATAAAATGGTTAATCACTTTAACTATGCCTGATGATAGAGATATAAATCCTACTGAGCTTTGCTCACCCCTACTTTCCAATCCTTTCAGGTAGTTCGGATGAGGACGTGCGCTCTGATGGGGACGGGAACGAGTGATTCCAGGAGTGAGCCATTTAGATTTATGTTCAAGTCATGTTCTAGATTAGTTGCTGAGTTTTGTTATTATATAGTTGATGTATTTTCTTCCTTTGAACATTGATGAGTTAGAAGTCCACAAGGAGTCGGGTGTAATTAAATACTTTCTCTTATTATTATCAATAAAGTTGGGTTAATTGTTTTCTTCATTATTAGTCTGGTGGTTTGGTCTCTTGTGGAAATGTATGCTCTGATTGACATGAATGATATAAACTGCTACATTCTGATTTTCCGCATCGGGGCATGACAGTCTTGGTACCAAAAGCATCAGGCAAATGGTGAATGTGTGTGGATTGCACCGACCTCAACAAAGCCACTCCGAAAGATTGTTACCCGTTACCGAGCATCGACCAGCTAGTCAACTCGACCTCTGGTAACAAATTACTCAGCTTCCTAGATGCCTACTCTGACTATCATTAGATCCGAATGGATCCTAAATACATCGAGAAGACAACCTTCATCACCGACTTCGGCATCTACTGCTACACCCGAATGCTCTTCGGACTGAAGAATGCCGGAGCAACATACCGATGAATGATCAACTTTATCTTCTAAGGAAAAATCAGTCGGAACATCGAATCCTACATCGACGACATGCTCGTCAAGACACCCAAGGCTGAGGACCACTTCACTGACCTAGCTGAAACCTTCGACACCCTCCTGAGATACAACATGATGTTCAACCCAGCTAAATGCGCCTTCGAGGTTCGATCTGAAATATTCCTGGGTTTCCTAGTCACTCAGAGCGGGATCGAGGCCAACCCCGACAAAGTTCAGGCCATCCTGAACATACGGCCACCCACTTGCGTCAAGGGCGTCCAACGTCTGACTGGACGAATCGCTGCGCTCAACCGTTTCTTGTCCCGCGCGGTCGAACGATGTCTGCCCTTCTTTAAATTATTGAGAGGGCCTAAAATGGCATCCGCCACATTCACTTGGGACGAGGAATGTCAGAAGGCTTTCGCAGAACTAAGAGAGTTTCTGGCTTCGCCCCCGGTGCTATCAAAATCGGTCCCGGGTGAACCATTGCACCTCTACCTCTCATCAACCCCTTCCACGGTGAGCTCTGTCCTGGTTCGAGATGACGCAGGAGTGCAGAGGTCGGTGTATTACACCAGCAAGGTGCTCAACGAGGCCAAACGGCGGTACCTTGCAACTGAGAAACTCATGCTAGCATTGGTAACCTCGGCCAAGCGCCTCCAGCCCTACTTCCAGGGGCACTCCATCGTCCTATTGACCAATGAGCCCCTGAAGAGGATCCTTACTCACCCTGAACCTTCGGGTCGCCTCGTCAAGTGGGTTATAATGGTCGACGATATCTCCTACCGCCCCCTGCTCGGCCATCAAAGTGTAGGCACTCGCGGACTTCATTGCGGAGAGCACTGTCCCGACCCAGGAAGTCCATCTGCTGACGCCCGGGCACACCTGGGATCTTTTCATCGATGGATCCTCAAACTCGGCCTGTAGTGGCGCCGACGTTCTTCTCCGATCCCCAAAAGGAGCAGAACTGCAATATGCTCTGAAGTTTAACTTCCCATCATCCAATAACGTCTCCGAGTATGAGGCTCTCATCTCGGGAGTCAGGATGGCACGACGATTGGGAGCCAAACGAGTCTGGATCCATACTGACTCCCAGCTAGTCGCTAGCCAGGTCAGCGGTGATTATGAAGCTCGGGAGGCACCGGGTAGCTTCAACTGGTAACGGAGATAGCCCCACTATTCGAGAGTTTTTAGGTCATCCGAATAGCTCGGGAAGAAAACTCCTTGGTAGACACCCTCTCTCGGTTGGCCTCCTCTATAAGCCTAGAAGGTACTTGATCGGTCCTCCTTGAAGAGCTAGAGCGACCGAGTATAGAAGCAGAACTCATGACCATTGATCAGGCACCCCTTAAGTGACTCGCGGACCCCATATATCTCCTGGCTCCGTGATTCTCAGGAGCCCCCCGACCCTCGAGAAGCTCAGAGACTAAAGTATCAAGCTCGGCGCTTCGTCATCTGAAATGAAGCCTTGTACCGAAGGTCTTTTTCTGGCCCCCTCCTCAAATGCCTCGGTACCAATGAGGCTCGCCAAGCAATTCAAGAGGTCCACGAAGGTGTCTACGGCGCGCACCAAGGGGGAAGATCGCTAGCTAGGATCTTGCTATGGTAAGGCTACTTGTGGCCCACTCTCCAGAGCGACTGCTCGACCTACGTACAAAAGTGCGACTGATGCCAGCGCTTTAACCATCTGGTCCATCAGCCCGCCTCAAAACTCGTCACGCTTACCGAGCCGTACCCCTTCGCTCGATGGGGGATCGACATCCTAGGACAATTCCCAACGGCCCAGGCCCAGAAAAAGTTCGTTATTGTAATATCCCGATTTATTAACAAATAAAAATTTCTAGAAAAATTATAAGAAATTAATTAGAAAATCCTTAATAAATAGAATAAGTTAAATTTTGACTATTTCATAAAAATCTGGAAAATTTAGAATCTTGTAGATGATAAAATGTTTAATAATAGTATCTTCTGTGACCGACGCAAAAAAAATCCGTAATTAGGCCAAATCAACTGATTAAGGCCCAAATCCACACTTAATCTAATTGGACCATAAAACGTGAAATTTGAGCCCAATACCCGATCATTTAGGCTGAGACCAGATCCAAATGGAAGGCTAGGATGAGAGGATCGTTTCCCCTCTTAGTTATCCCCGAAACCCTAACCCTAGAAAGCGAATTTTGGTTGAGAAGGCAGCGGCTAACCCTATCCGCGCGGTTCGCGCACGTCTAACTTGATTGGACTCTATCTCCTCGAATAGAAGACTCTAGACCTTGTGTGACCTATAAAAAAGACCCTCAGAACCCTATTTTCGTTGGGGTGCTATGGCGGCCGACGACGGCGGATTCCGGCGATCACCGGCGAGGTGTTCTTAGCGTGTCGTCATCCCTCTTCTTCCTTATTCCTCCGTTTAAGGTAGGTTATAGCAAGCCAAACCTTAAGTATTATATATGACTATAACCAGCATCGAGTGCCCTTTCTATTGAATGCAAAAGCCCTAAAAGTTACTTAGTATCATGTGAGAATTTTAGGGTTTAGTAGAAACATGTCATATCTAGGGTTATACTTGTTCCATCTCATTTAAGTAGGGATTGCAGGTACTAAAGATTAAATTGAGCATGCTTTATTGTAAAACTTTTCGTGCTCTTTCTTTTGAATCCAAAAGCCCGAATATTTATGCTCTGTGCTATGTGTATTTCGCAATTCTTTGTAACCCTAGCCAACTCGCCGAAGGCGGGCAAGGCGAAAGGGGAACTTGAGCGTTTTTGACTTGTACGGTCTCGCGATAGACCGCCCAACCTAGTTCGACAGCATGTTACTGACCGTTTATGTTCTCTGGTTCGTGTTATCTTTCTGGGAAGAGCGGATTAACCTAGACCGCCCTTCTGTTAGGCAGTCAGTTATTGACCATTCGTCTTCTCCAGCGGCTCATTACAGACCGCTCATCTCCAGAAGGTCTTCTGACCTGAGGGGGATAAACGGCCTGTCGCGCGACCGCCGAGGAGGATGAAAGGTCCAAACTGGACCGTCCATCGTTACAAAACTTATTAAGTTATCTTTTTTGCATAATTTATGATAGTAAATTAATGGTTAAATGTAAGTTAGCAACATGCATAAAAACTCTGGAAAATTATAACAGTAATGATTATAAATCTTACTGATCTATTCATCTTGACCTTGGATCATCTTTTTCAATGTTAATATTAATCGTGCTTCATTATTAAATTGAAAATTTTATTAGGGTTGTATGACAGTCGTTCTACTCCGGTAGGATTGACAGACCATCTCACTGGTTTCCGATGTTTCGTTAACCCTATTTCCTTGTAATGTTTGGGACTCTCCGCTGGATATTCCTTCCATCAGACTAGGACCTTCATTATGGGACATCTGTAAGCCCCCGCGAGCCTGGGATTCCCACAAGGACGCCGGGCAGATTGTACCATCAAGACCTGAACCTATGTACGTGATCGAATCGATTGGACTATCGTATTGTGAGTCACGGCTTGACTTGGACCCTCTGAGAGTTGCACGGCCCGAAAGGGACCGTTCATCCTATTGGGCGGCCCATAACGAACCGTGTAACCCTGGCCAAGTGCCACTTACATTGGTCGTTTAACCTTGATCTATCTTCGACCAATTTGTGTTTGGATCGACCCAATAAGCCCTAGGTTGACAAGTGGAGAGTGGGCTAGACCCTAGTTCAGTTCTGCCCCACTTATGGCAGCCCTGAGCCCGTTTGGGTAGACTTCTAGTTGATTTAGTTGAACGGATCTACTGGAACCGCCCATGTTATAGCGCGGATCTTATTGGACCGTATGTCTGTTGGACGGCCCTATATGGACCGTTTATCTTATTCTTGGGCTTCCAGCTCTACTAGTCTTGAGCGGCCCATTTTCAACCGTTCAATTACTCGAGCGGCCCTACATGGACCGTGTATCCTTGACTTCAGTATGACTAGACCTAAGCCATCTCTATCCTGAACGGTCCAGTTTAGACCGTGCATTGCTTAAGCGGCCCTGTTCTGACCGCTTATCATCCAGAAGTGATTTCCGTGATTTTTCGTGTTGAATCCAAGGACCTGATTTTTTCTTGATAACTTGAACTTTCCAGACATGATGTCTACTTCAACTTACCCTTGAAACTTTGGTAAGTTCCATCTCTTGGACTATTGGCCATTAAACTTGATTAATGTCTAGACATAACTTGGGATCTTGGATCCAACAAATCAATGCCAACACATCATAAGGGCCCGGTCTGGTCCTGGGAGGAGCGCCCGAAAAGTACTTGTGCCCCGGGGAGTTTGATTGACATGGTGAGGCATTGCACCGAGTGCATGACTAGTGTGATGTCTAAGACAATAATCTCTTACTTGAATTTCTCTTGACTTGGATAAATTTTGCTTGTTGACCAAATTCTCGGTTATATCATGTTCTTGCTTTCTTTTCATTATTTTATTGCATAGTTATTTCCTTTCGTTCTTTATTTACGCTCTCAAACATGCAATTGAATTGGTTAATTACTTAAACTTTCCTGTTATTACCTACTGAGCGTTCGCTCACCTAATTTTTTCCCCCTTTTCAGGTAGCTCAGGTGAGGACTCGCAATCTGATGGGAACGGGCAAGAGTGACGACCGTGGAGTGAACCTGATAGAAGCCTGTGAAACTAGTTCTAGTTGTGGAGTCCATGTGTTTTTAAGAGTATTTTGGAAGAGTTGTAATTTGAAGTTAGCCAATATAATAGTGTTGAGTGGATGTTGTCAAAGATTAGGTTAAGTGAGATCATTGTAATTTGGATCATGGTTTGGTTATGTGCTATTTAATGATTGAGTAGTTTCTATTTATGGTGATGTGCGATCTTTTAGCTTTAACATATCATGTCTAGAAATAAACATATTATTATTATGATTACTCGTTTCTACTGCCAGTCCCGATATTCCGTATCGGGGCGTGACAGTTAGGTGGTATCAGAGCCATGTTTCTAATATTCCTAGGTTATTTAGGTTCTAGGACTCTAAGTGTTTGTCGTAGAACCTATACCCTTGTTATGAGTCAAAGGACCAAACCTGGTGAGAATTTGGGTAGAGACTTGGGTTGAGTTAATAATCAACTCTAAACTCTTTCTCTTAAATGAACTCAAGATAATTTTTTTTTGTGCAGGACGTTCTGATGGCAGCTGAGCGTGCGCAGTGGCGGGACATGCAGCGGACGGTCCAAGGACTTACGCGGGCTTTACAACAAGTGGCCCAAGGTGGAGAGGCGAATCATGGTGCTGGCGATCTACACAGGAATTTTCGTGGGATGAATTCCCCACGTTTTGGAGGTTCAACTGATCCCGATGAAGCCGAACACTGGCTTAAGAAGATGGAGAGAATTTTTAAAGTTATGCAATGCAGCGACCAGGAGCGTGTGCTTTTAACAACCTTCCAGTTGGAACGGGATGCTAGGACTTGGTGGGAGTCAGTAAAGGCGACCCTCGGTGACAGACAAATTTCGTGAAAGGAATTTGAAGAATTCTTCAATAGCATGTACTTTTTCGACAGAATCCAAGAGAAGGAAGCTGCTGAGTTTGCTACTCTGAAGCAGCGGAGTTTATCTGTGGCGGAATATGAAGCTCAATTTTCTAGACTCTCTCGTTATGCTACACATTTGATTTCTACAGAGAAGATGAAGGCGAAATGTTTTCTAAATGGGCTGAAGTTGTATTATATTAACCAGTTGGCGCCAATGGAGATTCAAACCTATGCTGAGATGGTAAGAAAAGCCCAAGTTTTAGAAGATACCTTGGAAATGACGGAGAAAATCCGTGGGAAGAATGTTAAAAAGGAGCAACCTACTGGTTCCGGGAGTGCTAAACCCGGGAATAACAAGAAGAGGCCCAATGGCGGGTCTGGTTCATGTAATGGGAAAATGCCAAAGAATGAAGACAAGAAGCATGCCCCGATTGTTCCATTTAAGGGCGTATGCAAGTTTTGTGACCGCCCCGATCACAAGATGGAAGAGTGCTGGCACAAGTTGGGCGCCTGTTTGCGTTGCGGGAGTAGAGATCACTGCATTCCAGAATGTCCTCTCTTATCCGAGCAAGCTACCCCGACT
Source organism: Amorphophallus konjac (assembly GCA_022559845.1). Classification (NCBI taxonomy): domain Eukaryota; kingdom Viridiplantae; phylum Streptophyta; class Magnoliopsida; order Alismatales; family Araceae; genus Amorphophallus; species Amorphophallus konjac. The sequence goes on along the minus strand of CM040126.1, from coordinate 341,692,151 downwards.
AAACCTCAAGGCGGCAAGAAGCAGCAGGGAAAGCTCCAGGCCCTACAAGAGGATGATGCAGGCACCACCGAGGAGAGTGGACTTGTGGAAGGTACTATCATTGTTCATGGAAAGCCAGCTTTTGTTCTTTTCGATACCGGTGGTACTCATTCATTTGTTTCTCGGAGTTTTGCTAAGACCTTAGCTGTGAAGCCGATTTTGATGAATTCCCCCTTAGAGATATCAACTCCTATTGATTCTAAATCAGCGATTAAATATTTTTATCCTTCTAGAAAGATTATGGTTAATGAACAGAATTTGCCGGCTGATTTAGTATGCATGGATATGAAAGATTATGATGTAATTCTAGGAGCGGATTGGTTGGCTAAGCATGAGGCCAATGTTCATTGTAGTTCCAGCTCTGTGTCTTTTTCTAGACACCCTGGACTTTCTTTTATAGGGGTTAGGCACCATAGATCTGTGCCACTTATCTCGACCATCCGAGCCGATAAGTTGATGAGGAGAGGATGTCAGGCAGTTTTAGCCTTTGTTTATGTGACCCTTGAGAAGAAGATCGAGATTAAGAACATTCCTATTGTTCGAGATTTTCTGGATGTTTTTCCTGAGGAATTGCTAGGTCTTCCACCAGAGAGGGAAGTTGTGTTTTCTATTGATCTAATTCCTGGCGCGACCCCTGTTTCTAAGGCTCCTTATCGTATGTCTCCTGCGGAGCTGAGGGAATTAAAGCAGTAGTTAATGGAATTACTTGAGAAGGGGTTTATTCGTCCAAGTACATCCCGTGGGGGGCTCCAGTGTTATTTGTAAGGAAGAAGGATGGCTCGATGAGGTTGTGTATTGATTATCGGCAACTGAACCAGTTGACTATAAAGAATAAATATCCATTGCCGAGGATTGATGAGTTATTTGATCAGATAGCAGGAGCTCAGTATTTCTCTAAAATTGATCTTCGGTCAGGCTATCATCAGTTGCGGATTAAGGAGGAGGATATTTATAAGACAGCTTTTCATAGCAGGTATGGGCACTTTGAATTTATTGTAATGCCTTTTGGACTAACGAATGCACCTGCAGCTTTCATGCAGTTGTTGAACGATGTATTCCGGCCCTATCTGGATCAATGGGTCGAAGTGTTTATTGATGACATTCTGATTGATTCCAAGAGCGAGGAAGAACATGCTGAACATTTGAGGATGGCGTTACAATTATTGAGAGACCATCAGTTATACGCCAAGTTTAGCAAGTGTGAATTTTGGCTACAAGAGGTGTCCTTTCTAGGGCATATCATTACGAAAGAAGGTATTTCTGTTGATCCGTCGAAGGTAGAGGCAGTTAAAGATTGGGACAGGCCTACTAGTGTAACAGAAGTTAGAAGCTTCCTAGGCTTGGCAGGATATTATCGATGGTTTATTAAATATTTCTCCAAGATTGCGGTACCCTTAACAAGATTAACCTGCAAGGAGAATAAGTTTGATTGGACGGAAGATTGTGAGAAAAGCTTCCAGACTTTGAAGGAATGTTTAACTACTGCCCCTGTTTTAGCTTTACCATCAAGAGAAGGAGGCTTCATGGTGTACACCGATGCTTCGGGAATTGGGTTAGGTTGCGTACTGATGCAGCACGGGAAGGTGATAGCCTACTCTTCCAGGCAGTTGAGAAAGCATGAGGAGAATTATCCTGTCTATGACTTGGAGCTAGCAGCCGTAATTTTTGCCTTGAAGATATGGAGGCATTATTTATATGGAGAGACATTCACAGTATTTTCAGATCACAAGAGTTTGATGTATTTATTTTTTCAGAAAGAGCTCAATATGAGGCAGAGAAAATGGTTGGAGTATCTAAAGGATTTTGACTTCTCCATAGAATATCATCCCGGGAAGGGTAATGTGGTGGCGGATGCCCTAAGCCGCAAGCCAATGGCTAAATTGTCAAGTCTCATGATGCAAGAATGGAAGCTGTTGGAGCAATTAGCCATGTTGGATATTAATGTTGAAAAGGATCGAGTCATGATTGCTCAGATTCAGCTTAAACCAGAATTATTGGCAGAAATCAAGTCCTTGTAAGACAATGACCCAGAGTTGGTAGAAATCAAGGAGAGCTTAAGTAGCAGACCGGAATTCATAATAGCTGACGATGGCAGACTATTATTTCAGGGAAGGACTTGTGTTCCTGATGTGTCCGAAGCTAAGAACAAGATCCCCGAGGAAGCTCATAGATCCCGATCACCATTCATCCTGGAGGTATGAAGATGTTTAAGGACTTGAAGAGATCTTTCTGGTGGCCAAATATGAAAAGGGAAATTACAGAATTTGTGAGTAGATGCTTGGTGTGTCAGCAAGTTAAGGCCGAGCATTTCAGACCTGCAGGGAAGTTGAAATCACTAGACATACCTCAATGAAAGTGGGAGAGTATTGGCATGGATTTCATTATGGGTCTCCCTAGGACTCGTAGCAGATTTGATGCAATTTGGGTGATCATCGACAGATTGACAAAGGCCACTCATTTCTTATCCATTAAATCTAAGTGGACTGTTGATGTTCTAGTAGCTTTATATATGAAGGAAGTGGTACGACTCCATGGTATTCTGGTCAGTATTGTGTCTGATAGGGACCCTAGATTCACTTCACATTTTTGGAAAGGATTGCAAGAATCTTTGGGAACCCGTCTGAATTTTAGTACTACTTTTCATCCGCAAACAGACGGACAGACGGACAGACGGAAAGAACCAACCAAATAGTGGAAGATATGTTGAGAGCCTGCATGATTGATTTCAGAGGCAGTTGGAGTGATCACTTGGCCTTGATTGAATTTGCTTATAACAATAGTTATCAGTCCAGCATTCAGATGGCTCCGTTTGAAGCTCTGTATGGAAGAAGCTGTCGATCTCCATTATGTTGGAACGAGGTTGGTGAGAAGCAATGGCAGGGGCCAGATCTTATTTCTGAATCATTAAAGAATATTCGTATTATTAGAGACCGATTGCAAGTAGCACAATCGAGATAGAAGAGTTATGCAGACCACAGAAGGAGGGTCTTGGAATTTCAAGTTGGTGAACATGTGTTTTTGAAAGTTTCTCCTACAAGAGGAATCTGAAGATTTGGCATTCAAGGCAAGCTAAGTCCCAGATATGTCGGTCCATTCGATATTTTGGAAAGAGTGGGGGAGGTTGAGTACCGTCTGGCACTACCACCTCAGTTATCTGGAGTACACAATGTCTTCCATGTGTACGTCGATGTTGAGAAAGTACGTATATGACCCTACTCATATCTTCAGCATGCGGATCTTGAGTTAAGGAAGATTTGACTTATGAAGAGAGACCTGTTAAGATTCTGGATCGTAAGCAGCAACAGCTCAGGAACCGGTCCATACCTATGGTCAAGGTGCAATGGAGTCGGCGTGGAACTGAAGAAGTTACTTGGGAGTCAGAAGATACCATGTGAAAGCAGTATCCCGACTTGTTCTAGGTGAGTTGTTCCACTCCCCATCGTGTTGAAGTGCAGTGAATTTGGAAGACCAAATTCTTTGAAGTGGGGGAGGGTGTAATATCCCAATTTATTAACAAATAAAAATTTCTAGAAAATTTATAAGAAATTAATTAGAAAATCCTTAATAAATAGCATAAGTTAAATTTTGAATATTTTTTAAAAATATGGAAAATTTAGAATCTTGTAGAGGATAAAATGTTTAATAATAGTATCTTCTGTGACCGACCCAAATAAAATCCGTAATTAGGCCAAATAAACTGATTAAGGCCCAAATCCACACTTAATCTAATTGGACCTTAAAACGCGAAATTTGAGCCCAATACCCGATCATTTAGGCTGAGACCGGATCCAAATGGAAGGCTAGGATGAGAGGATCATTTCCCCTCTTAGTTCTCCCCGAAACCCTAACCCTAGAAAGCGAAATTTGGTTGAGAAGGCGGCGGCTAACCCTATCCGCGCGGTTCACGCACGTCCAACTTGATTGGACTCTATCTCCTCGAATAGAAGACTCTAGACCTTGTGTGACCTATAAAAATGACCCTCAGGAACCCTATTTTTGTTTGGGTGCTGTGGCTGTCGATGAGGATCGTGGACGAGGGCGGATTCCGGCGATCACCGGCGAGGTGTTCTTAGCGTGTCGTCGTCCCTTTTCTTCCTTATTCCTCCATTTAAGGTAGGTTATAGCAAGCCAAACCTTAAGTATTATATGTGACTAGAACCAGCATCGAGTGCCCTTTCTATTGAATTCAAAAGCCCTAAAAGTTACTTAGTATCATGCGAGAATTTTAGGGTTTAGTAGAAGCATGTCATATCTAGGGTTATGCTTGTTCCATCTCGTTTAAGTAGGGATTGCAGGCACTAAAGATTAAAGTGAGCATGCTTTATTGTAAAACTTTTCGTGCTCTTTCTTTTGAATCCAAAAGCCCTAATTTTTATGCTTTGTGCTATGCGTATTTATCAATTCTTTGTAACCCTAGCCAACTGGCCGAAGGCGGGCAAGGCGAAAGGAGAACTTGAGCGTTTTTGACTTGTACGGTCGCGCGATAGACCGCCCAACCTAGTTAGGCGGCATGTTACTGACCGTTTATGTTCTCTGGTTCGTGTTATGTTGTTGGGAAGAGCGGCTTAACCTAGACCGCCCTTCTGTCAGGCGGCCGGTTATTGACCATTCGTCTTCTCCAGCGGCTCATTACAGACCGCTCATCTCCAGAAGGTCTTCTGACCTGAGGGGGATAAACGGCCTATCGCGCGACCGCCGAGGAGGATGAAAGGTCCAAACTGGACCGTCCATCTTTACAAAACTTATTAAGTTATCTTTTTCGCATGATTTATGATAGTAAATTAATGGTTAAATGTAAGTTAGCAACATGCATAAAAACTCTGGAAAATTATAACAGTAATGATTATAAATCTTGTTGATCTATTCATCTTGACCTTGGATCATCTTTTTCAATGTTAATATTAATCGTGCTTCATTATTAAATTGAAAATTTTATTAGAGTTGTATGACAATCGTTCTACTCCGATAGGATTGACTGACCGTCTCACTGGTTTCTGATGTTTCGTTAACCTCATTTCCTTGTAATGTTTGGGACTCTCCGCCGGATATTCCTTCCATCGGACTAGGACCTTCATTACGGGACCTCCGTAAGCCCCCGCGAGCCTGGGATTCCCACTAGGATGCCGGGCAGGTTGTACCATCAAGACCTGAACCTATGTACGTGATCGAATCGATTGGACTATCGTATTGTGAGTCATGGCTCGACTTGGACCCTCTGAGAGTTGCACGGCCCGAAAGGGACCGTTCATCCTATTGGGCGGCCCATAACGAACCGTGCATCCTTGGCCAAGTGCCACTTACATTGGTCGTTTAACCTTAATCTATCTTCGACCAATTTGTGTTTGGATCGACCCAATAAGCCCTAGGTTGACCAGTGGATAGTGGGCTGGACCCTGGTTCAGTTCTGCCCCACTTATGGCAGCCCGGAGCCCGTTTGGGTAGACTTCTAGTTGATTTAGTTGAACGGACCTATTGGAACCGCCCATGTTATAGCGCGGATCTTATTGGACCGTCTATCTGTTGGACGGCCCTACATGGACTGTTTATCTTGTTCTTGGGCTTCCAACTCTACTAGTCTTGAGTGGCCCATTTTCAACCGTTCAATTACTCGAGCGGCCCTACATGGACCGTGTATCCTTGACTTCAGTATGGCTATTCCTAAGCCATCTCTATCCTGAACGGTCCAGTTTAGACCGTGCATTGCTTAAGCGGCCCTGTTCTGACCGCTTATCATCCAAAAGTGATTTCCGTGATTTTTCATGTTGAATCCAAGGACCTGATTGGTTCTTGATAACTTGAACTTTCCAGACATGATGTCTACTTCAACTTACCCTTGAAACTTTGATAAGTTCCATATCTTGGACTATTGGCCATTAAACTTGATTAATGTCTAGACATAACTTTGGATCTTGGATCCAACAAATCAATGCCAACGCATCATAAGGGCCCGGTATGGTCCTGGGAGGAGCGCCCGAAAAGTACTTGTGCCCCGGGGAGTTTGAATGACATGGTGAGGCATTGCACCGAGTGCATGACTAGTGTGATGTCTAAGATATTAATCTCTTACTTGAATTTCTCTGGACTTGGATAAATCTTGCTTGTTGGCCAAATTCTCGGTTATATCATGTTCTTGCTTTCTTTTCATTATTTTGTTGCATAGTTATTTCCTTTCGTTCTTTATTTACGCGGTCAAACATGCAATTCAATTGGTTAATTACTTAAACTTGCCTGTTATTACCTACTGAGCGTTCGCTTACCTAGTTTTTCCCCCCTTTTCAGGTAGCTCAGTTGAGGACTCGCAATCTGATGGGAACGGGCAAGAGTGACGACCGTGGATTGAACCTGATAGAAGCCTGTGAAACTAGTTCTAGTTGTGGAGTCCAAGTGTATTTAAGAGTATTTTGGAAGAGTTGTAATTTGAAGTTAGCCAATATAATAGTGTTGAGTGGATGTTGTCAAAGATTATGTTAAGTGAGATCATTGTAATTGGATCATGGTTTGGTTATGTGCTATTTAATGATTGAGCAGTTTCTATTTATGGTGATGTGCGATCTTTTAGCTTTAACATATCATGTCTAGAAATAAACATATTATTATTATGATTACTCGTTTCTACTGCCAGTCCCGATATTCCGCATCGGGGCGTGACAGTTATAGTCACCATAGACTATTTTACCAAGTGGATCGAAGCTGAAGCTACCGCCCGAATCACCGAGTCAGTCGTATGGAGCTTCGTTTGGAAGTCGATCATCTGTTGCTTCGGTATCCCCCGAGTGATTGTGAGTGATAACGGTCGGCAATTTGACTCTCGTTACTTTCGAGACAGATGTGCTGACCTACACATTCACGATCACTTCACTTCGGTAACCCACCCTCTGGCCAACGGGCTGGTCAAAAATGCCAACAAAACCATTCTAAAAGGCATTAACACTAGGCTTGGAAAAGCCAAGGGCAGCTGGCTCGAGGAATTACCAAGCAAATTATGGTCGCACCGAACCACCCCAAGAATGGCCACCGGTGAGACCCCCTTCCAGCTGGTATACGGCACTGACGCCGTGATTCCGTTGGAGCTCGACAGCCCATCCCTCCGAGTCAACCACTTCTCGCCCGAGGCAAACAAGCAAAAGCTACTTGAGAATATCGATTTGACAAGCAAAACCCGAGAGATAATCAGCATCCGAGCCACGGAATATCAGCGATGTCTCACTCGCTATTACAACTCCAAATTCTGAGATAGACATTTCCATACATGAAACTTCATCCTGAGAAAAGCCGAAGCCTCTCGACCACTAGTGGCGGTGGAAAAGCTGGCCCCTAACTGGGAAGGCCCCTACCGAGTGGTCGAGATGCTCGAGAAAGGGGCGTACTGGCTATCCACCATGGAAAGAGTGTCATCCCTCAGACGTGGAACGCGACAACATTATGAAAGATCTATTTTTGAGCTTTTTCCCAACATATGAGCAACAAATGGCAATAAAAACTTTCCTTTTCATTTCATTAATTCTTCGTACATCAGATGGGCCACAGCCAATACAATGCATATTAAAAATCAAGACAACACATCCACTCGTACCATGATGCAAAGCTGATCACTCGGCACAGGCATGGTAAGCCTTCTTAAGCTGAGCCACTGACTCTACCTAGTGTAGGAACTGGCTCGGTTAACGGGACGGCTGGCCCAGTTCACTCTGGAAAATCAGAGAAAAGTATCGGAAGGGAAGAGGAAGAATAGGAAGGAATGCCCGGATGTCGAGAAAACAGGAGAAAGCCTCCTCCGCCAACTATTTGGAAGGAAGCAAGGCCATATGCCAAACAGACAACAAGCACCCTCGAGCGGTGCAAGCAAAGATGAAGACTCTGGCATCCTCAAAAGAGTGAAAGAAAAAAAAAGAAAAAAAAGAAGAGAATTGGTTGAGGGAGAAAGACCGAACACCCCCACGAAGAGGCGAGAAGGGTGACGGGGATGGAAGAGGAGGGAGAAGCGGGCAAAGGTGAGGAAGGAGCAGGACGAGGCCGCCGTGCTGAACGCCCTATTTCCTCGAGCCTCCTTCCACTTCTACCTTCCTCGTAAGATAGTGGCGGCAGTACAACGGTCGGGAATAGGTGCTCTGCTATGCGCTATCCCATCTCGCACGCCGCCCACCCATCGCTGTCCCTTCTTCCACGCCGAAGTAGCAGGAACGCCTCGGTAGCCGCCAGGGTCGTTGTCCTCCGAGTCACCCTCCATGCCTCGCTAACAACTTCCCAGCGTGAAAGGCAGATGCTATGTAAGAAGGGAGAAAGAGGAGAGACTACAAGAGAAGCCTTAAGCAGTGCTAAGAGATGGGGATGCCCTCCGGGACCCTTTTGATAGGCCGGAGAGGGGAACACTCACCTTAATTGATCCTCCCCTCAAAAACACACGAAAGGTGGCAACCCTTCACTATGGGGAAGTTACTCTGTTTCCCTCCAATCGCCCCTCAGGGACACGCAAAATGGATACATTAGTCAAAGAATGGAAAGCAGAAATGCGGAAAGGTGCTAGTGCCATGTCAGCCATCTGACCAATCAGCACGCAAGAGGCCTGTGAAACATATCAAATCTCCGTTCTTCTGGCAACCGTAGATACGGTAATCAAGTCATGCTAAAGGCGGTAAGATATTGACAACCCAGATGAAAGAAATCCCTATAGTCATTATCTGTTGAATTGACGCCCCAATGGGGGGCGTTGTTTTCCAAGGTTTCTTTGAAAAGAAAATAAAAACGGCATGCGATATAAATAATGGGAAATATATATAATTGAACAAAGGCATGGAAATTAACAGCATGATTGATATAAAAAATGATAATTCAAATTAACGACATGCTGCAGGGCGTGTTTTCATGAGGATAATTATTTTTCAGAAAATAATTTGAATTGACGACCCAGGTATGGGCGTCTTTTCTTTAATTCGCGACACCCATGAGGGCGTCTCTTTTCTGAGTTTCGAGCTTTCTAAACCCGAGGGCTATGGAAAATACCAGAAAATGAAAATAAATTTGAAAAAAAAATGGAAAAAAGGGGGTCAGGGGGGTTTACCTTCTGTCGTTTGGGTCCGGCCAGTTCTCCCCGGAGACCAGGCCGTGGCTGCCGTGGCCGCCGGAGTTGGGCACGGCGAGGCACGGCCTCCGCCGGTTGTCCCTCTTCTTCCCGTTCTTCTTCTCTCTCCCCGCCTTCGTCCTCTTCCTCTTCGCCATCGTTTCCTCCCTCTTCGTCATCATCGTCGGCCTCGTCACTGTCGGGTTCCGTGTTCTCACCGTGCTCCTCGGCCGCCGCCGGCGGAGCTCCCTCCACGACGGCGTCTTCCTCCACGGCGTCTTCCTTGTGGGCATCTTCGCCCAAGTCCACCACCTCGGGGGCCGAAACCCTCTGCCGCTTGAGTCCACCAGCCATGGCTAGGGTGTAGAGAGGGGTGTAGAGAATGAGAGAATTGAGACAGGGGGGGTTTCGGTTAGGGTTGCAGCAGGAGAGAAAGAAGGAAGAGGACGAAGGAAGAAGAAGAAAGGAGGGAAAGTTAAGTCGAACGGTCAAAAAGAATTAACGACTTAAGGAAGGCCGTGTCTTATGGAATTAACGACTGAAACATGGGCGTTTCTTGATAATTGACGACATTGCTTAAGGCGTTATTTTTGTTTGTATGGGGAATGATAACCGTCGTCAGACGCATTCAATGGGGATTGATTGAAGTGATGGGAGTGATGATTACTGTTTCTGATTAACGTCTGAGCTAAGGGCATCTTTTATATAAAACATGGCTTTGATTAAGGCATTACTTTTGGAATTTCAACGAATACTTTTTGGAATATAAATCGAATTAACGCCTTGTCTTAAGACGTTATTTAGTTAACGCCCGCATTCGAAGGCGTCAATTATGAGAGATCAATCATTGAAGACGACGTATGCTGAGGCGTCATTTATGGAATTAACGGCGTTGGCTGAGTCGTTATTTGCAACAGAACCACAGGTTATTGGAAGATTTGATCAGAATCATTGTGTTATGGCTCAGTCAGAATATTATCATTGATTTATTGGAAGAAAAAGATTACATTGCTTCAATGAGCCATTTTGGGCCTCAAGCTTCTTAAAGCAATTACATAAGACTTCCACTGTTCTCTGTCTTCTTCTAAGTTCTCCATAGGATGATGAGCCTTGTTGATTTTCCACAGAGCTTGGATAGTTGTGCACTCTTCTCCATCTTCGTTGCTGCCAATATCCCGTGTCTTGATCGGAGGGAGATGAGATGGATCTTCAAGAATTTGTCGTGGAAGCCCAAGTTGAGGAAGGCACCGATGTGAGTTATACAGAACGAATTCTGAAGCGCCTATGAGTCGAAGGTCTGTGCCGGGGGAGAATCGCGTGCGGAGTTCTTGAGTCTTGAGTATTCCCGGGGCGCAAGTAAAAAGGTTCTTTGGCATTACCTTGAGATGTTCTCTCCATTCCACTCTCTTTTTGATTTGAGGTATCCGGTTCATCACCCTATTGCTTATTCCTAATGAACCGGTCATGTAAGAGAGTGGGCTTTTTGAGAAGATTCTAGAAGGTTGTTGGGTCTCCTCACATGGATCGAATTTGAAGTGGAGATCTACCCAACTTGAGAGTGCTAGCATGCATCCATAGATGGGTCTTCCCATTGCCGCCGAGGTAAGCCCGCTATAGAGATAGGCTAGAATTGCCGCTCCCGCTCTCTCTCCTTCCCATAGGCTCACTATTGCGCTTAATTGAGATTCCTCCAAGAAGTCTTCCGTGGATGGAAATAAGATTGCTCCTGCCAGGCACACCACGAAAGCCTTTGCCACCCGCTCTATCTCTTCGTCTTCTTTAGCTTGATCGGATCTCTTGTACACCCAAGAAGCAAGCTTTAAGAGATTGATTCCCTTGGAAGCTTTGATTTGGTTCACTAAGTTTGGGCTGGGAATTAAATTTGTTAATAACTCATGTGAGGAGATTTGCCTTGGCATGATGGCCATCTTTTCCTCTTCTCCTTGCTTCATCTTCTTTAGGCCCAAGAGCATCTCTAGTTCTTCTAACAAGATTGTGGCTTCAAAAGTTGAGAAAAGGAAGGTATGAGTGGAAGGGTGCCATATTTCAATTAGAGCTCCTATGGCAGCCCAATCAAGGTGAATTTGATCATAATGTTTGGCATGAGTGATTAAGCCTAAGAGGTGCCATCTTGCTAAGTAGGCCCTCATGTCTGAAGAGAGTTTTGAAAGTAGAAGAGGTGGCCACTTAATCTTTGTGAATCTCCTGGCTCCTGGAACATTTGGATAATCCTGTAGGGAAATGAAAGGAAAAAAGAGAAGGATGAGAAAACAGAATAGAAGGATTATGAAGATATGAAAGGAAGAACAGAAAGAAACAATTCCACTTTACCTGGTTCATGGCAATTCGACTACTGATATGACCATTGATTTCGGTTAGTCTGAGTGTGGAACTCTTGGATCTTTTAATAACTCTCAACATCTTCAGTCTGCAGGAATAACTTGAGCGGTCGCAGCACCTGTGAACAGACAGAGGAAGCAGAAGAAGCAGGAATTGGACGAGCTGTTTGATTGATCTGAGGAAGATACTTTCTTTTTATAGAAGTTTGGAGAGTTTAATGCATGTCCGAGGTTGGAAGATTGATTACAATTAGTACTGGGATCAAGCTTTTGATTCTTAGTCGGAAGCGGGGTGTTGCGAACTCCAGACGATTAACGACCTTCGTCAGGGCGTCAATTGTTGAATTGACGACTTGACCGAGGTCGTGTTTTGTTTCGCGTCTCCAGGAGGGTCGTCTTCTTCTTAAACTCTCGGTGCATTTAACGCCTTGATGAAGGGTGTGTTTTATATTTAGACGCCCTAATGTCAGTCGTCTCTTACAAATTTGACACCATGCACTATAGTCGTTATTTTGTTGACTTGTATATTTGATTCTCCATATACTTTGATGAACTTAAGTGCTATCTTTTAATTGGAGTTATTTTTTTTGGTTAAGCACTTATGATCATATTTTGCTTTGCTTTGAGAGGACTAATGAGTTTTCAGGTGCAGAAGATTGCAGAGTTCGAGCAGCGTGGGTTATGTGTCGGAGTAACATCATTCTGTTCTTGTATTTCTTTCCTGTAAGCATTGTTACTATATGGTATTCTACGCTATTATAGTATATCAAGGACCTTGTGGTTTTGATAAACCTGGAATTTGAGTTCCCCTTCATCAAAAATAGTGATAATTCCAGGTGAGTCCTGATCGCACGGATAGGCCGTTGAGTCATTAATGGTCTGGGACGATGGTTCCACTTTCTGAGTTCATACGCGGACAAACGGGCTTCGGCTTAGTGTCAGTTCAGAGATCTGGATTCTTGACCAAATCTAGATGGCTTAACAATATTATCCTTGATTATTTTTTATCTTTAGTTTGTTTTAATTTTTCTTTTAGCCCAGCATGCATCATATAGGACTTTGAGCTTCATGCTGAAAATCTTCATATTATGGCAATAATGAAGGTCAATCGCTCTTGATTGAGTTGACATGAGATATTCCACTCCAAATTGAGTACTTTATTCTCTCTGAAGCCGCTCAGGCTAGTTCCTTGAAAATGTCCCTTTGCTGGATCTTCATCTCAATTCCCTTTATTTTTTTACAAATCCACCTTGGTTGTAGCACGTCCACATTGACTGGTAACCGCTCTCCAATGGTGTCTCCCTGTCGTGCCCACGTGCAAATTTTATTTACTTAGTTTAGTCTCCTTTATCCAGCAAATTGATGCTTCATTGGAATCACCCGGAGTTGTTTCACTTTTGAATCTTGGAAAGATTTCCAATGCTTAGTGTCTGAGGCATGTCACATCACACCTTGGCGTCTACTTATCAGTTCGTTCCACTTCATTTCGCTTGTTGCACTTTCACCTCCATTTCGTCTCACTCCCTTGCAAAGCAGACGCCAAGGCGGGGCAGCTGTAGACACGCCAAAATTGACGCTTTGTTGATCAAATCTCATGTCACTATGTTAACGCCCCAAAGTGAACTTCAATATTTCTATAATATAAAGTTTTTCTATTTTTATGTGTTTTTGTGATTTATTCTTGCATTTTTGGAATTCACGACTTGAAGAGGGGCGTGTTTTAAATAGCGACCTAATCTGGGGCGTGTTCTTAAGAAGGGACGACCATATAGAAGGGCGTCAATTCCTGGTATTTTACGAGTCCCACCCCGATTGGAAAATCAATGATTAACGTCCTTCCATAGGGCGTGTTTTTGTTTAACGCCTTTGCTTCATGCATCTTTTCGCAATTTTCAAATAAAGGAGGTTTTATTACCAAAATTGAATCCAGGAAGTGACGCCCTGATCCTGGTCGTGTTTTGATTAACGCCCTTGGGGCAGGTCGTCAATTGTTGAATTGACGCCCTTGAGTAGGTCGTGTCTCACCCTTTCGTGTCCTGTTTAAACTCATCTTTCCTAAAGAGTTCCCTGCTTTTCTTGATCACCTTGCTTGATCTGGGAACTAGAGTTCTTGCCATTGATGATCACTGCCTATTCTTATCTTCCCAAATCTGTGTTTATCTTGATCGAAACCTTATAAAAGGATTCCCTAGTCAATCTCACGCGAGGTTACGGTGTTGCTGGAGCCATTAACCACGAATCAGAGAAAGAGCAGAGAGCAGTTTTCTTTTGCGCAGAGAAGAGTTTCTACTCTCTTCATCCGTGTGATCTCTTCATCATCTTCCTTCTGCTTCCTGCTGCTTCGGTGGTTCTCCCCTTTACTGTTTACAGGAACAGCAGGGGTTCCTTCTCCCTTGTGTGTTGTCTTCATCGTATCATCATCGATCATCATACTTTTCTTCTTTTGCATTAGTATGCATATCTCCCTCCTCTCCCTAATTCTCTAGGGGTTTTAAAACCAAACAAAAAGGTGCGCATACTATATTCTTATTTCATCGTCATACTATTTCTTTGGATTGATACTACACTCACGTTTGGCTGATCTCCTTTTCTTTTATTTGTTTGTTCTTTGTTCAAGGGTAATCAAAGAGGAAAACCCCCCTTCATCGGCCGGCCGATAGAAGGTGGAGGAAGGAATCCATATCCATCCCGCGTCTTATTTTCACCAGGTATTCACGATCATCTTTTCTTCTTATTGAGGTAACCCCTCTGGCGATCACACTCCTTAGTAGCACCACGTGCTCTTTTACTCCCTTTTTCATCATTATTCTTCTTTTTCTCTTATGCATATATATATTTTTCTTTAAGAGTGGATTTTCCATGATCTACAAATTGGCGATCACGGTGGGACTTCCACTGTTTTTCTTTTGATTGCCATCTCCTTTTGGCACCCACGTGTGCCCTTTCCTATTGGCAACCACGTGTGCCCTTTCCCCTTTGGCACCCACGCGTGCCCTTTCCCTTTGGTACCCACAGTACCCCTCCTTTGTGCCCCACGGGCACCCTCCACTGTGCACACTGCACACTCCCCGAGATCAGCCATCTTGTGATTAATCTATTGCTATTTTTGAATTAACGCCTTTCACAAAGGCGCCTTCTTATTTAACGCCTTCACCCAGGGCGTCTGTTTCCTATTTAACATCTTCCACGAAGGCGTCTTTCATCATATCTGCTGCTTCTGTGAATTTGCGCCCTCCCCTCGGGCGTCTTTTTATTTGGCAGCGCCTCTCACCAAGGCGCGTTTTTCTTCGACTGTGCGCACCCCTCACATTTGACACCCTCTATCGGAGGCATCTTTATCATATTTAGCGCCCCACACCAAGGCGCGTTTTTGCTTTGCCTGTGAGCCTCTCACAGCGTTTCACGATAGCCACGCTATCGTCTCTTTTATTGGTAGCGACTGCCTCCAGGTCGCCTCTTTCCTGTGTGTTTACAGAGCCTTACTGTTTCTGTCTATTCATGCTGGATTCATACTTACATTGATTATTTGATTATATTACTGTGATTGGCTTATCTTATACTGCATTTTGTGGCATTTGGTTGAGAGACCTCCTCTCTCTACACTAGGATTCCACACACCTCTCTTGGAATCGGGACAACCCTCCATTGAGCATTCTGTCTCTTTGGACCGGAAATCCCTTTTCCAAGACCTCCGTAAGTCCCCGCACCCGTGGATTCCCTCACGGACGCTGGGCTGGTTGTACCCTTGAAGTACCCGAAGTTTAGAGAACCTATCGTTGGAAAAAAGAGAGAGAACCTAGTTAACACAGAGGCTACACTTGGATCCAAACTAGGTTTCACTTTGCAAAGATGAGTGAATTATTCTGCAATTTAATCCACTTTAATCTCAAACATAACACTAAAACCTTGCGTTCATCTCAACTTGATTGCATAAACTTGGTTGGGTTGATCGGCTTAAGCTTCCTTTGATTGAGTGATTGATTGTGTGATAATTCCCTCATAGAGCTTTCTCTCTTTTTAAGCATGCAACTCCGTTCAGGTAAGATTATCGACATGGCAAGCTACGGATATTCCTATGATGATGTGGAATAGAACGTTTTTGGTCAATCCTATGAGGTTCCCCAAGATTCTATCTATCACGAGGGGAATTACCCTCCTCCTCATTCTCATTATCCTCAAGTTCATGTGGTTGATACCACTACTCAAGAGGTTGTGCCCTCTTCTCAGGCTTTACCATCCAACGCTTCGGGGAACCCCTCCCCATCTTTCAATGTTACCGATTTGATTAATGCTCTATCTCAATTAGATGACTCCCAGTGGCAGGCAGTTCAGGCCGCTTTGAAAGGGAAGTCCGTTCCCTCTTCATCCTCCAATCCCCCTCCGACCGAGAGTGGCCATCACCTCACTAATGACCAAGCGGTCTTGCACAAACCCCTCTCTTGTCCACCAACGCCTGGTGCGGCCATGCCGGCCCAACAGGCAAGCTACTCAGCGGCTAGGCCCCAATTCTTTCAACCTCCCCAAATTCTAAGGACGCCTATGCCAAATACCTTCATTCCAAATTCGGCCCCGGTCGAGCCAGACACTAATGCTTTGCTCCTTCAGAAATTGGCTAGCATGGAAGAAAAACTCAACAAGGTTACTGCTGCCAAGAATGCCCCAAAAATCTCTCTGCCTACATTGCCAGTTTTTCACTTACCACCTTCTGAGATGCCGAACTTTCGGCGATACAATGGAACTGGCAATCCTTTTATCCATCTGAAAGATTTTATGTATGAAACGTCCTTTTGGCAGGGCAACAAAGCCTCATTGGCTTATTTGTTTAGAAGATCTTTAGAGGGGCCAGCCCTCGAGTGGTTCTATTCCCTGGATCCGGCAGATGCTAGTGATTTCGATGTGGTTCAGAAGAAATTCTTGCAGAAGTATAGGGACCGGGTCGGACCATCTTTATCTGTTACAGACTTGGTTGCAGAGAAAATGAAGCCCGAGGAGGACTTCATCATATTTGCTGATAGATGGCGGTCAATGGCCGAGAAGTTGAAAGATACCTTATCTGAATCAAAACAGGTTAAGATGATTATATCCAATGCAACCCCTCAGTTCCGGCACATACTAGCCATGAACAGATTGACAACCATGGAGGAGCTCTATGAAAGAGCTCGTTATATTCAGACCCAAATGAAAGATTCGCCCATCATGGGCATGTTTGAGCCAAAACCAAGGTTGGTTAAAAAGAATACGAATGTCAACAGCAGCGGGCCCACAACTGAGGGCACAATAGCAAATGAGCAGGTTGGCGCGGTCGGCAACCCCACACCTTTTCGCCAATCTAACCCACGACCTCCGCCACCTCCATCACAAGGCACCCTCTTCAATCCCCCCCCACAACACCAATTTACTCCTCAATCTTCCTTTGCTCCACCACAAAACCAAGCGCCCCGCGCTGACCCTCCAGCTCCGCAACAATACCACCAAGTACCGCCACCCACTAACTATGGACCGCAACAACAACAGCAAAGGAGACCACTTGGCCCCAAAAGGGCCCATTATCCTCCACTGCCAGAAAGTCTCCCAGATATTTTCAATGCCTTAATGGCCGCCAACTTGCTCATGCTACCAAAGGAAAGGGCAGTGTGGCCCGCTAATGTTGACACGTCCCGCTATTGTGTTTTCCACCGCTCTTCTGGTCATAATATCGATCGTTGCTTCCACTTCAAGGACTACATTTATGATTTAAATGACCAGGGTGGCATTAATTGGGATGAGATGAGACAGTTTATTGCCACTATGAAAGAAAGAAGGCCTCCTCGGCAGTAGCAGGCTCAGCAGCCGCAGCAACCAGCTCCACAAGTACAACAGCAAGCCCCAGCACCTCAGCAAGATATGGGGATTGTCCACAACCCACTGCCAGAGCACCCGCCAAACCAGCACGTGAACCCTATCACATCTCTCCGTGAGGTGGAGAGAGGACAGGGATGGCATGAAGAAAATGCCTCTATCGGGGCATTTAATCATAATCCAAATCAACCTCCGCGCCTTTTGCGCACGCTTTCTTCTTCTTCTACTCCCCAATCGAGCCGAGCTCTTATACATCCCATTAATCCACCTGCTACCGCCAATTCTCCATCTTTGCCAACCCGATCTCTCCTTACCCGCTTACCGCCTCCGCAGCCTACCACGCAGCAAACTCCGCCATCCACCACCAACCCTTCACCTTCGCTGTCTAGGCCACTCCTTATCCGCCCACCACCAATACCCGTTACATCCGCCACCATTACTCCCCCACCGGCAAGGATCCCTCCACCATCAGTCTTGCCGTCTTTTATACCCAGATCTCTCCTCATTCCGCCCGCTAACTCTTCCCATGCTCGGGCGCCCCTTCCTACTCCTACGCCTCCTGCGGGGGCTTACTCATTGAATTCCTCCTCACCAACACCCCTTACGGGAGCTCCTTCTTCAAACACCCCTCCATCACTTCTTAACGCCAATACACCCTCTTCTTCCAACCCTCCTCCTTTACCTGCCCCGACAGAGGCTCGGCAGAACGTGGCACCGCTCCGTAGTGGACGGATGTTCCGGCGCATCTTTCCCCAAGGAGAGCAAGAGCCCGTGCAGGGGCCTAATGAACAAGAACAGGAGCAAGAGTCCGTGCCCGGCACTCAGTATGATTTGTTAAAGCATCTTGACCAAACTCTAGCAAGAATTTCCATTTTAGAACTGATCAAGAGGTCAACCACTCACCAATTAGCTTTGAAGGAATATTTGCAGAAGGTCATGGTCAACGAGGACATTCCGGTCGAGCAGATAACCACAATATTAACGCCCGCTAACAGTCAGCCGGCAATTACTTTTCATGAGCATGAACTGGCACCAATCTCAGCAAGGAAATATGCCCTGTGCATCACGGTTGATATTAATAAGGTGGCGGTGAAACAATGTCTGGTAGACACTGGGGCATTATCAATGTATTGCCGCCGAGCACTTTGAAGATGTGCGGCATTCCAGAAAATCAGATTCGGCCATCTACCATAACAGTCACAGCATACGACAATACCAAGAAGCCTCCTCTAGGCATGATCACATTAAAAGTCAGTTTGGGTCCAGCCACAATCACGGTCGATTTCCACATTTTGGATATGGATCCAACATTTAATGGCATTCTGGGCCACCCCTATATTCAACAGCTCGACGCAGTGCCCTCCACAAATCATCAGTGCCTTAAGTTTCCACACAAGGGCCGTATCATCAAAGTTACCAGTATGCCAATTCTACCAGAGGAAGATATACACTTGGCTTCATCAGTTCCTTCCATTTGGCCTACCAACAAGCCGTTGCTATCAAGGCTAGACCTCCCTCACCCACGGCCAATGTCGCCCGAGACAGTCACGACAATTGCTATGACACCCTTGCCTTCCAAGGGGAAGAAGAAGAAAGGCATGATAAACACCCCTGGCTGGAAAATTCTAATGAAAATGGGGTATCAAAACGGCAAAGGTCTGGGTGCCAGTTGTCAAGGCAGGACTAGGCCTATTAAGCCTCAGAAATTGATTACACGAGGCGGCCTGGGCTACCAAGGGCCGGGCAAAAATGAAGATGAACCATGGGCAGTTATGACATCCACCTTGAAGACAGATCGCCAGCCACTTACTTGGACATTAAAGACACATTTTGTCACAGGTGGCGTTCAGAATCATGAGCAGACTACCATAATCACCTCCATTCTAGACTGTCAAGATGTTCATGCGAGACAGTTTGCTCGCCATATTGCACCATTGGCCACTTATAAAGCCCTGGAGTCTCTAAGGCCTGATAAAAGAAGGAAGATGGATGATCCAGAGTGTGATTGGTACAAATGGTTCGATATGTATGATATTACTATTGCCTTGAGCCGTTTCTTTATGCCGACTGATCCGGAATGGCCGCCACTAATACATGAATTGATCGAAAAGCCGGCTGTGATTACAGATAAAAGGCAGCTGCTGAGTGATTATACGGACATTGGAGAGCCCGATGTACCATATGAAGAGGGATTTACAATAGACCGGCTGTGGGCCGGCCTTTTCTCTCTCACTTCTATGCATCCGTCTCTTCTAGCTTCTCTACATTCTCAATTTTCCTCTCGCGTGCCGAGACCGCCGCCAATTATGATCAACTTTTCTCCATATTCATTACAAGTTTCTCTCCCGATTCCTCCCTTGCTCCTCGAGCAATTCTCCAAACTCTCCATCACACCCCCGCGCGGGTCATCTCTGATTCAATCTTTCTCCAAACTTTCAATCTCCACTCCCCCTGCCATTCTCCCTTCATATTGCTTTCTTCTAGAAAAGGAAAATAAAAATGAAGATAAAGATGAAAACGAAAAAAAAATGCCAAAATGCCAACTCTTCAATCCTCCATTTCGTTGAGGAGACTTCTTATCTCTTTTCCGAGTGTGTCCCAAGCCAGGGGCCACTCTTCCATGATTCATTGATAAATCCTTTCTCCCCCTCTGGTGAGGGGTCCTCGTCTATATCACCTCCTGTATCCACTTTTTCACCTCCTTCCTTCAATCAAGCTAGTTGTTCCTCCCCTTCTAATAAAATTCATGGGGTAGATTTTCATAAGAAATCCAAGGGTAAGCAGATTCCCCGTAGGTTTCTGTTGGAGTTAGCCAGAAGATGCTAGGCTTGTTTAGCTTTTCCCGAATTTGTGGAGAATCCGATTATCCTGCCAGAGTTGGAATATGAGGATACTAATGTTTCTTATGAGGGTTTTGGTATCTATGAAATCATGAATGATGAAGACCCTATTGAAGAGGGGGATGAAAGTTATGAAGAATATGAGGACGAGGCTGATGCCTTTGCCAGTGGCATGAGAAGATTCGACGAACCATCAGCCTCCGTAGAAGAGCCTACCAAAGAAATAAATTTGGGTATAGAGGAAGACCCTAGAATTGTCCTCATCAGCAAGAATTTGCCGCCCTCCGAAGAGGAGGCGCTTATTTTGGTACTTCAAGAATACAAGGACACGTTTGCGTGGAGTTATGAAGATATGCCTGGATTAGACCCTGCGCTCGTTGAACATCGGCTTACACTTAAGCCAGGGTCTGTCCCGATCAAACAACGGTTGAGACGTTTCCACCTTAACATGGCTTTAAAGATGAAAGAAGAGGTCGACAAGCTTCATAAGGCTAGATTTGTTAGAGTTATCCTCTATCCTAACTGGGTGGCTAACATTGTCCCGGTCATGAAGAAAGATGGAAAGGTTCAGATTTGTATAGACTTTCGGGACCTCAACCGTGCGTGTCCTAAAGATGACTTCCCCTCCCTCATATTGATGTTCTGATTGATAATACGGCAGGATTTGAGACTCTCTCCTTTATGGATGGGTTTTCCGGTTACAATCAGATTCACCTGGCTGAAGAAGATCAGGAGAAGACATCATTCACTACACCATGGGGTACTTACTGCTATATGGTCATGCCTTTTGGACTCAAGAATGCTGGAGCCACCTATCAGAGGGCTATGATGGCAATTTTTCATGATATGATCCATATTTATATCGAGGTGTATGTGGATGACCTGATAGTGAAATCAAGGACAAGGATTGAGCACCCCTGGGTTCTAGCTAAAGTCTTTCAAAGATCACGAGAGTATCAATTAAAAATGAACCCCAAAAAGTGTGTATTTGGTGTTTCATCAGGGAAGTTGCTTAGATTTATTGTAAGCAAAAGGGGAATTGAAGTTGATCCCAATAAGGCAAAGGCCATCAGAGACATGCCTCCTCTCAAGAATTTGAAGGAAGTTCGAGGATTAATCGGGAGGTTACAATTTATTCGCCGCTTCGTCTCCCAGCACTCACAAAGATGCAGGCCGTTTTACGAGCTTACTAAGCCGGGGGTCAAGTTTAATTGGGATGACAAGTGTCAGGCAGCTTTTGACGGATTGAAGGATTATTTAGCCAATCATCCTGTCCTGAGGCCTATGTTTCTATCCTGGATGACTCCGTAGGTTCTGTCTTAGCTCAAGTGGATGAAGAAGGTAAAGAGAGGGCAGCATACTATTTGTCTAAACTTCTCAACCCTTGTGAGCAGAGGTACTCAGCTATGGAGAAGACTTGCGCTACTTTAGTCTGGGTAGTTCAGAAGTTAAAACATTATTTCTTAGCTCACGAGGTTCACCTCATTGCTCGCATGAATCCGATTAAATTCCTTCTTGAAAAATCTGTCCTCACCGACCGATTGGCGCGCTGGCAAAGTTTTCCCTCTCAATTTGACATCACTTACATTCAACAGAAAGCAATCAAAGGCTACGCCATTGCCGAACATCTTGCTCACCACCCTCTACCCCGATTTGATCCTGTCAATTCGGAGTTTCCAGACGAAGAACTAATGTCCAGCAATCAGCCCCATGATCCTATGTGGACATTACATTTTGATGGAGCTCTAAATTCCCAAGGAAGAGGGATCGGCATGGTTCTTTTAACACCAGAAGGGGTCACCATCCCATTTGCTGCTCAGCTCACTTTCCCTGTCACAAACAACATAGCTGAGTATGAGGCCCTTTTGGCCGATCTTCAAACCGCTCATAGATATGGTGTTACCCAATTACGAATTGTTGGTGACAGTCAGCTCATTCTGCGCCAGGTGCTTGTCAAGTGCCGCACTATCAATCCTAAGCTCAAGCCCTACCAGGAACTTGCTTCAGCTTATGCCAAACTCTTCACCATGTTGATCTTCGTCCATGTCCCTCGAAGCCAGAACATCATAGCCGACGCTCTTGCCTCTTTGGCTTCTGCTCTAGTCTTCCCTCCTGAGCGTGATTTTCATGTTCCTCTCATTCATCAGCGTGACACTCCAGCTATTAAGGATCGTGCATTCCTCGATATTAGGGATAAGGTGCTCGAGAAGGTCAGGCAGAGTGAAGCTCTTAAAGGCAAAGAGGTCATGCTATTGGATTGGCAAGAAGAATTGGCTGATGAAGAGAAACCTTGGTATTATGAGATCGCCAGATATTGCAATGGTCAATCCTATCCCGAGGAAGCCACAGCAGAAGAGAAGAAAGTAATTAGAAGAGTGGCTCAACGTTATATTTTGGTTGGAGGTGTGCTCTATAGAAGAGGGCTCACGGGTGTTTTATTAAGATGCCTCGACGATGATGAATCTTGGAAAGTTGTGGAAGAGGCGCATTCTGGAGTGTGTGGTGGTCATGTGAACAGCCAAATGCTAGCTAAGAAGATCCTTAGGCTAGGTTTCTATTGGCCAACTCTAGAAGAGGATTGCTCCATTTATGTTCGAAGGTGTGTTAAGTGCCCACTGCACGCCGACAAAATTCATTCTCCTGCTTCTTCACTCCATCCTATGTCCTCCCCATGGCCTTTCTCCATGTGGGCTTTCGATATCATTGGACCTCTTGGTGATTCGAACCTCCTGACCAAGCAAAAGTTGTTCATCCTGACGGCAACTAAATACTTCACCAAGTGGGCGGAAGCGGAAGCATTCGTGGAGGTCAAAGCATCAACCGTCTGCAAATTCATAATGAAGAATATCATTGCAAGGTTCGACATCCCGAGTACCATCGTCACCGACAATGGACCTCAATTCATCTCTCAAGAGCTCAAGGATCTCTGCAACAGGTATAACATTGCATTGCATCATTCTTCTCCCTATTATCCGCAGGGCAATGGCCAAGCAGAGGCCACTAATAAAACTTTGATCAAAATTGTTAAAAAGACGTGTGAGGCTAATAAATTTTCGGATTGGTCAGACAAGCTGGTTCAAGCTCTCTGGGCCTATCGCACTTCCATTCGTACCCCTACTGGGCAAACCCCTTTCGCCCTTACTTATGGAATGGAGGCGGTAGTCCCTTATGAGATTCTCATTCCATCTTTGCGAGTACAATTGGACAAGGAATTCTCTATTGACGAGCGTCGTGATTCGCTCCTTGCCCAGTTGGAACTCCTAGATGAGAAGCGTCTGGTCACCGCTGAGCATGCGCGTGTTTATCAAAACAGGCTTTCACGTTTTTATCAAAAGAAAGTAATTGAGAGAAAATTCAAAGTCGGTGAGATGGTAATCAAGAGAATCTTTGTAAAACCTAGTGGGCCCCGTTCAAAACTCCAACCAAACTGGGAAGGACCATTCGTCGTAAAAGATGTTTATCCTGGCAATGCTTATAAACTGATTAATGCTAAAGGACAAGAGCTAACTCATCCTTGGAATGGTCTGTACCTTAAGAAATACTATCCCTAATTCAAAATCTAACAAAAAATAGAAATTTTCAAAATCCAACCAAAAAAAATAGAAATTTTGAAATCTATCCAAAAAAAATAGAAATTTTCCAAGATCCAAAAATATAGAAATTCTCCAAAAAAAGAGTAAAAATTTTCAAGATGGTTGCCATCGTTGCAAGGACGCAAGGTCTGAAAGGTCAAAACTTCAGTATTCATTTATCAGTCTTGTTAACTCAAAATGGGGTCAACACCCACACACACTACACGCTTACCCTCGAACTCAAGCGGTGCAAAATCCGATGGAAAGTCAAAACCTGACTAAAGGTGAAGACAATACCCATTCTTTTCCTCTTCAGCCCATAAGGGAGGAAGGAAGGTCTCGGGGTAGACCCGCCAAACCTATCCGCCGCCCTAGTAGGTGGAAGTCAGGGCCCAAAAGGGAACAAATGCCACAAAAGCCCAAGTACAATTATGTTTTTTTCATCAATGCAAATCAGTCTCGAAGTGAAAGTCAAATCATGAAAAGAAAAGCATGTCAAGAGGGCAAAGTCCCCGCAAGAAAAATCTTGGGCGTATGCATGCAATATAAAAAGAGGCAAAAGGTAATAAAATTTCCCTATGCCAAAGACCGAACCCCAACAGGCATAGGGTAGGGGAGGTAGTTTTACCTTGAGCTTTTCAGAATCCCTTATGGGCTTCCTTATATTTTCTTCCATCTCTTTCTTAGTGGTAAATCATAAACCAGCAGAATGGTCGAGGCTGGCCTAGGAAATTGCACCGGGCGAGATCTTGCGTATAAGTTTAACCATTGGCATGTCGACTCCCTTTTGATTAATCAAGAAAGGTCAATGAATGCTCAATGATGACCGTGTAGGACCCAGTGCCCTAGTAGCTTTGTCAACCCATTGCTCAAAGCAGAAAAATTAACGCCTTTGAGTAAGGCACCTTTTCTGAAATTAACGCCTGTGTAGAAGGTCGTCTTTTTTTAAATAACGCCCTTGTGTGGGCCATCTTTTCAACAAAATTCAAAACGTTTTTCAAATTCACGCCGTTACCTAGGGCGTCTTTTGTTTGAATAACGACCTAATCTAAGGCGCGTTTTTTGAAAAATAATAAATATAAAAGAAAAGGAAACAAAAAAGGAAATGGGGTTTATTCTTCATGTGCGTGCTTGCATTATTGCATAGGGCATCTTGATTATTATTTGCATACGTGTGTTTGCGTGTTGCACCTCCCTTTATTGGTTATTTCATTTGCTTTATTTGATTAAAGGCTTGGCCCCTTGACACGCTATCCAGGTCAAAAGTAAAGGCACCCCTTGCTTATTGAGTAAGGGGCCAAGTCGAACAGATGAATTAACCTGTTTATTCAAGTGTGAACCACAGCTACAAGTACAGGGCAAAGTAAAGCGAACACAAAAAACGTGAAAAGAAGCAAAGTACACAACCACAAAGTACACAACTACACAAGTGCTCAGGTAACAAAGAAAATGTCAATCTTATATATATATACATCATGAATATCTGAGTACAGGTGTGAGGGTGGAGGAGTACAAGTAAGTCTCTCAGCTCTCGCCTCCACCCTCCTCTCTCCTACTCTCTACCTCGTCCTCGCCGTCCCGAGGAGGCGCTGGTGGAGGAGGCATGGGCCCCCGTGAAGAAGATGGAACTCGAACCTGGCCCCCTACCTCGCTCCTCTCTCGAAGAGAAGAACCCGCCACAAAGGTGGAGCTGGTGAAGGAGTACCCCGCAGCACGCGCTCGCTCACGCCCTCGCTGGAGACGCTCCTCAGACACTCGTAGCCGCTCCTGAGAAAGGGCCAGCTGCGTCCTCAGGTCTGTCAACTCACGATCGCGCGCCGCCACCTGCTCCTGGTACCGGGCACGGTTCGTCTGCTACTGCTCGTGGTGCCGGTCACGGTCCGCCAGGTGCTCCTCTCGCTCTCGAGCGCGCTCTCGTCGCTCCAGCTCAAGAGCAACCCGCAACTCTGCCACGTCCTGAGGCAGCTCCTCCCGTCGCCTCAGGGACCGCTCCAGCTCTGTAATCCGCTGCTCGCGGATCGCCAGCTCTGTCCCGGCCAGGGCAGCCTGGGTACGTGCCGCCTGTAACTGTCTGGTCTGCAAACAGGTAAACAAATCATCAGTTCCATTGTGCAATAATTCATGAAATAAGCAATACATGACGGAAAGTAAATCACTCACCTGGGCAGTCATCGCCTGCTGTCCCTCGCAGACGCAAGTGAGAGCGGCTCGAAGCTTCTTAGTCTGAAAAATGAATTTCATCAGTGCACATTAAAATATATAATCAATAATTGAATGAGGGTTTGAGTTTTGGAATTTACCCGTGAGGCGAGGTCGCGTTCTGCCGCCTCGGCCCGAGCCACTGCCCCCGCCAGCTGCTCCGCTAGTGCAGTCGCCTCTGCACTAGGCCCTCTCGAGCTGGAGGCCTCTCCCGTCTCTCTCCCTGCTGCTCCCTGCTGGGCACGCTGCATTCATTAAAGATTGTCAGTGGCTAATCATCAATAATTCAACAAAAATTCATTTGCATATAGAAATAATTTAAACACTCACCAGGGTCTCGAGGTCAGCCCGTGTGGCAGCTAGCTGGTCCTCCAGGCTATGTAGATGGGCCTGTGCATCCATCGCCGCTATGTCCCATGCATCCTGCAAATCATTACATATTAGTCACATGATAGATACATAAGCATTTGCATTCAATTTAGAAATAAGTGCATTCATACATACCCCTAGGACCCTCATCTGGGGTCGGCCGGCGTAAACCTCCCAGTAGCACCGGAGGTACTCGGAGCTGTCGGTCGCCTGGGAGGTGACTCGAGTCCCACCTCGCCGCCAGTCGGCATACTGCTCCTCGAAGCGCACCCTCCAGTCAATCGCCTTCGTGCGACCGCGCGTCTTCTTCCCGATTCCTCGTGGCTCCCCTACCTCTATCCACTCTTGGTGTAGGCCCAGGGTCCTCATCACCAGTCTAAGCCGTAACGGCTCGATCTCGCTCAGGCAATGAACCCAAAGCTCATGCTCAAAACGAGGTCAGCCCGCTACGACTCATGTCTGGCCCTCGTCGGTCATCCCCTCGTAAGGCCTCCATCGCACCTGCATCCATGAACATGCATGTCATCTCATCATAATCATAATAAATTCAAATAAACATGAAAAAAAAGCATAACATTCATACCAACGAGAGAGGGAAGTCTCGGAACTCTCTCCGTAGCACCCACAACTCGTAGCCGAGTGGGGCACCGAAAACCACCGGCAACCAGCGCCGTGCTAGAGGGAAAGCCCCCTCACCTCCTGGCCATGGGTCGGCGCGCCCCATGGGCATATATAGGTGACTCCAAACCTGCATCCATGCATTGCATTAGTGAGGCATTCACATGCATAAAAAAGAAGAAAGAACAGAGAGAAAAATATATATAAGTGCATACCTGAAGAAAAGGTGAGAAGCCACTTACGGTCGTCTCTCGTCCTGTCCACGTGGACAGGTCGGCTAGTA
This sequence comes from Amorphophallus konjac, assembly GCA_022559845.1. NCBI lineage: Eukaryota > Viridiplantae > Streptophyta > Magnoliopsida > Alismatales > Araceae > Amorphophallus > Amorphophallus konjac. The sequence goes on along the minus strand of CM040126.1, from coordinate 341,664,996 downwards.
AGTGCGCCAGCAGCGCCGCTCCCCAGGCGTATCTACCAACTCCCTCTAAATCCTCGAGGATCCCTAGGAATCGGCAGTTGATGACGTCGCCCTTCGTGCCGAGCAATAGCCTCCCGAGCAGTAGCAGTAGGAACCTCCTCAAGTCCCGGTCTGCTTTCTCCCTGTCGGCTGGGTCCTGGCAATAGACTGCCCTAGCCCCATCGATCAATCTCTGTGAGAACTGCTCTAAGGACTCCCCTGACCTATGCCTAGCATCCCCTAAGCCCGTCACTGTAGTCAGGTCGGTGCGGAAGATAGTCCTACACTCGCTGGGTGTCTCGTAGACCATCTCTAGCCCTAGCAGCCTCTGGGCAGGCTCAGTATAGTCTGGTAAGGTGATCCCGCTCACTGCCTCCCCATCTACCCTAAGTCCCGTGATCCTAGCTACATCCTCCAGGGTAGGAACCATATGTCCCCAAGGCATCAGGAATGCCCGGTTAGTCCTATCCCATCTCTCCCTCAGAACCTGGATAAGTGGTAGGTCGGGTCTGACTGGCTCTATGCTAAGGAAGGCCCTAAACCCCATAGCATCTACCCTGGCTCTCTGGAACTCGGGGAGGCCATAATATGCTGCCCGGACCATGACCCAGGAGATCCGTGTCCTCATCAACCCCTGCACGCATAAAGAAAGAAATTTTGGTTTAATTGTTCAATTATTCTTGTTGAAATTCACTTAATTACCTTGGTTGAGATTTTGATGTTTGATTTAATTAACGACCATCCCCAGGTCATGGTTTGTTTAATTAGCGCCCCTAAGGAGGGCGTGGTTTCTAAGTGAGCTTTGAATTAACGACCTACCCTAGTTCGTTGTTTATCTAAGAGACGCCCCGGTGGGAGGCGTGGTTTTGAGGTTAATTTCTAAATTCTTAAAAGGTTTTTCAATTGACGCCCGTCTCAGGGTCGTCATTTTATTAAGTAACGCCTCTGAATAGGGCGTTTTCTGTTACAATGGATTTTGGGTTTTAATAATTTATTCTGGAATTAATGAAATGGACGACCATCCCTATGGTCGTTATCTGTTGAATTGACGCCCCGATGGGGGGCGTTGTTTTCCAAGGTTTCTTTGAAAAGAAAATAAAAACGGCATGCGATATAAATAATAGGAAAAATATATAATTGAACAAAGGCATGGAAATTAACAGCATGATTGATATAAAAAAATGATAATTCAAATTAACGACATGTTGCGGGGCGTGTTTTCATGAGGATAATTATTTTTCAGAAAATAATTTGAATTGACGACCCAGGTATGGGCGTCTTTTCTTTAATTCGCGACACCCATGAGGGCGTCTCTTTTCTGAGTTTCGAGCTTTCTAAACCCGAGGTCTATGGAAAATACCGGAAAATGAAAATAAATTTGAAAAAAAATGGAAAAAGGGGGTCAGGGGGGCTTACCTTCTGTCGTTTGGGTCCGGCCAGTTCTCCCCGGAGACCGGGCCATGGCTGCCGTGGCCGCCGGAGTTGGCCACGGTGAGGCACGGCCTCCGCCGGTTGTCCCTCTTCTTCCCGTTCTTCTTCTCTCTCCCCGCCTTCGTCCTCTTCCTCTTCGCCATCGTTTCCTCCCTCTTCGTCATCACCGTCGGCCTCGTCACCGTCGGCTTCCGTGTTCTCACCGTGCTCCTCGGCCGCCGCCGGCGGAGCTCCCTCCACGACGGCGTCTTCCTCTACGGCGTCTTCCTCGTGGGCATCTTCGCCCAAGTCCACCACCTCGGGGGCCGAAACCCTCTGCCGCTTGAGTCCACCGGCCATGGCTAGGGTGTAGAGAGGGGTGTAGAGAATGAGAGAATTGAGAGAGGGGGGGGTTTCGGTTAGGGTTGCAGCAGGAGAGAAAGAAGGAAGAGGACGAAGGAAGAAGAAGAAAGGAGGGAAAGTTAAGTCGAACGGTCAAAAAGAATTAATGACTTAAGGAAGGCCGTGTCTTATGGAATTAACGACTGAAACATGGGCGTTTCTTGATAATTGACGACATTGCTTAAGGCGTTATTTTTGTTTGCATGGGGAATGATAACCGTCGTCAGACGCATTCAATGGGGATTGATTGATGTGATGGGAGTGATGATTACTGTTTCTGATTAACGTCTGAGCTAAGGGCGTCTTTTATATAAAACATGGCTTTGATTAAGGCGTTACTTTTGGAATTTCAACGAATACTTTTTGGAATATAAATCGAATTAACGCCTTGTCTTAAGACGTTATTTAGTTAACGCCCGCATTCGAAGGCGTCAATTATGAGAGATCAATCATTGAAGATGACGTATGATGAGGCGTCATTTATGGAATTAACGACGTTGGCTGAGTCGTTATTTGCAATAGAACCACAGGTTATTGGAAGATTTGATCAGAATCATTGTGTTATGGCTCAGTCAGAATATTATCATTGATTTATTGGAAGAAAAAGATTACATTGCTTCAATGAGCTATTTTGGGCCTCAAGCTTCTTAAAGCAATTACATAAGACTTCCATTGTTCTCTGTCTTCTTCTAAGTTCTCCACAGGATGATGAGCCTTGTTGATTTTCCACAGAGCTTGCATAGTTGTGCACTCTTCTCCATCTTCGTTGCTGCCAATATCCCGTGTCTTGATCGGAGGGAGATGAGATGGATCTTCAAGTATTTGCCGTGGAAGCCCAAGTTGAGGAAGGAACCGATGTGAGTTATACAGAACGAATTCTGAAGCGCCTATGAGTCGAAGGTCTGTGCCGGGGGAGAATCGCGCGCGGAGTTCTTGAGTCTTGAGTATTCCCGGAGCGCAAGTAAAAAGGTTCTTTGGCATTACCTTGAGATGTTCTCTCCATTCCACTCTCTTTTTGATTTGAGGTATCCGGTTCATCACCCTATTGCTTATTCCTAATGAACCGGTCATGTAAGAGAGTGGGCTTTTTGAGAAGATTCTAGAAGGTTGTTGGGTCTCCTTACATGGATCGAATTTGAAGTGGAGATCTACCCAACTTGAGAGTGCTAGCATGCATCCATAGATGGGTCTTCCCATTGCCGCCGAGGTAAGCCCGCTATAGAGATAGGCTAGAATTGCCGCTCCCGCTCTCTCTCCTTCCCATAGGCTCACTATTGCGCTTAATTGGGATTCCTCCAAGAAGTCTTCCGTGGATGGAAATAGGATTGCTCCTGCCAGGCACACCACGAAAGCCTTTGCCACCCGCTCTATCTCTTCGTCTTCTTTAGCTTGATCGGATCTCTTGTACACCCAAGAAGCAAGCTTTAAGAGATTGATTCCCTTGGAAGCTTTGATTTGGTTCACTAAGTTTGGGCTGGGAATTAAACTTGTTAATAACTCATGTGAGGAGATTTGCCTTGGCATGATGGCCATCTTTTCCTCTTCTCCTTGCTTCATCTTCTTTAGGCCCAAGAGCATCTCTAGTTCTTCTAACAAGATTGTGGCTTCAAAAGTTGAGAAAAGGAAGTTATGAGTGGAAGGGTGCCATATTTCAATTAGAGCTCCTATGGCAGCCCAATCAAGGTGAATTTGATCATAATGTTTGGCATGAGTGATTAGGCCTAAGGGAGGTGCCATCTTGCTAAGTAGGCCCTCATGTCTGAAGAGAGTTTTGAAAGTAGAAGAGGTGGCCACTTAATCTTTGTGAATCTCCTGGCTCCTGGAACATTTGGATAATCCTGTAGGGAAAAGAAAGGAAAAAAGAGAAGGATGAGAAAACAGAATAGAAGGATTATGAAGATATGAAAGGAAGAACAGAAAGAAACAATTCCACTTTACCTGGTTCATGGCAATTCAACTGCTGATATGACCATTGATTTTGGTTAGTCTGAGTGTGGAACTCTTGGATCTTTTAATAACTCTCAACATCTTCAGTCTGCAGGAATAACTTGAGCGGTCGCAGCACCTGTGAACAGACAGAGGAAGCAGAAGAAGCAGGAATTCGACGAGCTATTTGATTGATCTGAGGAAGATACTTTCTTTTTATAGAAGTGTGGAGAGTTTAATGCATGTCCGAGGTTGGAAGATTGATTACAATTAGTACTGGGATCAAGCTTTTGATTCTTAGTCGGAAGCGGGGTGTTGCAAACTCCAGACGATTAACGACCTTCGTCAGGGCGTCAATTGTTGAATTGACGACTTGACCGAGGTCGTGTTTTGTTTCGCGTCTCCAGGAGGGTCGTCTTCTCTCGGTGCATTTAACGCCTTGATGAAGGGCGTGTTTTATATTTAGACGCCCTGATGTCAGTCGTCTCTTACAAATTTGACGCCATGCACTATAGTCGTTATTTTGTTGACTTGCATATTTGATTCTCCATATACTTTTATGAACTTAAGTGCTATCTTTTAATTTGAGTTATTTTTTTTGGTTAAGCACTTATGATCATATTTTGCTTTGCTTTGAGAGGACTAATGAGTTTTCAAGTGCAGAAGATTGTAGAGTTCGAGCAGCGTGGGTTATGTGTCGGAGTAACATCATTCTGTTCTTGTATTTCTTTCCTGTAAGCATTGTTACTATATGGTATTCTACGCTATTATAGTATATCAAGGACCTTGTGGTTTTGATAAACCTGGAATTTGAGTTCCCCTTCATCAAAAATAGTGATAATTCCAGGTGAGTCCTGATCGCACGGATCGGCCGTTGAGTCATTAATGGTCTGGGACGATGGTTCCACTTTCTGAGTTCATACGCGGACAAACGGGCTTCGGCTTAGTGTTAGTTCAGAGATCTGGATTCTTGACCAAATCTAGATGGCTTAACAATATTATCCTTGATTATTTTCTATCTTTAGTTTGTTTTAATTTTTCTTTTAGCCCAGCATGCATCATATAGGACTTTGAGCTTCATGCTGAAAATCTTCATATTATGGCAATAATGAAGGTCACTCGCTCTTGATTGAGTTGACATGAGATATTCCACTCCAAATTGAGTACTTTATTCTCTCTGAAGCCGCTCAGGCTAGTTCCTTGAAAATGTCCCTTTGCTGGATCTTCATCTCAATTCCCTTTATTTTTTTGCAAATCCACCTTGGTTGTAGCACGTCCACATTGGCTGGTAACCGCTCTCCAATGGTGTCTCCCTGTCGTGCCCACGTGCACATTTTATTTACTTAGTTTAGTCTCCTTTATCCAGCAAATTGATGCTTCCTTGGAATCACCCGGAGTTGTTTCACTTTTGAATCTTGGAAAGATTTCTAATGCTTAGTGTCTGAGGCATGTCACATCACACCTTGGCGTCTACTTATCAGTTCTTTCCACTTCATTTCGCTTGTTGCACTTTCACCTCCATTTCGTCTCACTCCCTTGCAAAGCAGACGCCAAGGCGGGGCAGCTGTAGACACGCCAAAATTGACGCTTTGTTGATCAAATCTCATGTCACTATGTTAACGCCCCAAAGTGAACTTCAATATTTCTATAATATAAAGTTTTTCTATTTTTATGTGTTTTTGTGATTTATTCTTGCATTTTTGGAATTCACGACTTGAAGAGGGGCGTGTTTTAAATAGCGACCTAATCTGGGGCGTGTTCTTAAGAAGGGACGACCATATAGAAGGGCGTCAATTCCTGGTATTTTACGAGTCCCACCCCGATTGGAAAATCAATGATTAACGTCCTTCCATAGGGCGTGTTTTTGTTTAACGCCTTTGCTTCAGGCGTCTTTTCACAATTTTCAAATAAAGGAGGTTTTATTACCAAAATTGAATCCAGGAAGTGACGCCCTGATCCTGGTCGTGTTTTGATTAACGCCCTTGGGGCAGGTCGTCAATTGTTGAATTGACGCCCTTGAGTAGGTCGTGTCTCACCCTTTCGTGTCCTGTTTAAACTCATCTTTCCTGAAGAGTTCCCTGCTTTTCTTGATCACCTTGCTTGATCTGGGAACTAGAGTCCTTGCCATTGATGATCACTGCCTATTCTTATCTTCCCAAATCTGTGTTTATCTTGATCGAAACCTTATAAAAGGATTCCCTAGTCAATCTCGCGCGAGGTTACGGTGTTGCTGGAGCCATTAACCACGAATCAGAGAAAGAGCAGAGAGCAGTTTTCTTTTGCGCAGAGAAGAGTTTCTACTCTCTTCATCCGTGTGATCTCTTCATCATCTTCCTTCTGCTTCCTGCTACTCCGGTGGTTCTCCCCTTTACTGTTTACAGGAACAGCAGGGGTTCCTTCTCCCTTGTGTGTTGTCTTCATCGTATCATCATCGATCATCATACTTTTCTTCTTTTGCATTAGTATGCATATCTCCCTCCTCTCCCTAATTCTCTAGGGGTTTTAAAACCAAACAAAAAGGTGCACATGCTATATTCTTATTTCATCATCATACTGTTTCTTTGGATTGATACTACACTCACGTTTGGCTGATCTCCTTTTCTTTTCTTTGTTTGTTCTTTGTTCAAGGGTAATCAAAGAGGAAAACCCCCCTTCATCGGCCGGCCGATAGAAGGTGGAGGAAGGAATCCATATCCATCCCGCGTCTTATTTTCACCAGGTATTCGCGATCATCTTTTCTTCTTATTGAGGTAACCCCTCTGGCGATCACACTCCTTAGTAGCACCACGTGCTCTTTTACTCCCTTTTTCATCATTATTCTTCATTTTCTCTTATGCATATATATATTTTTCTTTAAGAGTGGATTTTCCATGATTCACAGCGATCGACCCAGACACTGACTCCACTTGTGTGGGAACTCCCCCGGTCGTGTGCCCCCCCCGAGGTAATCGGAGTTGGCGACTCCTCTATTGAAGCAGTAGCCTCCCGGCTGTCGCCTTCACTTGACGTCTGAAAGGAAGAATCTGTGACATCCTCATCCGAATCATAATGCTGCCAAGAAGGAAATTCGAGCCCTTCGAGCACCTGCTCCTGGGCCATGGTGACCGCTCGATCGAAGCCTTGGGCGAACCTCTTCTGCAGCCCCCGTCGGTAACCTGGCTCGTAATATAAGAAGGTGGCCTTCTGGAGAGCTGAGTGGTAGCCCTCTGAGTTCATGTATCGATCGACTGCCTCCGCTCCAGCATGCTCTGCACCCCGCTTGATCTCGGCCACCTTCTTCTCAGACACGGCCAGCCTCTCTTCGGCCTCAGACAGCTTCACCTCAGCCTCAGCCCGTGCGGCCTCGGCCTCGACCCGGAATACTTTGACCTCCCCATGCGCTCACTCGGCCTCTCAGGCCTAGCAATTGAGCTCCTCCCGCTCAGCCTCCCATTGCTCAGAACGCTCGACTTGAGCCTGGCGCTCTTCCTCTAGGAGCCTGCTCTTTAGGTCGGTCGTATAACGAGCTCAGGGCAGCTGCTCAGCTAGCATCCGAGCCTCCTCCTGGCTCGACCCAGCTTGGGCCCTAAGCGAGGCAGCCTCCCGCCGACATACTTCGAGCTTGGGAGTTAATTGGCCGATCTTCTGATCGGATTCAGCGCGGACCCTAGAGAGAGATCTCTCCTCAACTCTTATCCGCACGAAGAAATCGGCTAGTTCGGCCCCCAACTAGGCCATGATCACGCAGCCCTCCATGACCCTTTCAAGGAGTAGGGAGGGAGGGCTACGTCTGAACTCCTCCCTAACCGACGAAGATGCCAGGGACTGGCACCTCTGGTACAGAGAGGCCCAAACGCCGGTGACATCAGCCGGGGGAGGGAGAGCCCCTTCTAGAGGAGTCGGGACTAGAGCCATTTCTTCATGCGTCTCCTCCTTCGGGACAACAGTGCTCGGCTCGGACTGGGCCGTGGCCTCGCCCCGCTCCCCCTCGACTCCGGTCGAAGCCTCGGAACCGATCGTCTCTACCGACAGTGCAGTAGGCTCAACAACGACTTCCCCGACATCAGCAGCCGCTTCTGACTCAGTGGACGAGAGATCGGGATGGCCCCGACCGGAGCAATGGGAGCCTACCCTTCCAACTGTTGGGCGGCCCCCTCCTTCCTCTGCCGTTTCTTCTCGGCGGCTAAGGCCCTCAGAGAAGATAACAACAACCGCTCCCCAAGGTCCTTGCGCTTGGCCCCACGGCGCTCGGAGACGTCACCTCGATAAATCTGCTTGCCCTTATCTCGAGAGCTGGAATGGCCCCCGGAGGTTTGGGGTTCACTCGAAACAGGCATCTCCTCCAGATCGATGATTTCCTGCTCTAACGGTCGCCCCCCCCCCATCATCCATCTGCCACGAATCTAAAAGGGTAGAAGTCAGCTCATCAGAAAATGACCCACCTACCTGACTTAGAAGTATAATGTGAGACGCTGAGGTCCTTACCTTGCTTGGACAAGCTTCAAGAAAGATATTCCTCGATGTTCGTCACGGTCATCAGCTCGACGGTCGATATGCGATTCTCCTGGAGAATCCTGATCTCCTCCTATAGCTCCGGGGTAACCAGCACCTGCTTCGGAGGGATCGATGGATGAAAGTTGGGATTCACCGGAAAACCGCATGGGGCACCCCCCCTTCAATGAGCTCACCAAGAAGAATTGGGTCTTCCACCCCTTGTGGGAAGAATCTTTTGCGGAAAGCGTCACACAACTCCTTCCCCTTTTCACTTAGAGATAAAAGAAGCCCTTGCCCGCATGGGGGTGCTCCTTCAACTCATAAAAGGAGTGAAAGAGGTCCAATGAAGGGCTAAGCCCGCACGCACGGCAGAGAAAAATGAAGGAGAAGATGAAGGTATATGAGTTGGAAACCAACTGGACAGGAGCCAGTTGGTAAGATTGAAGCAACTTGATGACAAAGTGGTGGAGAGGCGAACGGAACCCGCACTTCCAAGCCAAGAGAAAGGTGCAGAACAGACCTGAACGAGTATCCAAACGGGACTCGTGAGGTTGAGATGGGGAAAAATAGTACTTCCTCAGAAACCCGAAGCACCCCGCCATCGCCTTCACTTCATCCTCACCCAACTCGTTGCGCATCCGATGTTCAGGCCGCGGCCCTAGAATCCCCATGCTTCGGCCAACTTCCTGCTACTCAGCAGCGAAATACTACTCCGCCATTGCCGAACAAGAAGAACAGGGGGAAGAGGGAGAAGACGCTGGCTCGGGTGACTCGGGGGGAGATGGAAGCTGGTGAACTGCCACCGCCGCGGCGTCTATCACCTCCGTAAAACCCTCTGCGATTCTCTGCTCCTCCTGACCTCCCTCTCGGCACATGAGCGATTTTGAGTACAAGACGACGGGGAGGCAAAACCCTAAATAAAGGAGGCCAGGGACGTAAAACCACGTGATATTTATACTCCCAATGGTGCAGCAGGAGGTGGCGTGACGTTCCACACTCTAAAAAGGGACTCCTCACATCGACTCGATAGAGTCATCATCAAGGGCGTACTCCCATGATAGCCACATTAAATGGCCCCTACTGGAGGGAAACCCACCACCCAATTTGTGCGACCAATACCGCCCCGACAAATGTTACTTGTCCGAGCCCAATTTTGGCTCGGGAGTAGGGGGGACAAGTGGAGAGGGGGAAAATCTACCACCCAAGAGCATGGCCCAACTAGGTTTAATTTGACCCAACCAGGCCCAGCTCCCTACAGTGACAGCCCCATTCTGGGCCCACTTACCCCAAGCCCAAAAACCCTCTCGGATCAGCACTTCCTAGGCGACCACTGGGTCCAGAAGTCCGAGCGACAGCTCAATCGGGAAAGCCCCTACAAGGGTCCAACGCACCCTGTCCGAGCCATGCCTCCCTCACCTAAAAGGACTCTCAGCAGGCACCCCGAGCATGAACCGACCGTCGGAAGCACATCTAAGCATCCGTTACGCATCCTCCAGGAGCAACGAACTCTAAGGGATAATGTAGAGTGGGAGTCCTCGTGCTATTAAAAGCCCATGATGAAGACGTAACCTCCCTAGAATCCCCTCGTCTCCCTGGACTTTTACGCTAAAATGGACTGCTATATAAACCCCTGGATAGCCCTTCGGAAAGGTAAGAAGAAGCATCTTGAGAGAAAACCACCGCACCTCTTGGTGGAGAATAATCTCGCACCCTTTCTTTCTCCTGCCACCTCTCTTCGCATCCATGCTCTATCGCACTTGCTGACTTAGGCATCGGAGGGTTTTCCCCAGGGTTCCATCCCTGGGCACCTCTGACCTGTTTCCCCTCTTGCAGATTATACACGCGTGGTGACCGTGACCAAAGATTCCTCCGGGATCTCACGGCTTAGGAGCAGTGTGAGATTACCCCTCTTCAGATCCATTTAATTTTTGAGATGAGCATGATTGTCAAGTTAAGATGATGAGTAGTCGACACTCCCCCTGAGGATATGCAATGGTCATTAGCAAGATTTTAAAATATGATTTGGAAGTTCATGCCAATGGTTGTACACTTATTAAAGTTGACAAAATGAAGATACCATGTATGCAAGAATGATTCAAAGAAGTTTCTCCCCCTAAGAATATGGCCTAAATGCAATATCGACTCATGGTACTCGACGGAGGTGTATCCTCACGCATGGTGAATGCTTTCAGGCAAGCATATCCTACCTTTCCACAAATCACCATTTTATATACTATGGTCAAGCAAACATCAGCTAGCAACCAATGCAATGCATCATGAATATGGACTTATCAACCTATGCAAGCCAATGCATGAAGACATGTATTGATATGAAGGATAATTGCAATAGATTTCTGTACAGCCTTTTTATTGCAGTTTAGCACAATCAACGAACATCAATAGTAAGAGATATTGAACACTTCAATCCTTATTGATTAGAGGTCTGCACAGACTAAGCTCCCTTCTTAGTGTAGAAAACCTGTCATTACATAAGGGCTTGGTGAAAATGTCAGCAACTTGGTTCAATGTATCAACAAAATGTAGTTCAAAATTTTTCTTAAGTACCTCATCTCTAAGGAAATGATGCCTCATTTCAATGTGGTTAGTCTTGGGTTGCTGGACTGGATTTTTAGCAAGATTGATTACACTTGTGTTATGACACAGAATCGGGACACACCCAAAATCCACTAAGTAGTCTTGGAGTTGGTGTTTAATCCACAACACTTAGGTGCCACAACTCCCCGTAGTAACATATTCTGCCTCTACGGTTGAGAGAGCAACCGGGTGTTGTTTCTTAGAGGCCCAAGAGACTAAACACCCTCCCAGAAACTGGCAATAGCCACTAGTGCTCGATCTTACGATCCAGCTTGCATCCAGCGTAGTCCGCATCTGAATGAGAGATAAGAGTAAAATCACAGGATGACAGATAGCATAATCCCAAATCTTGAGTTTCGACAAGATATCTAAAGATACGCTTGACGGAAATCAAGTGGGATTCTCTAGGACTAACTTGAAATCTTGCACAAAGATAAACACTGAATTGGATGTTTGGTCAGGATGCAGTCAAATAAAGTAGTGAACCAATCATACCACTATAGATTTTCGCATCCACCAATTTACCATTTTCGTCCGCATCCAGTGAGGTCATAGTGCTCATAAGAGTTGCAATCATTTTATAGCCTGTCATGTCAAACCTTTTCAGCAGCTCCTTGATGTACTTAGCTTGATTTATAAAGCACCTAACTTCTCCTTGATTGACCTGTAAGCCAAGAAAGAATTGAAGTTCACCCATTAAGCTCATCTCGAACTCACTAGTCATAAGATTGGTAAATTCCTCACACATTTCCGATTTTGTAGAACCAAACACAATGTCATCAACATAAATTTTAACAATCAAGATATTTTTACCTTGCATTTTGGTGAAGAGTGTTTGATCTACTTTACCTCATGTGTACCCCTTTTTGGTGAGGAATGAGCTTAGTCTGTCATATCAAGCTCTGGGTGCTTGCTTCAAACCGTAAAGCACCATGTTTAGCTTGTATACACAATCTTCATGGTTAGAGCTTTCAAAACTAGGGGCTGCTCCACATAGACTTTGTAGCACCCCGGTATATTAATGAATAAAATTTCGAGAAAATTAATAAGAAATTCCTTAAGAAATAGGATAAGTAAAATTTTGACCATTTTATAAAAATTTGGAAAAATTAGAATCTTGTAGAGGATAAAATGTTTAGTAAAATTATCTTCTATCACCAGCCCAAATAAAATTCTTAAATAAGCCGAATTAGCCGATTAAGGCCCAAATCTACACTTAGCCTAAACAGACCTTAAAACACGAAATTAGAGCCCAATACCCGACCATTTAAGCGGAAACCAGATGCAAATGAAAGGCTAGGATTAAGAGATCGTTTCCCCTCTAATTATTCTCTGAAACCCTAACCCTAGGAGGAGTATTTGACGGCGTAGTATCAGATTAACTCGGTCTTGCACGAATTACGCACGTCCGCGGTGCGTGGACTTTATCTCCACGATTAGAACTCTCTAGACCCCATAAGACCTATAAAAATTGAACCTTAGGAACCCTAGAATCGTTTAGATGCTGTGGCGCCTGACGAGGACCTCGGACGGGAGAGAATTTCGGTGATTATCGGCTGTGTGGACCTAGCGCGTCGGCTTCCTTCTTCTTCCTTCATCCTTCAATTAAGGTAGGTTCTAGCAGACCAAACCTAGCTAATGATATACCGTTAGATTTGTCCTCTTGTCCTCTTTCCTTTAGTCTAAAAAGCCCTAAATTTCATCTAGTATTTCGAGTTTTAGTGGAAGCATGCTAGAATTGGGGTTAACTATATTCCACCTCGGTTTAAGTAGGGATTTCAGGCACTAAACGTTCAATTGATCACGCTATCTGGTATAACTTTTCATGCTCGTTCTATTGATAGTAAAAGCCCTAAATTTCATGTTCTATGTTTTCTGTATTTAACCGATTAAGCTAACCCTAGCCAACTCGCCGGAGGCGGGCATGGCGACGTTAGCAGACAATTATTTTGGTATGTGCGGCCTCACGATAGACCGCCCATCATAGATAGGCGGCCGGATTTTGACCGTCCGTGTGTTCTTATCTATCATATGTTCGGTGGGACGAGCGGCCGATCCCTAATCGCCCTTCCTTCAGGCGGCCAGTCCCAAACCGCTCATCTTCCCCAGCGGCACTCTACATACCGCTCATCCCTAGTAGGCCTTCGGACCTGAGGGGGCATGGACGGCCTGTCGTGCGACCGCCGAGGTAGATGAATGGTTCTATTGGGACCGTCCATCTTTACAGAATTGCTCATTGTCATGTTAGCATGAATTGTTTTAGTAGATTAATGGTTAATGGCAAACTAGCGACACACATAATGAACTGGAAATTATAGAAGTAAACATTTAATATTCTTACTGGATTATTTCTCATTTTGATCTTGATTCATCTTTTCTAATAAAGTTGATTTCAATTATGATTCATTAATAATTGAAATTGTTACTAGGATTGTTTGACAGTCGTTCTACTCTGGTAGGATTGACTGACCGTTATACTGGTTTCCGATGATTGATAGTCTCATTTCCGTGTGATGGTTGAGACTCTTCGCCAGATACTCCTTCCGTCGGACTAGGACCTTCATTACAGGACCTCCGTAAGCCCCCGTGAGCCTTGGATTCCCACTAGGACGCCGGGTAGGTTGTACCACCAAGACCTGAACCTGTTCACGTGATCGAACCGCTTGGATTTCTGTGTTGTGAGTCACGGCTCAATTTGGACCGACCGAGTCTTGAACGGCCAGAATCAGACCGTTCGTCTCAGTGGGTGGCCCATGATAGACCGTGCATCCCTGGATAATTACCATTTAGTGATGGTCGATTAACCTTGCTCTTTCTTCGACCAAATCATGATTTGATCGACCCAAAAAGCCCTAGGTTGCCCAGTGGATAGTGGGTTGGACCCTGGTTCAGTTCTGCCCCACTTATGGCAGCCCGGAACCCGTTTGGGTAGATTCTAGTTTATTAAGTTAAGCCCAGTTTGAACGGACTTAGTAGGCCCGTCCAGGTGCTCGAGCGGATCCTATTGGATCGTTCAACCTCCGAGCGGTCCTATCAGGCCCGTTTTTCTTGTCTTGGGCTTCAAGTCCTTCTAGCCATGTGCGGCCCATTCTTGATCGTCCATACTAGTTGAGAGGCCCATTTCTGACCGTTCTTATAAGAGCGGCCTATGATGGTCCGTTTATCCTTGACTTCGTTGAGGCTGATCCTCAGCCCAGTTCTTTCTAGTACGGCCCATCTGTGATCGTGCATATCTTGAGTGGCCCAGTTTGGACTATGTATCGTCCAGAAAATGATTTCCATGGTTGTTTGTGTTTGAATACAAGGACCTGTCGGTTCTTGATAATTTAAACTTTCTGGTCAAAGTATCTCTTCGACTTATCCTTGGTTTTTCGAGGTAAGTTATACCTTGACATTATAGGCCATTTAACTTGATTAACGTCTAGACATAACTTGGGATCTCGGATCCATTAAATCAATACCAACGCATCATAAGGGCCCGGTCTGGTCTTGGGAGGAGCGCCCGAAAAGTACTTGTGCCCTGGGGAGTTTGAATGACATGGTGAGACATTGCACCGAGTGCATGACTAGCGTGATGTCTACGACATAATCTCTTACTTGAATCTTTCCTGACTTGGTTAATTCTTGCTTGTTGGCCAATTTCCAATTACGTTATGTTCATGATCTCGCACTTATGTTACTTGTCGTATCGTCATTTCATTTCACTCTTTTGTTTTCGCACTTATAAATGTAATTAATTGGTTAATTACTTAAACTTACCTGTTATTACCTACTAAGCATTCGCTCACCTAGTTGTTTCCCCCTTTTTTCAGGTAGCTCGGGTGAGGATTCGCAAACCGATGGGGATGGGCAAGAGTGATGGCCATGGAGCAAACCAGTTAGAAGCCGTGTGGAGCCAGTCATAGTCATTTGTGTCTAGCTATGTTTTAGAGTCTGTGTTTTGAAAGAGTTGTAATTACAAAGTCAGCTAATGTAATGATGTTATGTTGGAAGTTTGTTTAAGAGGGTTTATGTGATTGGAACATGGATCTTTTAAATGTTATTTAGTTATGGAGATTATTTCTGTTCTTGGTGTTGTGTTGATCTTTAGCTTTAGCATAACATGTCTATAAATCCACATATTATTATTAATTGTTTCTACTGCCAGTCCCGATATTCCGCGTCAGGGCGTGACAGTTAGGTGGTATTAGAGCCTAGGTTTTCTAATATTCCTAGGTTTTCTAAGTTCTAGGATTCTAAGTGATGTCGTAGAACATATAATCTTGTTATAAGTCTAAGTACCCAAC
Organism: Amorphophallus konjac; assembly: GCA_022559845.1. Lineage (NCBI taxonomy): Eukaryota > Viridiplantae > Streptophyta > Magnoliopsida > Alismatales > Araceae > Amorphophallus > Amorphophallus konjac. Next base: position 341,649,886 of record CM040126.1, on the reverse strand, counting down.
CTAGTGAGATTTGGGTAGAGACTTGGGTTGAGATAATAATCTAATTCTAAGATTTCCTTCTAAATGATTCTAAAATAATCTATTTTACGGATAGGACGTTCTAATGGCGGCACAGCGTGCGCAATGGCGAGACATGCAGTGAACGGTTCAAGGACTTACTCGGGCCTTGCAGCAAGTGGCCCAAGGAGGAGGAGCGAACCACGGTGCTGGCGATCTTCACCGAAACTTCCGTGGGATGAATCCCCCACGTTTTGGAGGCTCGACCGATCCCGATGAAGCCAAGCATTGACTAAAAGAGATGGAGAGGATCTTTGAAGTGATGCAGTGTAGCGATCAAGAGCATGTTCTTTTAACGACCTTCCAGCTGGAGCGTGATGCAAGAGCATGGTGGGATGCAGTGAAGGCTACCCTGGGAGATAGACAAGTTTCCTGGAAGGAGTTCGAGGAACTCTTTAACAGCAAATACTTGTTTGATAGAGTGCAAGAAAAAAAAGCGGTGAAGTTTGCTACTTTGAAGCAACGGAATCTTTCTGTTGCCGAGTATGAAGCTCAGTTCTCTCGGTTATCTCGTTATGCCACTCACTTGATATCTACAAAGAAGATGAAGGCTTGGCGTTTTCTCAACGGGCTGAAGTTGCAGTATATCAACCAGTTAGCGCCACTAGAAATTCAGACTTATGCAGAGATGGTAAGAAAGGCTCAAGTCTTGGAAGACACCTTAGAAATGACGGAGAGAATCCGTGGGAGGAATGTTAAGAAAGAACAACCTACTGGTTCCGGGAATGTCAAACCTGGTAATGGCAAGAAGAGGCCCAATGGCGGGTCTTGTTCGTGGAAGGGCAAGATGCCGAAGACTGAAGATAAGAAGCCTAGCCCGATTGTGCCATTTAAGGGTGTGTGCAAGTACTGTGACCGTCCAGGTCACAATATGGAAGAGTGCTGGCGCAAGCTGGGCGCCTGTATACGCTGTGGTAGTAGGGACCATCGTATTCTGAGTGTCCCTTTCTATCAGATCAAGCTACCCCGACCAAGCCATAAGGAAACAGGAAGCAGCAGGGCAAGCTCCAAGCCCTACAAGAAGATGATGTTGGAACCACCGATGAGGGTGGACTTGTTGAAGGTATTCTTATTATACATGATAAGCCAGCATTTGTTCTCTTTGATACTGGTGCCACTCATTCTTTTGTTTCTCAAAAATTTGCTAAGTCTTTATCTGTGAAGCCAGTCTTGATGAATTCTCCGTTAGAGATTTCAACTCCTATTGGTTCCAGTTCAGCAATTAAGTATTTCTATCCTTCTAGTAATATTATGATTAATGAACAGAACTTGCCAGCTGACTTAGTGTGCATGGATATGAAAGATTATGATGTAATTTTAGGAGCGGATTGGTTGGCTAAGTATGAGGTCAATGTTTATTGCAGTTCCAGTTCTGTGTCTTTTTCTAGACACCATGGGCTTTCTTTTATAGGGGTTAGGCACCATAGGTCCGTTCCACTTATTTCGGCCCTTCGAGCTGATAAGTTGATGTCAGGCATAAGGAAAGGATGTCAAGCTTTTCTAGCCTTTGTTTATGTGACCCCTGAGAAGAAGATCGAGGTTAAGGACATTCCTGTCATCCGAGACTTTCCAGATGTCTTTCCTGAGGAATTGCTAGAACTTCCGCCTACGAGAGAGGTTATCTTTTCTATTGATTTAGTTCCTGGTGCGACCCCTATTTCTAAAGCTCCTTATCGTATGTACCCTGCGGAGCTGAAGGATTTGAAATAACAGTTAATGGAATTACTTGAGAAGGAGTTCATTCATCCAAGTACATCCCCGTGGGGAGCCCTTGTATTGTTCGTCCGGAAGAAGGATGGTTCGATGAGGTTGTGCATCGATTATCGGCAATTGAACCAGTTAACTATCAAGAACAAATATCCATTGCCGAGGATTGATGAATTATTTGATCATATAGCAGGAGCTCAGTATTTTTCTAAGATTGATCTTCGATCAGGATACCATCAATTACGGATTAAGGAAGAGGATATCTATAAAACGACATTCCGTAGCAGGTATGGGCACTTTGAATTTGTACTAATACCTTTTGGACTAACGAATGCTCCCGCAGCTTTCATGCAGTTGATGAACAATGTGTTTCGACCCTATCTTGATCAATGGGTCGTTGTGTTTATTGATGATATCTTGATTTATTCTAAGAATAAGGAGGAACATGCTGAAAAATTAAGGATGGCGTTGCAAATATTGAGAGACCATCAGCTATACGCCAAGTTTAGTAAGTGTGAGTTCTGGTTGAAAGAGGTGTCCTTTCTAGAGCATATTATTACAAAGAAAGGTATTTTTGTTGACCCCTCGAAGGTAGAGGTAGTGAGGAATTGGGATAGGCATACTAATGTAACTGAAGTTAGAAGTTTTCTAGGCCTAGCAGGTTATTATATTAAGGATTTCTCCAAGATTGTGGTGCCCTTAACAAGATTAACCTGCAGAGAGAACAAATTTGATTGGTCAAAGGATTGCGAGAGAAGCTTTCAGACGTTGAAGGAGTGTTTAACTACTACCCCTGTTTTGGCTTTACCATCTGGAGAAGGAGGTTTCATGGTCTACACTGATGCTTCAGGTATTGGTCTAGGTTGTGTACTGATGCATCACGGGAATGTGATAGCCTATTCTTCTAGGCAGTTGAGGAAGCATGAAGAGAACTATCCTGTTCATGACTTGAAACTTGCAGCTGTAGTGTTTGCCTTGAAGATATGGAGGCACTACTTGTATGGGGAGACATTTACAATGTTCTCAGACCATAAGAGTCTGAAGTATTTATTTTCTCAGAAGGAACTCAATATGAGGCAAAGAAGATGGCTTGAGTATTTGAAAGACTTTGACTTCTCCATTGAGTACCATCCTGGAAAAGGGAATGTAGTGGCAGATGCTTTGAGCCGCAAGCCAATAGCTAAGTTGTCGCATCTCATGTTGCAAGAATAGAGACTGTTGGAGCAGTTAGCTAGCTTGGATCTCAATGTTGACAAGGACCGAGTTATGATTGCTCAGATTCAACTTAAACCAAAATTCTTGATAGAAATCAAGTCCTTGCAAGACAATGACCCAGAGTTGGTAGAGATCAATGAGAGTTTGAGTAACAGACCTGATTTCATAGTAGCTAGCGATGGTAGATTGTTATTTCAGGGAAGGACCTGTGTGCCAGATGTAGCTGAGTTAAAGAATAAGATTCTCGAAGAAGTTCATAGATCCAGATACACTATTCATCCTGGAGGTACTAAGATGTATAAGGATGTGAAATGATCCTTTTGGTGGCCGAATATGAAAAAGGAAATTGCAGAATTTGTGAGTGGATGTTTGGTATGTTAGCAAGTCAAGGCTGAGCATTTCAGACCTGCAGGGAAATTGAAATCACTTGAGATACCTCAATGGATGTGGGAGAGTATTGGTATAGATTTTATTATGGGTCTGCCTAGGACTCGTAGTGTATTTGGTGCAATATGGGTTATTATTGACAGATTGACAAAGTCTGCTCATTTCTTGTCCATTAAATCTAAATGGACAGTTGACGTCTTGGCGGCTTTGTATATGAAGGAAATTGTAAGGCTCCATTGTATTCCAGTCAGTATCGTGTCTGATAGAGACCCCAGATTCACTTCGCAATTTTGGAAAGGATTGCAAGAATCTTTGGGAACCCGTCTGAATTTCAGTACCGCTTTTCATCCACAAACAGATGGACAAACTGAAAGAACCAACCAGATAGTGGAAGATATACTTAGAGCCTACATGATTGATTTTGGAGGTTGTTGGAGTGATCACTTGGCTTTGATTGAATTCACCTACAACAATAGTTATCAGTCCAGTATTCAGATGGCTCTGTTTGAAGCTTTGTATGGAAGAAGCTATCAATCTCCATTATGTTGGGAGGAGGTAGGTGAGAAGCAATGGCTGGGATCAGATCTCATTTCTGAATCATCCAAGAATATTCGTATTATCAGAGATCGGTAGCAAGTAGCACAATCAAGATAGAAGAGCTATGCCGACAATAGAAGAAGAGCCTTGGAATTTCAGGTTGGTGAATATGTGTTTTTGAAGGTTTCTCCGATGAGAGGGATTTGTAGGTTTGGTATTCAAGGCAAGCTGAGTCCAAGATATGTTGGTCCATTCGAGATTCTTGATAGAGTGGGAAAGGTTGCTTACCGATTAGCAATACCACCTCAGTTATCAGGAGTACACAACATCTTCTATGTGTCTATGCTGCAGAAATATGTGTATGACCCTACTCATGTCATTCAGCATGCGGATTTGGAGCTGAATGAAGATTTGACTTATGAAGAAAGAGTTATCAAGATTTTGGATCGTAAGCAGCAGCAACTCGAGAATCGTTCCAGACCTATAGTTCAAGTGCAGTGGAGTCGGCGTGGAACCAAAGAAGCTACATGGGAGTCAGAAGATACCATGCGGAAGTAGTATCCCGACTTGTTCTTGGTGAGCTATTTCACTCCCCATTTTCCATAAGTGCAGTGAATTTGGAGGACCAAATTCTTTAAGTGGGGGAGGGTGTAGCACCCCGGTATATTAATGAATAAAATTTTGACAAAATTAATAAGAAATTCCTTAAGAAATAGGATAAGTAAATTTTTGACCATTTTATAAAAATCTAGAAAAATTAGAATATTGTAGAGGATAAAACGTTTAGTAAAATTGTCTTATATGACTAGCCCAAAATTAAGGCCCAAATGTACACTTAGCCTAAACGGACCTTAAAACATGAGAGAGATCATAAAAATCGGAAGTCAGCTAATGTAATGATGTTATGTTGGAAGTTTATTTAAGAGGGTTTATGTGATTGGAACATGTATCTTTTAAATGTTATTTAGTTATGGAGATTATTTCTGTTCTCGGTGTTGTGTTGATCTTTAGCTTTAGCATAGCATGTCTGTAAATCAACATATTATTATTAATTGTTTCTACTGCCAGTCCCGATATTCCGCGTCGGGGCATGACAGACTTGTTCTTTGATCAACCCATTCAACAAGACACTTTTTACATTCATTTGATATAATTTTATTCTATGAGAGCATACAAATGCGAGCAGAATTCTGATAGCCTCAAGTCTAGCTACTAGGGCAAAGGATTCTTCAAAGTCTACCCCAAATTTTTGATTGTAACCTTGAGCCACCAGTCTAGTCTTATTTCTTATTTTCTTGCCATCTTCAATAAGTTTGTTTCGAAAGACCCATTTGGTGCTTATGATAGATTTTGATGAGGGTCTAGGAACAAGGTGTCACACATTATTTCTTTCAAACTGGTTTAATTCGTCTTGCATGGAATTTATCCAGTTTTCATCTTTAAATGCTTCATCAATATTTATAGGTTCAATTTGAGATACAAGAGCAAGTTGGTCTAAATCCTCAACAATTTTAAAATGTGACCTGGTTTTAGGTGGGTCATTCAAGCTACCTATGACTTTCTCCAAAGGATGATCTTTAAGAACTCTAATATCGGTAGAGTCATTACCTTCACCAGTAGCTTGATCTCTTGTTTTACTTGATTCCCCCAAGTCATCATTTCCTCTTGTCTCTTCTTGTGGAGGATCATGTTTTTCCTTGTTGGATAGGAACTCCCCATCGTCGTCATCATTCCTACAAGGTTTGTCACTTTTAGTATCATCATTAAGTTCATAAAAAGTGACATGGGATAATTCTTCCACAACTGGAGTTTTAGTATTGTAAATTCTAAAAGCCCTAGATCTATCAGAATAGCCAAGAAATATACCTTGATCACTTTTGGGCTCAAACTTATCCAATTCTCTTTTGTCATTATTATGTATAAATCATTTAGAATCGAACACTTTCATATGAGAGAGAAGGCTTCTTACCTTTGTATAACTCATAAGGAGTATTTTTGGTGTGAGGCCTTACCATAGATCGGTTAATGATGTAGCATGCTATAATTATCGCCTCAGCCCAAAATCTCCTAGGAAGTTGTCTTTCTGCCAGCATGGTTCTGTCTATGAGTGTTCGATTTCTCCTCTCGACTACCCCATTTTGCTCAGGGGTCCTAGGTGATGAAAATCTATGTGATATTCCTTCAGTCCTGCAAAAATCATAGAAGTCAGTATTGTCAAATTCACCACCATGATCTGATTGAATGTTGGTAACTTTGAACTCACCGTCTTGCTTCATCTTCATGTAGAGTGCCTTAAACTCATCAAACGCATCATTTTTATGCTTAAGGAAGAATACCCATGTGAACCTAGAGAAATCATCTACCAAGACATAGCCAAATCTTCTACCACTTAGACTAGCAGTTCTAGTTGGCCCATGCAAGTCCATATGAATCAGCTCAAGTGGTTTGGATGAAAGACTTTCAGATCTATTTTTAAATAATTTTTTTGTTTGTTTCCCTATGGCACATGCATCACAGATTGTATTATCTTGCTTGAAAGAGAGTTCAGGCAGCCCTTTCACCATTGAATGCTTCATGAGTTTATGCAGGACATTGTAGCTAGCATGTCCTACTCTATGATGCCATAACCACACAAGTTCAGATTTTGATGCAGCAAAACGTAGATTCAAATGTGTAGGATCATCTAGGTCAATCATGTATACATTATTGACTCTCTTACCGGAAAATTTTACTATGTCATATTTTGGTTCTAGAATTTTGCATTCGAGAGAGTCAAAAATCACTCTATGGCCTTTATCACATAATTGACTTATACTCAATAAGTTGTATTCCAAACTTTCCATTAATTAAACATTTTCAATGGAGTTGGAGAGACTCTTACCTACATTACATGTACCGATGATTTTTCCCTTGTTGTTCCCTCCAAATGTGACATATCCACCTCCTTTTTCCATCAGAAGACATAATTTGGTTCTATCCCCAGTCATGTGTCTTGAGCTGTGACTATCCAGGTACCATCGATTATGTAGGGCTGCAAGACACTCATGCACAAGAATTAAGTGACAACGTTTCGACCCCAACAGAGTTTGTGTCCCATCAAACTCTTTAATTCTTCAAAACATGATACCAAACTCTTTGGAATCCACATTTTCTTTTCATTTTTGATTTTCTTGCTTGTTTCCATATTATTGTTCTTTTTGTTCATTTTCACATTCTTCCTTTGTTTCTTACCTTTTGATTCGTGATGGTTGTATGAAAAGGGTTGTTTTTTATTCCAATACATTGTTTTGAATTGATGGAAGGTGGTATGATTCATGGGAAAATGATCCTGACTAGGTTGGTATGTGTGTGAGGCATAATAGGGCCAACCATACGAAGGTGTCAACCTGTGTGTGTAGAAGTGTCGACCTATTATTTGTGCTACCCACTCATAACTATCTCTGTTTGACTGGTGTGTCGACCTCTTGTGATTGGAGTGTCGACCTGTGCTCTGTTTTCCCCAGTTATAACGGTTTCTATCTGGCTAAAGAGTAGACCTCCTGTAAGTGGAGTGTCGACCTGTTGGGTAGTGTCTGGCGGCCTGACTGGGTGATGACCACAGGCGTGTCGACCTGGGCTGGGTGAAGTGTCGGCCTGTGTCATTTCTATTTTGAGGATGTGCAGACCTGTGCTGTGAATGAGGTTGACCCGCCTGGTTGTTTTGAAAGATTTTCTTGGGAGTTCCAGGAGTTATCACTTCAGCTGATTCAACCTTTTCTTTTCCTTTGTCGGTGGATTTTTCTTGGTTTTGGATGGGTTTTGTGTTTGAGGTGGAAGCACTTGTGGAGGATACAAAGGTGGCAGTTTTCAAACCAAGTTGCTTTTTGATGGTGGGATTAAAACCCAACCCTTCCTTATTGAAGTTCATTTTTGTACCTAGTAATGCATCTAGGTTTTCTCTACCATCTACAAAATTTTCCAAGGATTGTTGTTTGTCATTAAGTTCTTTATGTAGTTTTTCAATGTTTTCAAGAAGTTGAGAATTGACTTGCTTGATAGCTTCATATTTTTCATTGCACAGTTTGCTGTCATTTTCATAACTTTGCATCTTCATTTTTATTTCATCAATTTCATTTATTAAGTCTTCATTTTCAACTTCTAAGTCAAACATTTCTTTTCTACCATCTTCCAACTCTTCAATCAATTTTTTTAAGTCTTCAATTTCAGATTCTAGGGAGACAGTTTTATTACTTATGCTTTGATCATGCATAGTTGAGTTAATTTTGTTTTTCAATGCTTTGTTTTCTTTCTTATACATGTCATACTTATCCATAAGCTCTATGTAGGCTTCTTCCCAATCACTAGCAGTGAAGTGCTCAAAAGGAGAATTTACCTCAGATTCTTCGTCTCCTTCGGCCATTAGGCAGAAGTCTTCCTTTTCCTTCTCCGTGGAGCTTGTTTCATCGTCATCTTCCTCCTCATCGCTCCACGTGCATACCATGGCTTTGTTCTTCTTTTTCCCTTTCCATTGACCATCTTTCTTCATTCTTTAAGGACACTCAGTCTTGACATGTCCTGGTTTTTTGCAAGAGTAACAAATAATCTTGTTAGCTTCCTTAAAATTTTCAGAACTCGATGTATAACCTTTATTTACCTGTGGCTTCCTTTTCATGAAGCCCTTACCCTCTTTTCTCAGAAAGCTTCTGAACTTACACGTGAGCATGGCCACTTGATCCTCATCTTGCTCACTGGTAGAAGTCTCACCTTCCTCGGAGGTAGTTTGGCGACTAGGTCCGGCCTTTAGAGCCAAAGGCTTCTTCTTGGTCACTTCTATCTCCTTGTTCTTCAAGTTAATCTCATAGGTCATGAGTGACCCTATGAGCTCTTCTACTTTGGTGGTTGATAGATCTCTGGACTCTTCAACAACAGTAGCCTTGGTATGCCATGCCGGGGTTAATGATAAGAGAATTTTTCTCACTATGTCTTGCTCTGTATATTTCTTTCCCAGATCAGTTAGACTGTTTGTGAGCGTAGTTAAACAAGCATACATATCTTCAATGGACTCATCAGGCTTCATTTTGAACATTTAATACTCAGAAATCAAGATGTTAGCTTTGGTTTCACGCACCTGAGATGTGCCTTCATATATTACCTCTAAGCGATTCAACATCTCCTTGGCTGTCTAACAGGTTGATACTTTTGAAAACTCTACTGGATGAAGGGAGCACTACATGATGTGCTTGGCCCTCCAGTTGACTGTTGATCTTCTTATCTACTCCTTAGTCCAGACGTCTTCATCTTCTGGAAGCTCGTAGGGGCCCTTGCTGATAACTCGCCAGAGCGCATAGTCTTGGGCGCAGATGAACACCTGCATACGATTTTTCCAATAAGGGTAGTTAGATCCAGTGAAGTAGGGTGGTCTGTCAACAGAATGTCATTCGGGCATAAGACTCTTGGACGCCATTCCACAATTTCCCTCAAGGTCGTTGGACCCCATCATGAGAGTTTTGCTCTGATACCACGTGTTGTGTGGGAATGGCTGATCTAGAGGGGAGGGGTGAATAGATCTACCCCTCCTTTTCTAGATAAACAAAGATTGTAGCGGAATAAAACAACTAGCACATAAAACAAGAACCTATACGCAAGATGATGAAGTGTAAGTAGACAACGAGCCTAAGCAAGCATCTAGCGCATGGCGATCAAGCACACACAAACCACAAGAACAGGGATTTTTAGGTGGTTCAAACTCAAACCCGAGTTCTACGTCCACCTCTCACTTAAATCAAGTGAGGCTTCACTAGTGCCACAGCACTAAGCGGCTATAAACATAGCAAACGGCACAACTAGCCAACCACAGACAAGAGAAGCCCTCTGTCTGTCTTCCTACAGAACCAGGTAGGGACTGAAACACCACAGACCGGAGAACATCTCTGTCTGTCTACCTACAACACTGGTAAGGACGGTTCATAGTTTTTGATGAGAACAAATGAAAAGGAACAATGGATAAAATTCAGATAGAGTGAGTGAAACTCAGGTCATAAGAAAAGTTTCTATCTGAAAGATGGAGAGCTTGGACGGCTGTTTCAGGAACCCTTGCTTCGTTCACAATGGCTTTTCCTTGCAAGATGAAGAGCAAGTGGAAGAGGAGCTTGCGATCAGCTTCAGATCTTCAAGCAACGGCCTTGGGATGTTCTCCTTCTTCTTTCTTCTTCTCTTCTTGTTCTGGACGCAGCTGGCTTAGATTTCTTCTTCTTCTCCAAGGTGCGTCGGCAGCGGTAGTAGCAGCTTCAGATCTTGCTCTTTTAGTCTGTCTATCCTCTGCCTCAACAGCAGCAGCTCCCCTCCTCTTTTTGGAGCTTGCGCGGTTCCATGTGTGCATGGGATTGCGTCACACAGTTGGCCCTGCAGTGGGAACTTTATCTCCAAAACTCCTATCCACTATTGTTCTAAATCTGAGCATTAAATGACCCTTGTGGATAGTATCCAGTAGACTGCTTCCACATTGGCTCAGGTCACTTCTATGCCTGTTGTACCTTCCTAGGATCATCTCCCATTGGCTGCCAACAATAGGTGATGTGACATTTGCCATAATTGAACTCTATCACAACTACAACCAAAAAGTCATTTCAAATATGGTGATGATGGATGAGTCACATGTCTGACCTTCGGAGTTGCTCCAGACCTCAAAATCCATGTTTTTGTGGATTTGCAGTTCATACTTATATTCCCTAGATGATTTGACGTGTTTGAAAGAATAGCTTAAAAGGTTTCTAGAAGAACCATAGTGTCAACCTCCTGTGAAGGAAGTGTCGACATTTCTTTGTAAAACAGCCAATATAACGCTCTCTGGAAGACCATAGTGTCGACCTCCGGTAAAGGATGTGTTGACATGTCTTAGGGAATCCTGTCTTCAATGCTCTCTGGAAGACCATAGTGTCGACACGCTGGGACAAGATGTCGATACGTCTTAGGAAAACTGCCAATATAACGCTTTCTGGAAGACCATAGTGTCGACCTCCTGGTACAAGGTGTCGACACTTTCTTTAAGGACTCATGTCTTCAATGGTCTCTGGAAGACCATAGTGTCGACACGCTGGGACAAGGTGTCAACACGTCTTAGTGAGCTTCTTCGGATAGATTCTTTGAGATGACTTGGGTGCGTTCTTTTGCCATCCCTTATGACGTATTTGGCTTATCTGTCATGAGAATATCAGTCAATGTCAGCAATCAGGGGATGAGAATATTAATGACTTAGAGTGTTGGAAAGCATCAAAACCATAGAATGTCACTGACTCATGGTGTTGAACAGCATCAAAACCATAGGGACATAATAATCATGACAGTTGGCTTTGGCTGAAAATGGCCGAGTCAAAAGAAAGGATAATAGCCATATGCGATAGTGGTCATTACCAGGCCAAAAATCTGGGAGAACGGTCTTGTAAGCCTAAACCAAGGGGAGCGGTCTTCCGAGCCAACATCCAGGAAGTCGGTCTGTGAGCCAAAATTGAGGGGAGAGAGATTGAAAGCCGAAATCAAGGGAAGCAGACTTGCAAGCCGAAATCAGGAAGGCGGGCAAGCTTCCAAACCGAAGTGCCTGTAAGCCAAAGTCAAGGAGGAAGGGCCTGTAAGCCAAAATCTGGGGGAAACGGGCTACTAAGTCAAAATTAGGTGAAATAGGCTTATAGGCCAAAATCAGGGGAAGTGGGCTTTGACGAAAGGTCTAAGCCGCGGTGCGATGGATGGATTGATCCTGACAGTGGGCTTTGGCCGGGATGGCTAAGTCGAGGGATAGCGTGGTTTGAGAAATATTAAAGTGGGCTTTGTTAAGCCGAAAGATGAGATAGAAGAAATTGTGATAGCGGTATTAGCCAGAATGGCTGAGCTGAAAGGAAGAACAACTGAAAATGTATAGAAGTAGGCTTTGATCGAAATGGCTAACTCGGAAGCTAAGATAGTTGAAAGTATATGGTAGCGGCTTCGGCCGAAATGGCTAAGCTAGAAGATGGAATAGTGGAAAATTGTAATAGCGGCTTCAGCCGAAATGTCTACGCCGAAGGATAGAATAGCTGGAAGGCATGGTAGCGGGCCTCGACCGAGATGGCTAAGCTGTGAGGTAGAATAACTGAAAATGTATGGAAGCAGGCTTTGACCAAAATGGTTGAGCCGGGAGCTAAGATAGTTGAAAGTATATGGTAGCGGCTTCGGCCAAAATGGCTAAGCAAGAAGATGGAATAGCTAAAAATGTATGGTAGCGAGCTTTAGCGGAAATGGCTAACCTGAAAGGTAGAGTAGCCACAAGACATAAGGTAGCAGGCTTTGGCCGGAATGGCTAAGCCGGATTATGGAATAGCTGAAAATGTATGGTGGCGTGCTTTGGACGAAATGGCTAAGCCGAAAGGTAAAATAGTTGAAAAGTTGTGCCAGCGGCCTCAGTCGAAGGATAGGTTAGATGACGAATTATGGTAGCAAGCTTCGGCCAAAATGGCTGAGCCAAAGGATAAACTGGCCGAAAGATATAGGGTGGTAGGCTTCGGCCGGAATGGATAAGCCGGAGGATAGGATAGCTGAACATATATGGTAGCAGGCTTCAGCCGAGGTGGCTAAGCCGATGATAGGATAGCTGAAATATATGATAGCATGTTGAGTTTGCAGACAAGGATAGCTAGCTTTGGATGGACATCAAGGACAAAAGATAGGATCGGGGATCTTAGTAAGATGTCGGGCTCGGAAGCAATGTGGGATCGATGTTAACTCGACGGACTATCAAAGTCAACCAACCTGGCATAGACGGAAGGTCTGGGTCAAGGGCAGAATACAGGCGTCAACCCGACGAGATGTCGGAGTCAACAAACCTTGCTCACACGGCAGGTCTGGGGCAAGGGCAGAATCTCGACGTCAACCCGACGATATGTTAGAGTCAACCAAAACCCTGATTAGACGGCAGGTCCGGGGCAACGGTAGAATATGAAATATATATATATATATATATATATGGCAAAAAACTGACCGTCAGGATCAGTAACCGGTCGAGTGCATCCTCCCCCAGAAGGGGAGCATGTTCTCACTCCCCCAGGCTGAACCTGTGGCCCAATGATTTATTGATAAAAAGAATGAATACATTGACAACGGGGCATACCCCTGTGAGAACATCAAAAGAAAAGAAAAAACAAGAAATCAAAAGAGGAGGCCCACAAGACTATTTACAATTACGCAAAGTGGGCAACCCAGCTTTATCCATCTTGATCGCCCCCTAGCCATCCGCGGGAGGTCTCTCATATGAGTGAAAATTAAGTTGTCTTGAAGACCACATGCATAGGATGCCAAGGCATCTACTACTTGGTTGCCCTCCCTATATACATGCTGCACCGAACACATGCTATCTTGAAGAAGATCCAAAATTTTCCTCCACCAAGGCAAAATAGTCCAATTGGGGGCCACACCTTTACGGATTGCTTCTACAAGCAGAGCACAGTCTGAGAAAACTGCTGCTAAGTTTAAACCTCCTTGCACGGCGATGGACAGCCCATCATGCAACACCATGGATTCAGCTAGAAGACTATTACTGCAGCCATAATGGAAGGCAAAGTGGTGAGGACACGAGAGCCAGAGTTCGACTCGACTCAGCGAGACGTCGGTATCGGACACGCAGCACGACTCGGTCGACACCGACCTCTTTGTGGCTGGGGGACAGTATGTAGTCCCCACCGGAGCTTTGATACTTTAGTACATATTTTGATACGTATTTGTATTTTATACGTATTTGGTCGTATTTGGTGTGTATTTGGTGTGTATTTTGGTTGTATTTTGGTTTGTATTATTTTGGTTTTTATATTGTGTCAAGGAGAGAATATTGACCAAGTATTTTGTATTTTTGGTTTATTTTGGTCCAAGGGGATTAAATAAACCAAGCCCCTTCTTTTGACTTGGAGAGAGGGGCGCCCCCTCTTTTGTTCCCTTATGGGGAATTGTTTATGCTAGTTTTATCTCCCTTCCCCAATTTGCCCCCTTGACCAAGGATATCCTAGGTCATTTGGCTAGGTCTAGGGTATAATATTTAATGTCTCTTGTTGCATTTTAATCAAAGTCAATGAAGAAATATTATGTGAATTGCCTTGGGCGCACCCCCCCTCTCTCCCCTTGTTCTTCTTCTTCCTCCTCCATATTTCTTCAGATCTAGGGCTGAAACCCTAAGATTTTTCGCTTCCTCTTGCTGCTGCAAATGATCACCGCCGCCGCCGTCGCCGCCGCCGCCGCCGCCGTTCGTGCCGCCATCAAGCCACCGCAACCCGGCTTCCACCTGCTACCCTGAAATTCGGAATTCCTGGACAGCAGCTCAGTAAAAAGGCTGGTACGGGAGATCCAACCGTCTGATCGTGATGAGGTTTTGAGGGTAGCTTCCTCCCATCATCCACCATTTCCAATTTACCTTTCATGCAAATCAGAGTCCTTTTAGGCCCCTTCCCAGCCATTTGTTTTTCCCTCTCACAGTCTTCCTGTGTGCAGATCTGCGAGATAGTGTGTGGTAGCCGAATTTTCCACCCCCTCAAACGTTGTCAGAAAAATACAAACAAATTATGTGCGTGACCACCACCCTCCCCCCTCTCTCCAAAAAAATCCCCAAGTCCTAGATCCTCCATTTGATTTTTGGTCAAACCCCATAAACAGGCAGATCCCGTTCTACCCTATATGTTCTGCGTTCCGGTATAGAGAACTCAGTCAGTTTGAAGTAGTGTTAAATTCCAATCCAGCCATTGGATGGATCTGAAATTCTAGTATGTTGAATACCTATGAGTCCTCCTTCCAACGGCACTAATCTCGCCCCGATCCGACTTCGGATCTGATTGTGCCGGCCATTTTTGTGGAGGCGCGTATTTCTGCTCCGAGACTGGCTAGTAACAAGGGGTCACCGGATAATTATAGAACAAATACTTCAGGATAGCTTCAGCAACCGCCACTCCCGAGGGTCGACCAGGGACCCTCCGCCATCGTCCCGGTGCACCACCGCCTTAAGAAGATCCCAGGAGACCTACGTCCCTTTGGATGCCCGTGCTTTCTGTCCTGCCTACCTGAAATTGTAGATTCAGAGCCGCAGCCCGCCACCGCCTGACACACCACCAACACGCTGCCCGTCAACCCCGGAACGGCACTCCCGGATGGATGTTGTGGCTTTCTTCTTCCCTGCGTCGAGTGGGCCATAATTTTCATGCTGTAATTAATTTACTTATTGTACCAGGAGTGACGGTTCTCGGCCGGGAAAGTCCTCCCCACGCCCCGAGCGTGGAGGTACACTCGCCACCCACTTGTCTTACTTGCTTAGCTAGTATAAGTTCTTATTGCCGCTGCATGTGAGTTAATTATTTCATAGCTAGTCAAAGTTAATCACTGCTGTGAGTTGTGAGTGTGAAACCCGTTAGGTGACTTAGTCCGAGCACGAGAGTGAGCTGACCACCCGAGACTCAAAGCTGGTTACTCAACCGTGTAGATCGTCGCGTTTCCCTCGTCGAGGACGAGTGTGAGTTAGTGCTTCTTGTTTGGGGGCATGTTTGCATCTTCTGGAGCTCTTTAGGTGCCGCGTTGTAGTGTTTACTGGTCGTGTCGTCTCTTTAGTGGCGTCATCCTATAGAGTCCAAGGTCGCAACAAGTCCGAGTCGAGTCCCGTTGTCGTCCCTCATCAAATTGGTATCAGAGCCGGTTTGAGTGTAGGGTAGTCTATCCAAGGTGCTGCATTTTGTATGGTATATCCAAAGGTGTTCTCGGAACGATAGGCCATGCCTATTGGGAAAGGGGCACACTTGTGTGAGCGCGATCTTCAGATCAAACCTCCGCCTCGTACCGGATATTGGAGTCTAGGTTGTCCGTCATTTTGCATTAGTCCCTCCACATAGGTCGTAGTGAGTCACCCCTTAGTTCCCTTTAGGTCCCATTGCATGCCCACCTGTGGAGGTGCCCAGTACCATCGCCCTGACACTATGGGTGAACCCCAAGGTGCCAACCCGGGAGGCCGATCACTAGAAGACTTGGTGGCTCTACTCATGGAGCGCATGGATAGGTCCGACCAAAATCTTAGGGAGCATATGGAGAGGTCCGACCAAACTCTTAGGGAGCATACCGAGCGTATAGAGAGCCATTTCAAGGCCATGGAGGATCGCGCTCAGGCTTCCGACCGATCTATCCAACGTCTGGTTGGAAGGATAGAGAGTGTGGAGGGAGTCGCCCGCAAGGAGCTCCCCGGAGCTGTCCCGACCCTTCAGGCGCTTGCTGCCCAGCCCGCCCCACTCAGGGCTGAGGAGCGACAGCCACGTCCCCCCAATGTTGAGGACTACGAGTTCGACAATGATTATGAAGGAAATGGTCGACGCCATCGTGGTCACCGACCATAGAGAGATGATGAGGACGAGCGGGTCCTCAGGACTGTACGAGCAGACCCTCCCACGTTTGACGGGTCCCTAGACCCGAAGGTTTATCTTGATTGGGAGGCTGACATGGATCGGTATTTCGAGTGGTTTGAGATGGCGGACCACCAAAAAGTCAAGTTCGTCAAAATGAAACTGCTTGGGCAGGCGCAGACTTATTGGAGGAACATGGAGAACCTGTTATTTCACCGTCAGGAGCCCCAAGTCGAGTCTTGGGATGAGATGAGGACCAAACTTGGGAAGAAGTACCTTCCTGCCACATACTGCCAGTGTCTCATAGACAGATGGCAGAGTCTCACCCAAGGGGATCGGTCCATCTCTGATTACATCACCGAGTTCGATGAGTACTTTCTGCGATGTGATGCCACGGAGGAAAGCTCCCTGACTGTTTCCCATTTTTGGCGTGGTTTGCGGCCACACCTTCAGTATGACCTTTTCCACCACAAAGTGGACAAGTTGGAAGACGCGTACTAGGTTGCCCTCGAGGTGGATCAATTTGAGGCGGAGGTTGCTCCTACCCTACGCCAGGGAGTCACATATCTGCGTATGTCTGATCCTAGGACCACGCATGGTTCCTACACTCAGTGGCCTGTGGCCCGCCCTCAGGAACCCCCTTGCCAGGACTGCGCCGCTCCTAGGCACCCCCTCCCTCCGAGGGACCCTCTCTTTAGCCAGCAAGCACTCGTCCCTGCCCCTAGACCTCCCCAGCCTATCGTGCCAACTCGACCCCTACTTCTTACACCCCCGGTCCGTCTTATAGACAAGGGTAAGAGGCTGGTGGCCAGTGGAACATCCCAGGGCCCCTGGATGCATGGCAATTGCTTTTGGTGTGGTGGAGTTGGCCACTCTTCGGCCAAGTGTCCCACTCGGGAGTCGCTTGTTATCTCTAATCCCTCTGCCAGTGACCCCACACCTGAGCTTGTGCCGATCAGTTATAAGGCTGATCAGGACTTAGCAGAGGAGTTCTTTAATGAACTAATGGAGGGAGAACCAGTTGATGTCTCAGGTACCTAGCATCAGGGTGATGTACAGTTGGGCGTAGTCAGGTGCATCCTAGCCCAGCCTCAGGTGAGCGACGATTGGCGTCGCATCACCATCTTCCATACATTTTGTAGGCTGGGAGGAAAGGCCTGCAAGATGATCATAGATAGCAGGAGTTGCATTAACGCTATCTCTACGTGCACTGTTAGACGCCTGGGTTTCATGCCCGTAGACTACCCTGCCCCTTACAGGGTATCTTGGGTGGATTTTACTTCCATCCCGATCAGGCTGCGATGTCTGGTGTCGCTGTAGTTCTATGCTTACCATGATGAGATCTGGTGTGATGTGTTTCCTATGGAGGTGGGTAGCATTATCCTTGATAGGCCTTGGCTTTTTGATCGGGATGCCACCCTTCAAGGTCGGTCGAACACCTGCACATTCCACCATGGGGGTCATAGGATCGCCCTTCACCCCACCTAGCCGAAGGATCCTTCTATCCGAGGACCAGCCGGCCCCAGCACTTCGACCCCTCCTAGTCAAGGGACGATCGGTCCTTCCACCTCATCCTCAGCGTGGGCTACTACGGCTTCGACTACTCCCAGCATAGGAGATCTCCCACCCCGGAGGTTAATTATGATTAGCCCGCGAGAGATGGAGCTAGAGGTGACCGGGGGTAGTCCCATCCTTGCTGTTGTTGTCCGAGGAGTGGAGGATGTCGCTCCTAGGTCTGATGATGAGTACCCCCCAGAGATAGCTGTGATCCTACGGGAGTATACCGATGTCTTCCCGGAAGACCTCCCTTAAGGCCTTCCACCTATGAGGGATATCCAGCACGAGGTCAACCTTGTCTCGGGCTCATCCTTGCCCAACCTTCCCCACTACAGGATGAGTCCCACGGACCATGCCGAACTTCAAAGGCAGGTCGAGGAGTTGATGAGTCATGGATCTCTTAGGGACAGCAAGAGCCCTTGCGCTGTTCCTACATTATTGGCCCCGAAGAAGGATGGCAAATGGAGGATGTGCATTGATAGCCATGCGATCAACAAGATCACGGTGAAGTATCGCTTTCCCATTCCCCGATTGGATGACTTGTTAGACATGATGTCAGGAGCCACTATCTTTTCATCGATAGATCTTCGTAGTGGCTATCACCAGGTGCGGATCAGGCCTGGGGATGAATGGAAGATGGCATTCAAGACCAAGGATGGTCTTTATGAGTCGTTGGTTATGCCCTTCAGGCTATCCAACGCCACTAGTACCTTCATGCGATTGATGACCCATGTTTTACGCCCTATGATAGGGGTCTTCCTGGTTGTCTAATTTGATGACATTCTTATCTACAGCCGCACTGGGAGGACCACTTAGACCACCTAAGGTAGGTCTGTGTCACGCCCCGAGCCTTTATTACATCGGAAGACTAGCTCGAGGAACGTGAACAGCCGGCATGGTAAGCCTCTTGCAAGCAAGAATGATCAGAGTGCAAGACAATCACACACATAAATGCAATTGCACAATATTTACTCAATTTCAACTTTCATTTCCATTATCAATCAAATATCAAATACAATCACTAATTCAACTTTCTTCGTCATACTAGACTCAAGAATAAGAAAATTAGATAGACACAATCTAAACATGTAAACTTCTTAAGTCTTCACTCATTCTTCATTCACTCTCGGACCCGCTATTTGAATATTCCGAATCTGATCCTGACTCACTTCCATCTCCTGAAAAGATTGGAAATAGGTAATGAGCACACTTGCCCAGTAGGTATCTTCGCATCAACATGAAGGCACTATTAAAGTAATCAACATTTTAGCTCTAGAGGAATAAGGCAAAATCATGCGAATGCGATAAACCACAAGTAATTAAAGTAACAAGATGATCATGTAAGATAAAATGAACAAGTATGAACTAGCAAGAATGTAACAAGAATGGCCTTTCATGAACAAGAATGTACTAGTAAGTGACATACTCATCACCCAAACATCTTTTGCTTATGAGCAAGTATTTGGTGAATTTCTGTGGAATATCATGTAACAAGCAAGAAAGTCATATCATAGTAGATTTTCCTGTGGATTTTACTTATTTATAGAGAAAGTACTCCCAGCGCAATGCGACGCCAATAGCATCATACCCCATGGTTTACGGTATGTTTCCGACAATCAACCGCGGGGACTAGCATAGAGCCCTTGAACACAATCAGTGCTCGATCGCATCTTCAAGTATAAATCAAGCTATTTCCACATTTCAAGCAATAAAATATGGCCAAGAACGTGAATAAGTTCATGATAACAATAATCAACAATGAACACTTCAACTTAGGACATGAGAGATCAAGAATGATTTAAGATGATGTCATGCTCATGGAAATAATTCGGTAGCATAACGGTACATTTATTATCATTCATAATTTAAGTTAAGTATCTTTAGACAATATGTCAAGTCCTAGACCATCAATACACCATCCAGGAATTTAGAATATCAACCCTTTGGTCAAACCTCGGGTTTAAGAATTTAGAACTATGACGGTCTAATACTGGGCCGTTACATGAACATAACGGTCGAGTGTTGGGCCGTTAGACAGGCTGAATCTAGAAGAAAATAGATATGGACTCAAACAACGTGACGGTCATATATTGGACCGTTATATGTGCCTGATTGTCAAATATAGATCTGTTACATATCCAGAACCCGAAAACATCGAAAGTGCTTTCTAACAATTGGGCTTTCATGGTACAACCAACTCGGCGTCCTAGTGGGAATCCCAGGCTCGCAGAGAATTACAGAGGCCTTGAAATAAGATTTCCTAGTCCATTGGAAGGAATATCCAATAGAGAGGTCCTCAAGTTCAAGAATATGTTCCTATAGTGCAAAGTGTGAACTAATGGCCATATCCCGGAATACATGTCATGTACTTAAAGAAAATGACTCTATAGAAGAGAAAGAATGTGTAACGATATAAAATCATGATAAAACTCATCAATATCTTTTCTGAATCAAGGTTTAAATACAAAACTATAGTGCTTTGGGCTTGAAATTATCATCTACTTGAAAATAACTCTAAAGTAACATAAATCATGCAATTTCTAACATGAATCAACACCTGAACTTAAAAATCATGAAAACAGGTTAAGATCAATTTAACTAGGCATATATATATATAAGCTATTTGAGCCAATCTTAATTCTGCCTTAAGTTGACATAACACAATGCTGTGCAACGGACTTGTTTGGGCGCGTCACAATATGGTAACGGTCCACTGTAGGTCCATCAGAGTTCTCAGAACCCTGCAATCATTTACAGAGGTGTGACGGATCAAGGTAGGTCCGTTACACGTCCCTGGCGGTCTTACGATAGACCGTTAGGTCCTATGCTCCAAGAAAATAGAAACTATAAGAACTATAGCTTAAAACATGCCATAGACTAACTAATCATGACAATGAAATAAAGGTCATCTAGATGCATAAGTGACATGGAATTAACAAGAAAATATCTTTTATTTCAGATTTAGGCTAAGGATTGTGCATGTATGCATAGGACTATCAAAACATGAAATCGATAAACCATGATTCATGAAATCCAGTAAAACTAGAGGGCTTTTATCCCTAACAAGGTTTTTTTTCCGTTCATGAGATAACATACCTCTTAACTGGGCTTTAAACTTCTAATTTGAGTCTTCAAGGGTCGCCCTAGTTCTTCTCTTCCTGTGATTTTTCAGCAACTTCACGTTGCCCTATCTCTCCAATCTCTTGACCTAAAGATGTGAAATTTGAAGGGTAAGAAAGATGATACTAGGAGAAACAAAAAGTTCTAAAGCACTTAACTCTAATTACCTCGTTTAGGCTCTCTAATTTTTTGATCTTTAGCACCCTATCGCACAGTTTCCTGGGTTGGCGTAATGAAACCCGCAACTTTGGAAGATCCTAACTCCTTGGATACTCGACCTCCTAACATGAAATTTTGAGAGTTGTCGGACCTTAGTATTAGAAACAAAAGGTTCCAAAGGACTTACCCGAGATTCTATCTCCTTACCTTGTTTCTTCACGAGCCAAAAGTAAGGGTCGCTCAGTTCAGAACTGGGTCTTATTTAAAAAGTTTTGGCTAGGGTTCAAGGATTTGAACGATTTTAGAGTCCTTAATTGGCAAAAACCTAATCCCTAAGAGTCATTAGCAATGTTATAAGTTCTCCTAAGTTGGTCTCTAGCCAAGAGAATCTCAAAGTTCCAATCTTTTTATAACTTCTTCTTCTCACGGAATCCGCTGAGTGTAACGGACCAGGACTGGTGCGTTGCGTGACTATAGTAGTCGCCCGATAGACCGTTACATCAACTAGGGGTGGACATTCATCTTAATTCAAACTCTTTGGTTAATTATCCACTAAATTATCTAATAAAATCGTATTTATCCTTAAAAGTCGTGAATGGGCTAAATAACCTTCTAGAATATGGGTCAAACTTAATGGGCTTGGTCCATAAACTTATTGGGTTTTAATTATAAAAGTTGGATTAGTTATTTAACATAATTGGGCCTTATAATCCCAATATTAATTCATTTGTTAATCTATTTTGGCCTTTATAAATTCCAGAAAGTTCTATAAATAATCCATAAATTATTTATAGAAATTTTGGGGCACTACACTCTCCCCCACTTAGAAGAATTTGGTCCCCAAATTCAATACATAGATTTATGGAGAGTGTACTTACAGTTGAATAATTCTGGGAATCTTCTACGCATAGATTCTTCCGTCTCCCATGTTGCTTCGTGTGGCCATTGCTTTGTCCATTGGACTTGGACCATAGGAATAGTTTTATTCCTCAGCTGACGCACTTCTCGTTCCAGAATCCTGACCAGTTTCTGCTCGTATGTCAGGTCCTTTTGGATCTCCAGATTATCATAATTAATGACATGATGAGGATCATATACATATTTCTTCAACATAGAGACGTGAAATACGTCGTGAACTCCTGCTAATTGTGGAGGTAAATCCATTCTATAAGCCACTTCACCGACCCTTTCAAAGATTTCAAATGGGCCAATGAATCTTGGAGTTAGTTTTCCTTTAATGCCAAATCTTCGAATACCACGGCCTGGAGAAACTTTCAGATATACATGATCTCCTACCTGAAACTCCAAGTTACGTCTTCGATTGTTAGCATAAGATTTTTGCCTATCTTGCGCCATCTTCATTCTTTCTTGAATGAGCTTGATCTTCTCTGTAGAATCCCTGATAAAGTTGGGGCCTAGGAATTGCTTTTCCCTTATGTCATTCCAACATATTGGTGATCTACAGCTTTTTCCATATATAGCTTCAAAGGGCGCCATCTGTATGCTGGCTTGATAACTGTTGTTATATGTAAATTACACCAGAGGCAAGTGATCATGCCAACTTCCTCCAAAATCAATAGCACAAACCCTGAGCATATCTTCTACTACCTGATTTGTTCTTTCAGTCTGACCATCAGTTTATGGGTGAAATGCTGTGCTAAAATTCAATCTAGTCCCTAGTGAATATTGTAGGCCCTTCCAGAACTGTGATGTGAATCGAGAATCTCTATCAGATACAATTGTGACAGGGACACCATGTAATTTGACAATTTCTTTCATGTATAATGCTACTAGAATATCCACAGACCATCGACTTTTTATGGGTAGAAAATGTGTAGATTTTGTCAATCGATCTATGATTACCCATATACCATCGTGTCCTCCTCTAGTCTTAGGTAAACCCATTGTGAAATCCATTCCTATACTCTCCCATTTTCATTTGGGAATATTCAAGGGATGCAATTTACCTGTGGGTGTAAAATGTTCTGCTTTTACTTGTTGGCAGGTGAGACAACGGGACACGAAATCAGCTATTTCTCTCTTCATATTGGGCCACCAAAAGTTTCTTTTGAGACCTTGATACATCTTTGTACCTCATGGATGAATGGTGTACTTGAAATTATGTGCTTATTCTAGGATCAATTTCTTCGTATCCTCATGATCTGGTACACACGCTCGACCCTTAAATAGCAATCTTCCGTCATTGGAAACAGAGAAATCCGGCCTTTGTTCAATATTGGCTTTAATTTCCAGTAACACGGGATCATCATTTTGCAGCTTGACCAGATCCTCTATTAATGTAGGTTGAGCTCGGATATTAGCATGAAATAATCATCTTCCTTTATGTCAATATCTAAGTTCATCTGAGCAAATTGAAGAAATAAGAGTAGTCATACTATTCATAAGACTTGATAGCATACCCATTGATTTTCTGCTGAGTGCATCTCCTACATTATTAGTCTTGCCAGGATGATATTGAATAGCAAAATCAAAATCCTTGAGATATTCTAACCATCTCCTCTGCCTCGTATTAAGCTCTTTTGGAGAGAATAAGTATTTCAAGCTTTTGTGGTCCGAGTAGACCGTAAACTTTTCTCCATAGAGATAATGACGCCAAATTTTTAAGGTAAAAATAACGGCTGCCAATTCCAAATCATGCACGGGATAATTTTCCTCGTGACGTTTAAATTGTCTTGAAGAATAATAGATTACCTTTTCATTTTGCATGAGGACGCACCATAAGCCAATGCCAGACGCATCCGTATATACTTCGAATCCACCACCTTCCACCGGTAGTGCTAAAATAGGAGCTGTAGTAAGGTGATTCTTAAGAATTTGAAAACTCTTTTCACATTCCTCTGACCATACAAAATGATTTTCTTTTCGTGTGAGTCTAGTTAAAGGAACCGAAATTTTTGAGAAGTCTTTAATGAACCTCCTATAATAACCAGCTAGACCCAGAAAGATTCTTACTTCAGATACAATCGTTGGCCGGCTCCAATTTATAACAGCTTCGACTTTCGAAGGATCCACAGCGATACCTTCTTTTGAAATAATGTGGCCTAGGAATGAGACTTCATTGAGCCAGAATTCACATTTGTTAAGCTTAGCATAAAGTTTATGTTCTCTAAGTGTTTGCAAGGCTATCCTCAAATGTTCTTCATGTTCCTCTTTTGTCTTAGAATATATCAAGATATCATCAATGAAGATGATGATGAACTGGTCCAGATATGGTTGAAAGACATTGTTCATAAGTTTTATAAATGCTGCTGGGGTATTTGTTAACCCAAACGGCATTACCACGAATTTCTAGTAGCCATAACGACTTTGAAAAGCCGATTTATAAATGTCTTCTTCTTTAAATCTAAGCTGATAATAACCTGATCTGAGGTCTATTTTAGAAAAATACTCTGCTCCTGAAAGCTGATCGAAGAGATCATCAATACATGGCAACGGATACTTATTTTTCATTGTAAGTTGATTTAGTCGCCGGTAGTCTATGCATAGCCTGAGAGAGCCATCCTTCTTCATGACAAATAGCACCGGCGCACCCCAAGGGGATGTGCTGGGTCTAATGAAGCCCTTATCTAATAATTCCTATAACTACCTTTTTAGTTCCATAAGTTCTGTGGGGGACATCCTCTAAGGGGCTATAGAAACAGGTGCTGCCCCTGGAATGAGTTCAATAGTGAAGTTCACTTCCCTCTCGGGTGGTAAACTGGGTAATTCGGATGGGAATACATCTGGAAACTCATTTACAATAGGAATGTTTGCTAGGGTGATTTCCTTGGATTCGATAACAATGACAGAAGCAAGAAAAGCTTCACATCCTTGCGAGATGATTTTGCAAGCGTGAAGAGAAGATATGATAGTGGGATGTTTTCTATACTTGATGCCAAGGAAAGAGAATCTTGGAAGACCTGATTTTCGGAAGGATATAATCCTATTTCGGCAGTTAATATCAGCATCATGATCTACAAGCCAATCTACCCCTAAAATGGCATCATAACCTTTCATGTCAAGGTATACTAGGTTTGCGGGGAGCTTATGCCCTTCTACAATTACTTCTATTTTTTTTTTTAACAAAAAACTGGCCTATCTGGAGCTGGACCTGATCGAGTGCACCCCCCCTCAGAAAGGGAGAGTGTTCTCACTCCCCCAGGCAACACCAGGGCCCTACAATTACTTCACTATCCAGGTAATATCTAGTAAGTTTTGCTCCAGAACCTAGGGGTGTGGTTATAGCAAGATTTGAAGGTAGAGGAACTGATGCAATTGGTAATGTTTTGGCAAACGTAGTGGAGACAAAAGAATGAGAGGCACTAGTGTCAAATAGCATAAATGCAGGACGAGAACAAATTTGAAGAGTACCTTCCATAAGTCCACCATCCTTGGGCGCTTCCTCTTCTTCTAGAACGGCATTGAGGTGAGCCTGCCTCCTGCATCCACCACCAGATGGCTGGTCCTTCATAAGGGGGCAATCTGGCATGCGATGCTCCCTGCTTCCATAGCGTAAAAAAGCACCAAGACGCTTCCAACACTCTTCAGCCGAATTGCCAAACTTTTCACAAAAAGTGCAAGCCATGGCAACTTGCTTTTCCTCCCTAATCTTCTTGTTCTTCTAGAAACTTCCACCGTTCCCGCTCCTGGACCGTTTCTTACTATCATGACTTTTGTGAGGCTCCGTGATGCTGAATTTTTCTTTCTTATAATGCCGATCTGATCGTCGGCTGGACTCTTCTCTTTTCCCTTTCAATTTCTCGACCTTTTCTAAGGTCCTTTCACATAAGTATGCCCGTTGAACCATCTCCGCATAAGTACGGATGTTTTGGGTCCCGAGCTGCTGAATGAAACCGGGTCGTAACCTGTCCATAAACTGATTAGCCTTCAATAGATCGGTATTGATTAAATGCGGTGCATAAGGTGCTAGTCTGGAGAATTGAAGTTCATATTCCGCAACTGTCATCATTCCTTGTCGAAGAGAGGCGAACTCCATAGCCTTTCTTTCTTTCACATGCTCAGAAAAGTACTTAGCATGGAACAAAGCGAGAAAACCATCCCATGTATGAGATACATCAGCCGGAGGTGACGGAACCGACTTCCACCATGTACGGGCATCCTTGTTGAGTTGAAAAGTTACAAGACGCACCTTCTCTTGATCGGTGCATTAGATGACGTCAAATAAACGGTTCATCTCGTCAATCTAGTTCTCTGCTTCGTCCGGATTAGAAGAACCATAGAAACGCGGAAGGTTTAAACTCTGAAAATTGTGATGTAAGTGGCCAGCCCTTGCCCCTGTGCCTACCTGGGACATAGTTTGCAATGCCTGAGTAAGGCCGGCAACTGTTTGTTGCATGCCATTCCAATCTACGCGATGAACCATTTGTAAAATAAGGTACCTGAGAGAAATATAATAACTTGTTATTTCTCGTGGAATTTGGAAGAAAATAAATCTTAAAGCTAAGTAACTATCTTATCCCAGGCTCTACCCAATTCTCACATAGGTATGGGAATTTCTTTCTTAGTTCATAGGTAGGGGACCTTAAACCTTGGACTTATCCTATGACATGATTCTTCTCCCTAAGTCCTGAGACTTAGGCTCTGATACCAACTTAACTGTCACGCCCCGAGCCTTTATTACAGCGGAAGACTAGCTCAAGGAACGTTAACAGTCGGCATGGTAAGTCTCTTGCAAGCAAGAATGATTAGAGCGCAAGACAATCACACACATAAATGCAATTGCACAATATTTACTCAATTTCAACTTTCATTTCCATTATCAATCAAATATCAAATACAATCACTAATTCAACTTTCTTCATCATACTAGACTCAAGAATAAGAAAATTACATAGACTCAATTTAAACATGTAGACTTCTTAAGTCTTCACTCATTCTTCATTCACTCTCGGACCCGCTATTTGAATATTCCGAATCCGATCCTGACTCACTTCCATCTCCTGAAAAGATTGGAAATAGGTAATGAGCACACTTTCCCAGTAGGTATCTTCGCATGAACATGAAGGCACTATTAAAGTAATCAACATTTTAGCTCTAGAGGAATAAGGCAAAATCATGCGAATGCGATAAACCACAAGTAACTAAAGTAACAAGATGATCATGTAAGATAGGATGAACAAGTATGAACTAGCAAGAATGTAACAAGAATGGCCTTTCATGAACAAGAATGTACTTGCAAGTCACATACTCATCACCCAAACATCTTTTGCTTATGAGCAAGTATTTGGTGAATTTCTATAGAATATCATGTAACAAATAAGAAAGTCATATCATAGTAGATTTTCCCATGGATTTCACTTATTTATAGAGAAAGTACTCCCAGCGCAATGCGACGCCAGTAGCATCATACCCCATGGTTTACAGTATGTTTTCGACAATCAACCGCGGGGACTAGCATAGTGCCCTTGAACACAATCAGTGCTCGATCGCATCTTCAAGTATAAATCAAGCTATTTCCACGTTTCATGGAATAAAATATGGCCAAGAACGTGAATAAGTTCATGATAACAATAATCAACAATGAACGCTTCAAGTTTGGACATGAGAGATCAAGAATGATTTAAGATGATGTCATGCTCATGGAAATAATTCGGTAGCATAACGGTACATTTATTATCATTCATAATTTAAGTTAAGTATCATTAGACAATATGTCAAGTCCTAGACCATCAATACTCCAGCTAGGAACTTAGAATATCAACCCTTTGGTCAAACCTCGGGTTAAAGAATTTAGAACTGTGATGGTCTAATACTGGGCCGTTACATGAACATAACGGTCGAGTGTTGGGCCGTTAGACAGGCTGAATCTAGAAGAAAATAGATATGGACTCAAACAACGTGACGGTCCTATATTGGACCGTTATATGTGCCTGATTGTCGAATATAGATCTGTTACATATCCAGAACCCGAAAACATCGATAGTGCTTTCTAACAATTGGGCTTTCATGGTACAACCAACTCGGCATCCTAGTGGGAATCCCAGGCTCGCAGAGAATTACAGAGGCCTTGAAATAAGATTTCCTAGTCCATTGGAAGGAATATCCAATAGAGAGGTCCTCAAGTTCAAGAATATGTTCCTATAGTGCAAAGTGTGAACTAATGGCTATATCCCGGAATACATGTCATGTACTTAAAGAAAATGACTCTATAGAAGAGAAAGAATGTGTAACGATATAAAATCATGATAAAACTCATCAATATCTTTTCTGAATCAAGGTTTAAATACAAAACTATAGTGCTTTGGGCTTGAAATTGTCATCTACTTGAAAATAACTCTAAAGTACCATAAATCATGCAATTTCTAACATGAATCAACACCTGAACTTAAAAATCATGAAAACAGGTTAAGATCAATTTAACTAGGCATATATATATATATAAGCTATTTGAGCCAATCTTAATTCTGCCTTAAGTTGACAGAACAGAGTGCTGTGTAACGGACTTGTTTGGGCGCGTCACAATATGGTAACGGTCCACTGTAGGTCCGTCAGAGTTCTCAGAACCTTGTAATCGTTTACAGAGGTGTGACGGATCAAGGTAGGTCCGTTACACGTCCCTGGCGGTCTTACGATAGACCGTTAGGTCATCTGCTCCCAGAAAATAGAAACTATAAGAACTATAGTTTAAAACATGCCATAGACTAACTAATCATGACAACGAAATAAACGTCATCTAGATGCATAAGTGACATGGAATTAGCAAGAAAATATATTTTATTTTGGATTTAGGCTAAGGATTGTGCATGTATGCATAGGACTATCAAAACATGAAATCGATAAACCATGATTCATGAAATCCAATAAAAATAAAGGGCTTTTATCCCTAACAAGGTGTTTTTGCCGTTCATGAGATAACCTACCTCTTTACTGGGCTTTAAACTTCTAATTTGAGTCCTTAAGGGTCACCCTAGTTCTTCTCTTCCTGTGATTTTTTAGCAACTTCACGTTGCCCTATCTCTCCAATCTCTTGACCTAAATATGTGAAATTTGAAGGGTAAGAAAGATGATACTAGGAGGAACAAAAAGTTCTAAAGCATCTAACTCTAATTACCTCGTTTAGCTCTCTAATTTTCTGATCTTCCGCACCCTGTCGCATAGTTTCCTAGGTTGGCGTGATGAAACCAGCAACTTTGGAAGATCCTAACTCCTTGGATACTCGACCTCCCGAACATGAAATTTTGAGAGTTGGCAGACCTTAGTATTAGAAACAAAAGGTTCCAAAGGACTTACCCGAGATTCTATCTCCTTACCTTGTTTCTTCACGAGCCAAAAGTAAGGGTCGCTCAGTTCAGAACTGGGTCCTATTTATAGAGTTTTGGCTAGGGTTCAAGGATTTGAACGATTTTAGAGTCCTTAATTGGCAAAAACCTAATCTCTAAGAGTCCTTAGCAATGTTATAAGTTCTCCTAAGTTGGTCTCTAGCCAAGAGAATCTCAAAGTTCCAATCTTTTTGTAACTTCTTCTTCTCACGGAATCCGCTGAGTGTAACGGACCAGGACTGGTGCGTTACGTGACTGTAGTAGTCGCCCGATAGACCGTTACATCAACTGGGGGTGGACATTCATCTTAATTCAAACTCTTTAGTTAATTATCCACTAAACTATCTAATAAAATGGTATTTATCCTTAAAAGTCGTGAATGGGCTAAATAACCTTCTAGAATATGGGTCAAACTTAATGGGCTTGGTCCATAAACTTATTGGGTTTTAATTATAAAAGTTGGATTAGTTATTTAACATAATTGGGCCTTATAATCCCAATATTAATTCATTTGTTAATCTATTTTGGCCTTTATAAATTCCAGAAAGTTCTATAAATAATCCATAAATTATTTATAGAAATTTTGGGGCACTACACTCTCCCCCACTTAGAAGAATTTGGTCCCCAAATTCAATACATGGATTTATTGAGAGTGTACTTACAGTTGAATAATTCTGGGAATCTTCTACGCATAGATTCTTTCGTCTCCCATTTTGCTTCGTTTGGCCACTACTTTGTCCATTGGACTTGGACCATAGGAATAGTTTTATTCCTTAGCTGACGCACTTCTCGTTCCCGAATCTTGACCGGTTTCTGCTCGTATGTCAGGTCCTTTTGGATCTCCAGATTATCATAATTAATGACATGATGAGGATCATATACATATTTCTTCAACATAGAGACGTGAAATACGTCGTGAACTCCTGCTGATTGTGGAGGTAAAGCCATTCTATAAGCCACTTCACCGACCCTTTCGAGGATTTCAAATGGGTCAATGAATCTTGGAGTTATTTTTCCTTTAATGCCAAATCTTCGAGTACCACGGCCTGGAGAAACTTTCAGATATACATGATCTCCTACCTGAAACTCCAAGTTGCGTCTTCGATTGTCAGCATAAGATTTCTGCCTATCTTGCGCCATCTTCATTCTTTCTTGAATGAGCTTGATCTTCTCTGTAGAATCCCTGATAAGGTTGGGGTCTAGGAATTACTTTTCCCTTATGTCGTTCCAACATATTGGTGATCTACAACTTTTTCCATATAAAACTTCAAAGGGCGCCATCTATATGTTGGCTTGATAACTATTGTTGTATGCAAATTCTACCAGAGGCAAGAGATCATGACAACTTCCTCCAAAATTAATAGCACAAACCCTGAGCATATCTTCTACTACCTAATTTGTTCTTTCAGTCTGACCATCAGTTTGTGGGTGAAATGCTGTGCTAAAATTCAATCTAATCCCTAGTGAATGTTGTAGGCCCTTCCAGAAATGTGATGTGAATCGAGGATCTCTATCAGATACAATAATGATAGGGACACCATGTAATTTGACAATTCCTTTCCTGTATAATGCTGCTAGAATATCCACAGACCATCGACTTTTTATGGGTAGAAAATGTGCAGATTTTATCAATCGGTCTATGATTACCCATATACCATCATGTCCTCCTCTGGTCTTAGGTAAACCCATGATGAAATCCATTCCTATACTCTCCCATTTCCATTCGGGAATATTCAAGGGATGCAATTTACCTGCGGGTCTAAAATGTTCTACTTTTACTTGTTAGCAGGTGAGACAATGGGACACGAAATCAACTATTTCCCTCTTCATATTGGGCCACTACAAGTTTCTTTTGAGACCTTGATACATCTTTGTACCTCCTGGATGAATAGTGTACTTGGAATTATGCGCTTCTTCTAGGATCAATTTCTTCGTATCCTCATGATCTGGTACACATGCTCGACCCTTAAATAGCAATCTTCCGTCATTGCAAATAGATAAATCCAGTCTTTGTTCAATGCTGGCTTTAATTTCCAGTAACACGGGATTATCATTTTACAACTTGACCAGATCCTTTATTAATGTAGGTTGAGGTCGGATATTAGCCATGAAACAATCATCTTCCTTTATGTCAATATCTAAGTTCATCTGAGCAAATTGAGGAATAAGAGTAGTCACACTATTCATAAGACTTGATAGCATACCCATTGATTTTCTGCTGAGTGCATATGCTACAACATTAGCCTTGCCAAAGATGATATTGAATAGCAAAATCAAAGTCCTTGACATATTCTAACCATCTCATCTGCCTCATATTAAGCTCTTTTGGAGAGAATAAGTATTTCAAGCTTTTGTGGTCCGAGTAGACCGTGAACTTTTCTCCATAGAGATAATGACGCCAAATTTTTAAGGCGAAAATAATGGCTGCCAATTTCAAATCATGCACGGGATAATTTTCCTCGTGACGTTTCAATTGTCTTGAAGAATAACAGATTACCTTTTTCATTTTGCATGAGGACGCACCCTAAGCCAATGCCAGACGCATCCGTATATACTTCGAATCCACCACCTTCCACCGGTAGTGCTAAAATAGGAGCTGTAGTAAGGTGATTCTTAAGAATTTGAAAACTCTTTTCACATTCCTCTGACCAGACAAAATGATTTTCTTTTCTTGTGAGTCTAGTTAAAGGAATCGAAATTTTTAAGAAGTCTTTAATGAACCTCCTATAATAATCAGCTAGAGCCAGAAAGCTTCTTACTTCAGATACAGTGATTGGCCGGCTCCAATTTATGACAGCTTCGACTTTCGAAGGATCCACATCGATACCTTCCTTTGAAATAATGTAGCCCAGGAATGAGACTTCCTTGAGCCAAAATTCACATTTGTTAAGCTTAGTATAAAGTTTATGTTCTCTAAGTGTTTGCAAGGCTATCCTCAAATGTTCATCATGTTCCTCTTTTGTCTTGGAATATATCAAGACATCATCAATGAAGACGACGATGAACTGGTCCAGATATGGTTGAAAGACACTGTTCATAAGTTGCATAAATGTTGCTGGGGCATTTGTTAACCCAAACGGCATTACCACGAATTTCTAGTGGCCATAGTGACTTCAAAAAGCCGATTTATAAATGTCTTCTTCTTTAATTCTAAGCTGATGATAACTTGATCTGAGGTCTATTTTAGAAAAATACTCTGCTCCTGAAAGCTGATCGAAGAGCTCATCAATACGTGGCAACAGATACTTATTTTTGATTGTAAGTTGATTTAGTCGCCGGTAGTCTATGCATAGCCTAAGAGAGCCACCCTTCTTCTTGACAAATAGCACCGGCACACCCCAAGGGGATGTGCTGGGTCTAATGAAGCCCTTATCTAATAATTCCTGTAATTGCCTTTTTAGTTCCTTAAGTTCTGTGGGGGACATCCTGTAAGGGGCTATATAAACAGGTGCTGCTCCTGGAATGAGTTCAATAGTGAAGTTCACTTCCCTCTCGGGTGGTAAACTGGGTAATTCGGATGGGAATACATCTGGGAACTCATTTACAATAGGAATGTTTGCTTGAGTGATTTCCTTGGATTCGATAACAATGATAGAAGCAAGAAAAGCTTCACATCCTTACGAGATGAGCTTGCAAGCATGAAGAGAAGATATGATAGTGGGATGTTTCCTATACTTGATGGCGAGGAAAGAGAATCTTGGAAGACCTGATTTTTGGAAGGATATAATCCTATTTCGGTAGTTAATATCAGCATCATGATCTACAAGCCAATCTACCCCTAAAATGGCATCATGACCTTTTATGTCAAGGCATACTAGGTTTGCGGAGAGCTTGTGGTCTTCTATAATTACTTCACGATCAGGGTAATATCTAGTAAGTTTTGCTCCAGAACCTAGGGGTGTGGTTATAGCAAGATCTGAAGGTAGAGAAACTGATGCAATTGGTAATGTTTTGGCAAACGTAGTGGAGATAAAAGAATGAGTGGCACCAGTATCAAATAGCACAAATGCAGGACGAGAACAATTTTGAAGAGTACCTTCCATAAGTCCACCATCCTTCGGCGCTTCCCCTTCTTCTAGAACGGCATTGAGGTGAGCCTGCCTCCTGCGTCCACCACCAGATGGCTGGTCCTTCATAAGGGGGCAATCTGGCATGCGATGCTCCCTTCTTCCACAGCGTAAACAAGCACCAAGGCACTTCCAACACACTTCAGCCGAATGGCCGAACTTTTCACAAAAAGTGCAAGCCATGGCAACTTGCTCCTCCTCCTTAATCTTCTTGTATTTCTGGGAACTTCCACCGTTCCCGCTCCTGGACCGTTTCTTACTATCACGGCTTTTGTGAGGCTCTGTGATGCTGAATTTTTCTTTCTTATAATGCCGATCAGATCGTCGGCTGGACTCTTCTCCTTTCCCTTTCACTTTCTCGATCTTTTCTAAGGTCCTTTCACATAAGTATGCCCGTTGAACCATCTCCGCATAAGTATGGATGTTTTGGGTCCCGAGCTGCTGAATGAAACCGGGTCGTAACCCGTCCATAAACCGATTAGCCTTCAATAGATCGGTATTGATTAAATGTGGTGCATAAGGTGCTAGTCTGGAGAATTGAAGTTCATATTCCACAACTGTCATCATTCCTTGTCGAAGAGAGGCGAACTCCATAGCCTTTCTTTCTTTCACAAGCTCAGAAAAGTACTTAGCATGGAACAAAGTGAGAAAACCATCCCATGTATGAGATGCATTGGCCGGAGGTGCCGGAATCGACTTCCACCATGTACGGGCATCCTTGTTGAGTTGAAAAGTTACAAGACGCACCTTCTCTTGATCGGTGCATTGGATGACGTCAAATATACGGTTCATCTCGTCAATCTAGTTCTCTGCTTCATCCGGATTAGAAGAACCATAGAAACGTGAAGGGTTTAAACTCTGAAAATTGCGATGTAAGTTGCCAGCCCTTGCCCCTGCGCCTGCCTGGGCATAGTTTGCAATGCCTGACTAAGGCCGGCAACTGTTTATTGCATGCCATTCCAATCTACGCGACGAGCCATTTGTAAAATAAGGTACCTGAGAGAAATATAATAACTTGTTATTTCTCGTGGAATTTGGATGAAAATAAATCTTAAAGCTAAGTAACTATCTTATCCCGGGCTCTACCCAATTCTCACATGGGTATGGGAATTTCTTCCTTAGTTCATAGGTAGGGGTCCTTAAACCTTGGACTTATCATATGACATGATTCTTCTCCCTAAGTCCCGAGGCTTAGGCTCTGATACCAACTAAACTGTCAGGCCCTGAGCCTTTATTACAGCGGAAGACTAGCTCGAGGAACGTTAACAGTCGGCATCGTAAGTCTCTTGCAAGAAAGAATGATCAGAGCGTAAGACAATCACACACATAAATGTAATTGCACACTATTTACTCAATTTCAACTTTTATTTCCATTATCAATCAAATATCAAATACAATCACTAATTCAACTTTCTTCATCATACTAGACTCAAGAATAAGAAAATTACATAGACTCAATCTAAACATGTAGACTTCCTAAGTCTTCACTCATTCTTCATTCACTCTCAGACTCGCTATTTGAATATTCCGAATCCGATCCTGACTCACTTCCATCTCCTAAAAAGATTGGAAATAGGTAATGAGATGTAACACCCCGAATGAAAATAATAAGAAAATAAGTTTTTCACTAAGCAACTAAAACTTTTACATATTAAATAAGGAGACCAAATAAATGCATGATTATAATAACCCACATACACATGCTTAAGATATAGTAGTCCAATTTTTAGATGGGCCATTATCCACAGACCTCTCCTCATCCAAGGGCCAACCATAATGGGCCAAACCTCATGTGTCAATGAGAAGGCCAAATAAAGAAATGAGTGATTCATAATAACCCACATACATCAAATGGGCCTTAACCCATACCCACTTAAGGGTCTTACGTACAAAAACTAAATGGCCAACCCACCTTTATTAGCCAAAGCCTTATATATACATATATACTATTATGGGCCTTCACTGTAATCGTTTAACAAACCACCCCATGGTATATGAACGAAATACATAAGACCTTACAATAGTTAACAGCCTTAAAAAAAACCCATAGGCCCATATACGTAGTTAAAACCTTGAACCCTTGAGCCAGCCACTGTTACAAGCCCCTGCCACTCTCCTTTGGACTTTTTCCATTCGATCAAACCCACAGCCCATGTGTAAAGCCAACCCCCCACGCATGCTCGACGTTGCCTCTAGGGTTCAAAACCCAAAACAAGTCAGGCGGCGGTGGAAATAGAAGGCAATTAATGTATTAGAGCAACACTTGGAACCCTCTCGAAACCTTTCCCTTGTATGGCCATAGAACCCTCCAGAAACTCTCAACTCTATAAAAACCACCCACCATCGTAGCAGCCAAACCTATTGATGTCGTTGCTGCTCGAAGGGTTGGGGCCGCCTCCTGTGCTGACGACGTTTTTCCAACCTTCTGATGCTGCCGTTTTCGTCCCGTCGCCGTCCATCTACTACATCGGTGCGATAGTTGTGCCGCCGTTGCACACTGTGGTGAAGCTCCTTTCCCCAGCCGTGCATAAAGGAGCTTTGCTCCTTTCTTTTTCATTGTCTGTCGTAGGTTTTTCTGCTGTCACGACTGTTGATCAGCCGTTGCTCAAAGCCGTGACAAGAAGTGCATAGTTTCTTATTCTCTGCTACTGCGTATTACTCCTCCTTCCAGCAACCTCCTCGATCCGTTAAAACAACACACATGTAGGTGTTCTCTCTTACAGCTAAACTCAATTAACAAGGATAATACATACTCCTATGATCATAAGAACATGCTTATATCTCATGTTCGAGTTCATAGTCTCAAGTTTCTCGTAGGTCTTCTCGATATCAAGCTAAAACAATTAATATTAAACCTTAATATAATATCTGCATGTGTATACCATATTCTTTTGATGCATCCGTAGGTGGTCTCTCTAAGAGCCTAAACACGATTAAAAGATGCATGCAATATTCACGTAAAACCTGCATTAGCTTGTCATGTAGATATTGAGCGGTTTGCATGCTTTTGTATTTAAGTTTACACGCTGAACACTAGCTAATTAGTTATGGAGTTTTTGCCTCAACTGATTGTTCGTGAGCGCCGGGGTGTCCTTTGGTCATGAAATTTTATGGGTATGTTATTGGGGTGGAGACCGAGGTAGTGAGAGTGGTTGCACCATTTTCTGTGTCTCCTATCTCAAGATCCACCATCTCTCAATGAAAAATTATTTTGAACGTCCGGTTAGGCAGAGTTTTTTGAGCCCGTCATTTTGATATATAGAACGCGTGATTCCGACACGTGTACATCGAGAATGGGAGGTTCAAAGAATGGACACAAATTGTTAATGATGACAATTTGATTGTTGTCAATTTCTTTGGACGACGGTAGGAAAAGGTGTCAAATCTTTTATATATATATATACATATAACTTGTAACTAGACCTTCGAAAATCTATATCTATTGAACTATGCAATATAAAATTATAAAAATATATATTTTTGGAATCCTTGAATTTTTCTCCTAATTATCATATATTCTATTTCCCTAAATTATTTCATATAAATAAATGTGCCTTTGAATGTATATTTTTGAAATTATTCAATTAAATAGATATTGACGTGAATTCTTGTTAAATAAATTAAGTTAAAAATTATAGAATTAACATCCTTCCAAGTGGACGCTAATTAATAAATGACACTACTCGTGGACATCAATTAAAATAAGTTTACTTAATTATAGTTAATTATAGAATTGGATGGACGTGAATTCTATAATTAACGCATTCATGTTCTCACTATTTTCTTCCGGTTTTGACCCATACCTCGGGTCTTTTGCCACTCTCATCTCACGTCCGTAGATGGTGCCCCTTTTTCATGATTGGTTCACGTTATACATCTCAACTCTCGGTGACATACAAGTCCTCCGTTGGACATTCCGTTCCTTCGGACTCGCAAGTTAGTCATTGGGACCTCCGTAAGTCTCCGCTAGTCTTGGATTCCCTCAAGGCAGTCGAGCTGGTTGTACCCTAAAAATCCTGGGATCCGATCCGTGTCACTTTGGTTTTCCGTTGGTCTTGACACTACTCCTTTTGGAATCTTCTTGCCATCAATTCGAGAACATAACCATTTGACTCTGTATTTGGCCAAATCTGATTTTGAAACATTAAGGGCTGTGGGTCCGCGACTTTTCAATGCCAGGTAGGACGGAAGTCCAATTCTGTAAACCATGGTAATTCTGGGTGTGGCATTGCACCAAACTCTGTACATCTGTTATATTCTCTTATTCTATTACATCTTTTATTCTGCAAACTCTGTTAATTCTGTTAAATCTGTTATTCTGATAATTTGTAGCTTGGTTATTTTGATAATTTAGATTTTCTGCTAGGTTGCTTATATTTATTGGAACTCTGTTATATTCTGACCAATTCTGAAGTTATGTTCATCTAAGTATCTGTCCTTGTTATATTCTGATAGCTTGTCCTTGACTCTGCATGGGAATTCATCCCTATTTCTCTTGAGCTCGTAACTGCCTTTGACTTTAATATTTGTGTTTTCCGTTAGATTGATCATCATGATTTTCTAGTTCCATGCCTTGCATCGTCATGAACATGTTAATTGGCTAATCACTTATATTCTGCTTGATGAGAGATGTAATTCCTACTGAGCGTTTTGCTCACCAGCCTATCTTCAACATTTTTTTTAGGTAACGACATTGAAGATAGTCCAACAGATGGGGAAGTGTAAGAGTGTTGAGTGTTGTGGAAAAAGCTAGCCGGTGTCTTTTAGTTTTCTTGAGTCTTATCTTGTCGTTGAGTCTTTTCCCTTTATAAAGTATTTGAGTCTTTTCTTTTTCCCATATAAGTGGAGTCCAGTTATGTAATTGACATTTGATTATCAATAAAGATTATATTTTTGTCCATACTGTCTGGCCTTGGAAATTTTGTGTCTTATGTTTGCTCTGATTATTCACGACTGTATCACTGCTGCGTTCCGAACAACACGTTCCGCTGCTATCGGTTCGGGGCGTGACAGTTTGTGGTATCAGAGCCTAGGCTTATTAAACCCTAGGTCTTGACTATAGGTTGCCATAAGTTCTAGGTTAAACTCCATTATTGCCCGGTGAGATTGGGTAGAACCTTGGGTTAAGAGCAAAAAAGGAATTATAATACTAATAATATCAGCTTATGAAAATAGCTTAGTAAAATTTCACGAGAATTACTTGATAATCTTACACGAGATTGTTTGTGTCTTGTAGAACTAGATAGATAACAATGGCCACTAAGCATGCCCAATGGTGTGAGATGCAAAGGACGGTTCAAGGATTGACTCAGGCTCTTCAGCGGGTAGCCGAGGGTGGAGCCAATCGTGGAGCTGCAGAGTTACATCGTGAGTTCCGGAGCCTCAATCCCCCTAGGTTTAGTGGAACCCCTGATCCTGACATGGCGAAAGATTGGACGAAGGAGATGGAAAGAATTTTCCGAGTGATGCAATGTTCGGACCAAGATAAGGTCCTTTTAGCAACATTTCAACTAGAGAAGGACACAAGGGCTTGGTGGGAGTCTGTAGAAGTCACTTTGCCAAACATTCAAGTAACTTGGGTAGAATTTTTAGAACACTTCAACGAGAAGTATTTCTCGGAGAGAGTTCGGGAGAGAAAGGCAGGAGAATTTGCCTCGCTCAAACAAAGAAGCATGTCTGTGGCAGAATATGAGGCTCAGTTCTTGAGGTTATCACGATATGCACCTCATTTGATCCTAACAGAGAAGATGAAAGCTAGGAGATTCTTAAATGAATTAAGACTGCAATATATACCCCAATTAGCACCAATGGATATTCAATCATATGCTGAGATGGTGAAGAGAGCTCAATTACTGGAGGATGCCATGGAGTTGTCCGACAAGGTGAAAGCAAGAATGGAAAAGAAGAACCTGGTTAATGGAAACAAGAGACCCAATAATGGGAATGGAGTTCCGAATGGCAAGAAGCCTAAAGAAGAGAAGTGCAAACATTGTGGCAATGAAGGTCATCAATCTAAGAAATGCCGATGGAAGAATGGAGCTTGTTTTCACTGTGGGAGCCAGGAACGTAAGGTATCCGAGTGTCCCCTTCCGAAAGATCAACCTCAACAGGCAAAATATCGTAATAAGGAACGGCGTCAAGGACAATTGCAAGCAATGAGACAAATCACACCTGCTGACGATGAAGCAACTAGAGGTACCCCTTAACCTTAGCTCAGTTCCTTCTCTAGATTATAGATTTCTACTAGCATGCCTACATGATCTTATCTAAACATTTAAAGAGTAGAACTAGATACCCCACTATCACCTAGGAGATTATTGCATGGGAATTTGGGGACCAAATTCTTTTAAGTCGGGGAGAGTGTAACACCCCAAATGAAAATAATAAGAAAATAAGTTTTTCACTAAGCAAATAAAACTTTTACATATTAAATAAGGAGACCAAATAAATGTGTGATTATAATAACCCACATACACATGCTTAAGATATAGTAGTCCAATTTTTAGATGGGCCATTATCCATGGACCTCTCCTCATCCAAGGGCCAACCATAATGGGCCAAACCTCATGTGTCAATGAAAAGGCCAAATAAAGAAATGAGTGATTCATAATAACCCACATACATCAAATGGGCCTTAACTCATACCCACTTAAGGGTCTTACGTACAAAAACTAAATGGCCAACCCACCTTTAATAGCCAAAGCCTTATATATACATATATACTATTATAGGCCTTCACTGTAATCGTTTAACAAACCACCCCATGGTATATGAACGAAATACATAAGACCTTACAATAGTTAACAGCCTTAAAAAAACCCAAAGGCCCATATACGTAGTTAAAACCTTGAACCCTTGAGCCACCCACTGTTACAAGCCCCTGCCACTCTCCTTTGGGCTTTTTCCATTCGATCAAACCCACAGCCCATGTGTAAAGCCACCCCCCACGCATGCTCGACGTTGCCTCTAGGGTTAAAAACCCAAAACAAGTCAGGCGGCGGTGGAAATAGAAGGCAGTTAATGTATTAGAGCAACGCTTGGAACCCTCTCGAAACCTTTCCCTCCTATGGCCATCGAACCCTCCAGAAACTCTCAACTCTATAAAAACATCCCAACATCGTAGCAGCCAAACCTATTGATGCCGTTGCTGCTCGAAGGGTTGGGGCCGCCTCATGTGCTGACGACATTTTTTCAACCTTCTCCTGCTGCCGTTTTCATCCCGTCGCCGTCCATCTACTACATCGGTGCGATAGTTGTGCCGCCGTTGCACACTGTGGTTAAGCCCTTTTCCCCAACCGTACATAAAGGAGCTTTGCTCCTTTCTTTTTCATCGTCTGCCGTAGGTTTTGCTGCTGCCACGACTGTTGATCAGCCGTTACTCAAAGCCGTGACAAGAAGTGCATAGTTTTATATTCTCTGCTACTGCGTATTACTCCTCCTTCCTGCAACCTCCTCCATCCGTTAAAACAACACACAGGTAGGTGTTCTCTCTGATAGCTAAACTCAATTAACAAGGATAATACATACTCCTATGATCATAAGAACATGCTTATATCACATGTTCGAGTTCATAGTCTCATGTTTCTCGTAGGTCATCTCGATATCAAGCTAAAACAATTAATATTAAACCTTAATATAATCTCTGCATGTGTATACCATATTCTTTTGATGCATCCGTAGGTGGTCTCT
The DNA here is from genome assembly GCA_022559845.1 of Amorphophallus konjac. Lineage (NCBI taxonomy): Eukaryota > Viridiplantae > Streptophyta > Magnoliopsida > Alismatales > Araceae > Amorphophallus > Amorphophallus konjac. Next base: position 341,608,747 of record CM040126.1, on the reverse strand, counting down.
CTAAGAGCCTAAACACTATTAAAAGATGCATTCACGTAAAACCTGCATTAGCTTGTCATGTAGATATTGAACGGTTTGCATGCTTTTGTATTTAAGTTGACACGCTGAACACTAGCTAATTAGTTATGGAGTTTTTGCCTCAACGGATTGTTCGTGAGCGTCGGGGTGTCCTTTGGTCATGAAATTTTATGGGTATGTTATTGGGGTGGAGACCGAGGTAGTGAGAGTGGTTGCACCATTTTTTGTGTCTCCTATCTCAAGATCCCCCATCTCTCAATGAAAAATTATTTTGAACGTCCGGTAAGGCAGAGTTTTTTGAGCCCGTGATTTTGATATATAGAACGCGTGATTCCGACACGTGTACATCGAGAATGGGAGGTTCACAGAATGGACACAAATCGTTAATGACGACAATTTGATTGTCGTCAATTTCTTTGGACGACGGTAGGAAAGGCGTCAAATCTTTTATATATATATATATATATATATATATATATATATAACTTGTAACTAGACCTTCGAAAATCTCTATCTATTGAACTATGCAATAAAAAATTATGAAAAAATATATTTTTTTGGAATCCTTGAATTTTTCTCCTAATTATCATATATTCTATTTCCCTAAATTATTTCATATAAATAAATGTGCCTTTGAATGTATATTTTTGAAATTATTCAATTAAATAGATATTAACGTGAATTCTTGTTAAATAAATTAAGTTAAAAATTATAGAATTAACGTCCTTTCAAGTGGACACTAATTAATAAATGACACTACTCGTGGACATCAATTAAAATAAGTTTATTTAATTATAGTTAATTATAGAATTAGATTGACGTGAATTCTATAATTAACGCATTCATGTTCTCACTGTTTTCTTTCGATTTTGACCCATACCTCGGGTCTTTTGGCACTCTCATCTCACGTCCGTAGATGGAGCCCCTTTTTCATGATTGGTTCACGTTATATACCTCAACTCTCGGTGACATACGAGTCCTCCGTTGGACATTCCGTTCCTTCGGACTCGCAAGTTAGTCATTGGGACCTCCGTAAGTCTCCGCTAGTCTTGGATTCCCTCAAGACAGTCGAGCTGGTTGTACCCTAAAAACCCTGGGATCCAATCCGTGTCACTTTAGTTTTCCGTTGGTCTTGACACTACTCCTTTTGGAATCTTCTTGCCATCAATTCGAGAACATAACCCTTTGACTCTATATTTGGCCAAATCTGATTCTGAAACATTAAGGGCTGTGGGTCCGCGACTTTTCAGTGTCAGGTAGGACGGAAGTCCAATTCTATAAACCATGGTAATTCTGGGTGTGGCATTGCACCAAACTCTGTACATCTGTTATATTCTGTTATTCTGTTATATCTGTTATTCTGCAAACTCTGTTAATTCTGTTATTCTGATAATTTGTAGCTTGGTTATTTGGTAATTTAGATTTTCTATTAGATTGCTTATATTTATTGGAAATCTATTATATTCTGGCCAATTCTGAAGTTATGTTCATCTAAGTATCTGTCCTTGTTATATTCTGATAGCTTGTCCTTGACTCTGCATGGGAATTCATCCCTATTTCTCTTGAGCTCGTAACTGCCTTTGACTTTAATATTCGTCTTTCCCGTTAGATTGATCATCATGATTTTCTAGTTCCATGCCTTGCATCGTCATGAACATGTTAATTGGCTAATCACTTATATTCTGCTTGATGAGAGATGTAATTCCTACTGAGCGTTTTGCTCACCAGCCTATCTTCGACATTTTTGTCAGGTAACGACATTGAAGATAGTCCAAGAGATGGGGAAGGGCAAGAGTGTTGAGTGTTATGGAAAAAGCAAGTCGGTGTCTTTTAGTTTTCTTGAGTCTTATCTTATCGTTGAGTCTTTTCCCTTTATAAAGTATTTGAGTCTTTTCTTTTTCCCATATAAGTGGAGTCCAGTTATGTAATTGACATTTGATTATCAATAAAGATTATATTTTTGTCCATACTGTCTGGCCTTGGAAATTTTGTGTCTTATGTTTGCTCTGATTATTCAGGACTGTATCACTGTCGCGTTCCGAACAACACGTTCTGCTGCTATCGGTTCAGGACGTGACATGAGCACCCTTGCCCAGTAGGTATCTTCGCATCAACATGTAAAGTAATCAACATTTTAGCTCTAGAGGAATAAGGCAAAATCATGCGAATGCGATAAACCACAAGTAACTAAAGTAACAAGATGATCATGTAAGATATCATGAACAAGTATGAACTAGCAAGAATGTAACAAGAATGGCCTTTCATGAACAAGAATGTACTAGCAAGTCACATACTCATCACCCAAACATCTTTTGCTTATGAGCAAGTATTTGGTGAATTTCTATAGAATATCATGTAACAAGCAAGAAAGTAATATCATAGTAGATTTCCCTATGGATTTCACTTATTTATAGAGAAAGTACTCCCAGCGCAATGCGACGCCAGTAGCATCATACCCCATGGTTTACAATATGTTTCCGATAATCAACCGCGGGGACTAGCATAGTGCCCTTGAACACAATCAGTGCTCGATCGCATCTTCAAGTATAAATCAAGCTATTTCCACGTTTCAAGCAATAAAATATGGCCAAGAACGTGAATAAGTTCATGATAACAATAATCAACAGTGAACGCTTCAACTTAGGACATGAGAGATCACGAATGATTTAAGACGATGTCATGCTCATGGAAATAATTCGACAGCATAACGGTACATTTATTATCATTCATAATTTAAGTTAAATATCTTTAGACAATATGTCAAGTCCTAGACCATCAATTCTCCATCCAGAACTTAGAATATCAACCCTTTGGTCAAACCTCGGGTTAAAGAATTTAGAACTGTGATGGTCTAATACTGGGCCATTACATGAACATAATGGTCGAGTGTTGGGCCGTTAGAAAGGCTGAATCAAGAAGAAAATAGATATGGACTCAAACAACGTGACGGTCATATATTGGACTGTTATATGTGCCTGACGGTCGAATATAGATCCGTTACATATCCAGAACCCGAAAACATCGATAGTGCTTTCTAACAATTGGGCTTTCATGGTACAACCAACTCGGCGTCCTAGTGAGAATCCGAGGCTCGCAAGGAATTACGGAGGACTTGAAACAAGATTTCCTAGTTCATTGGAAGGAATATCCAATAGAGAGGTCCTCAAGTTCAAGAATATGTTCCTATAGTGCAAAGTGTGAACTAATGGCCATATACCGGAATACATGCCATGTACTTAAAGAAAATGACTCTATAGAAGAGAAAGAATGTGTAACGATATAAAATCATGATAAAACTTATCACTATCTTTTCTGAATCAAGGTTGAAATACAAAACTATAGTGCTTTGGGCTTGAAATTATCATCTACTTGAAAATAACTCTAAAGTACCATAAATCATGCAATTTCTAACATGAATCAACACCTGAACTTAAAAATCATGAAAACAGGTTAAGATCTATTTAACTAGGCATATTTATATATGTAAGCTATTTGAGCCAATCTTAATTCTGCCTTAAGTTGACAGAACACAGTGCTGTGTAACGGACTTGTCTGGGCACGTCACAATATGGTAACGGTCCACTGTAGGTCCGTTAGAGTTCTTAGAACCCTGCAATCCTTTACAGAGGTGTGACGGATCAAGTTAGGTCCGTTACACGTCCCTGGCAGTCTTACGATAGACCGTTAGGTCCTCTGCTCCCAGAAAATAGAAACTATAAGAACTATAGTTTAAAACATGCCATAGACTAACTAATCATGACAACAAAATAAAGGTCCTCTAGATGCATAAGTGACATGGAATTAACAAGAAAATATCTTTTATTTTGGATTTAGGCTAAGTATTGTGCATGTATGCATAGGACTATCAAAACATGAAATCGATAAACCATGATTTATGAAATCCAATAAAACTATAGGGCTTTTATCCCTAACAAGGTGTTTTTGCCGTTCATGAGATAACCTACCTCTTAACTGGGCTTTAAACTTCTAATTTGAGTCTTCAAGGGTCACCCTAGTTCTTCTCTTCCTGTGATTTTTCAGCAACTTCACGTTGCCCTATCTCTCCAATCTCTTGACCTAAAGATGTGAAATTTGAAGGGTAAGAAAGATGATACTAGGAGGAACAAAAAGTTCTAAAGCACTTAACTCTAATTACCTCGTTTAGGCTCTCTAATTTCTTGATCTTCAGCACCCTGTCGCACAGTTTCCTGGGTTGGCGTGATGAAACCAGAACCTTTGGAAGATCCTAACTCCTTGGATACTCGACCTCCTAACATGAAATTTTGAGAGTTGTCAGACCTTAGTATTAGAAACAAAAGGTTCCAAAGGACTTACCCGAGATTCTATCTCTTACCTTGTTTCTTCATGAGCCAAAAGTAAGGGTCGCTCAGTTCAGAACTGGGTCTTATTTATAGAGTTTTGGCTAGGGTTCAAGGATTTGAACGATTTTAGAGTCCTTAATTGGTAAAAACCTAATCTCTAAGAGTCCTTAGCAATGTTATAAGTTATCTTTAGTTGGTCTCTAGCCAAGAGAATCCAAAGTTCCAATCTTTTTGCAACTTATTCTTCTAACGGAATCCACTTAGTGTAACGGACCTGGACCAGTGCGTTACGTGACTGTAGCGGTCGCCCGATAGACCGTTACATCAACTGGGCGTGGACATTCATCTTAATTTAAACTCTTTGGTTAATTATCCACTAAATTATCTAATAAAATGATATTTATCTTTAAAATTCGTGAATAGGCTAAATAACCTTCTAGAATATGGGTCAAACTTAATGGGCTTGGTCCATAAACTTATTGGGTTTTAATTATCAAAGCTGGATTAGTTATTTAACATAATTGGGCCTTATAATCCCAATATTAATTCATTTGTTAATCTATTTTGGCGTTTATAAATTCCAAAAAGTTCTATAAATAATCCAAAAATTATTTATATAAATTTTGGGGCACTACAGTCTGTGTCGTTTTGAGGCGAGAGAGCTTATTCACCAATTGAAAGAAATGTGCTTTCATGACTGATCAGATTACCTTCCTCGGGTTCATTGTGTCTAGGGATGGAGTCTCCGCTGATCCAGAGAAGATTAGGGCCATCAGGGAGTGGCCCGAGCCTCGCACCGTCCACGATGTCCGGAGCTTCCATGGCTTAGCGACATTCTATCGCCGCTTCATTTGTGGCATCAGTTCCATCACCGCCCCTATGAATGATTGCATAAAGAAGGTGGCATTCGTATGGACTAAGGCTTCAGCCATAGCCTTTTAGGACATCAAGGAGCGTATGACCCATGCACCTATCCTTGCATTACCAGATTTTTCTAAGGTGTCTGAGGTCACATGTGACGCTTCTGGAGTAGGTATTCGTGGAGTGTTGAGTCAGAAGTCCCACCCCATTACATTCTTTAGCGAGAAGCTGAATGATGCCAAACTACGTTACTCCACATATGATAAAGAATTTTACGCAGTCGTCCAGGCATTGAGGTATTGGAGGCACTATTTTTTCCACCAGAAGTTTGTCCTCTTTTTTAATCATGAGGCCTTACGATTCCTCCATACACATAAGAAGCTGAACGCTCGCCACAGTCGTTGGGTGGAGTATCTCCAGGAGTACACCTTTGTGCTCAAGCACAAGGCAGGGGCGGAGAACAAGGTAGCCGATGCGCTAAGTCGGTGGGTGATGATGTTGACCACCATGAGTGTAGAGGTGGTAGGCTTAGAGAGGCTGAAGGATGCTTATGTTGATTGTCCGGACTTTGGTCCAATCTATGTCATCCTTCAAGTCGGACCCTCGTGTGATTACAACGAGTTTGTGCTACAGGAGGGTCACCTATTCCGAGATGGCAAGTTGTGCATCCCACGGACTTCTGTTCGTGACTTTCTAACATGGGAGATGCACGCGGGAGGTCTTGCTGGCCACTTCAGCCGGAACAAGACCATAGAGGCGGTTGAGCATCGATTTTACTGGCCTAGCCTGAAGAGTGATGTTGCTCGTATCGTGACCGAGTGCCGCACTTACGCTATGGCCAAGCAAAGGAAGCAGAATACCGGCCTCTATACTCCCCTCCCCGTCCCGGATAGTCCATGGCAGGACATTAGCATGGACTTTATGTTGGGACTGCCCCGCACCCTTCGAAGGCACAACTCTATCTTAGTGGTTGTAGATAGGTTCTCCAAGATGGCATTATTCATCCCAAGCTCCAAAACTTCGGATGCCTCTAGAGTTGCCCGTCTATTCTTTTCACACTGTGTCTCCACGTTCGGACTCCCACGCACCATAGTGTCCGATAGGGATGTGCGGTTCACTAGCTATTTTTTGAAAACCTTTTGGCACATGATGGGCACCTAATTGAAATTCTCCATTGCATATCTGTCATGCCCCGAGCGCGGAAGATAACCAAGGTCGTGGCCAGCTTATATAGAACCATTCAATCAGAGCAGTATACATTTTTTTTGACAAAAGACAGAGTGTGCAAAATTCTAAATTTCTAAAATGATACCAAATGTCCAAGATGACAATTATACCATTAATTCATTAACGATAATTCTAGTCCATTATACACATCCATCTACTGGGCTACAAGCCTCAACAAGCTTCAATCAACAAGACTAATATAACTAGGAGTATAAAGAGGACTCAAGAAAATCAGAAGAAGCGACTAGCTGACAGTAGATGATCGTGACTCTAGCACTCTTCACTCGGTCTCATTCCCGTTCGTGTGGATGTCACTATCCGAATTACTTGAAAAATGTTAGAATGTAACTGGATGAGCGAATCGCTCAGTAGGAATTACATCTCAAGTTTGAGCAATCTTTAAGTGGTTTACATGTTACGTGTAATGCGGTATAACATTGCATGATGATCAAGTAAGAAATTTAGGTATATAGGTATATCTATGCATGATGAACAAGTAAGAGATCAAGAACTGTATAGAGAGAGTATCGCATGATTTCAAGTATTTGACAAGCAGGATATCAAGAACTTTCTAGATGTTGATGCCACATTTTAGGCAAGCAAGAACTCATGTACAAGCAAGTAAGAATCATGTTCAAGCAAGAAAAATTCGTGTTCAAGCAAGTAATATCAAGTACGTGTCACTGGAATTGGCTATTTCAATCAAGCAAATACTTTGCCCTTTTTCAGGCCATGCAGTCAAGTATTGCCCATTCTGGGCCACGTAAGTCAAGTCAAGCAAGTAGTGTCACGAGAGAGTAGTGTGGAATGTCTCAAGTCAAGCAAGCAAGCAACTACTTCAGTGTAATATTTAAACACCGTGGTCAATAAACTCCCATGGGCACAAGTACCTTCGGGTGCTCCTCCCAGGACTAGACCGGGCCCTATATGCACACTATTTTCTTATATTTCTTTTGACATCCACTTTCATTTAAGGCCAATATGAAATTTCAAGGGTTGACCATTGTAAGAATATAAGGTAGATTGTCATGGAATGGAGTTCAAAGGCATATATCATGCAGGAGATGAACTAGGGTTATGTCGGTATAAACCACGAGACAAATCAGGAATCAGAACAAAATTGGCAGCTAACAGGCTGCCTCACTAAATTGGCGCCCCGGGGTTAGCCCTGTTGTCAGGAATTGGTGCCTAGGGGGTGTTCCTTCTTTCAGGAAATTGGCACTTGGGGGTTACCCAGTCTTTTAGGCAATTGGCGCCTGGGGGTTACCCAGTCTTTCAGACAATTGGCGCCTAGGGGTCAAGGCTTCTTTCAAATTTATATATATCTGAAATGGCGCCCCTGCAGAGAGTCTTCATTTAAATGACGACTCTCTGGTGGGTCACTATTCAACAAATTGGCGCCCCTCGCTACGGCACCAATTCATTTGGCCCTATTTACACTGGGCAGGTACATCTCAAGACTCATAACACTATTCATAATGTCTTAGGTTCACGAAATCAGGAAACAAGGTCATGGGTAGACAGAGAAAATTATCGAGAGTTCAGAACCATGTTCATGCAGAAATATTGGATTTTAGTTTCATAGATTTTAATTTTTCTGACGGGGTGTTTATAAATTACTGGAAAAGGAATTGGCGCCCCCCCAGGGGGTCTTCATTTAAATGACGACCCTATGGAGGGTCATTAATTGAAGTAAATGGTGCCCTGGTCAGGGGTGCCTATTAAGTTGGGTCATGCACTATTCATATTTCCAAAGTTTCTCAGAATCACGAATTAAGGATATGGACAGATAGAGGAAAATATCAGGATCACATAAACATATTCATAGAAGGATTTTATGGTTTAGTTCAATAGATATAGATTTTTGAATGCGTTGATCATTAATTGTTGGAAAATGAATTGACGACACTGTGAAGTGTCTTCAATTAAATGGCACCCTGGCTTGGGGCGCCCCTTCTGGAAATGGCGCCTTGGTGAGGGGCACACTTTACCTGAGGGCTGGACAATCTGGGTTTTTAAACCTCATATGTATATCTTGTAAAACAAGTTATATACTAGAGCTAAACATGGTATTTTAAGGCTGTAAAAACTAGTGTGACAAGATATATTCGAATCCCGTAAAATCAGCATAATAGGCTATGTAACAGACTATGTAGTAACTGGTGTAACAGGCTATAGTTGTTCTAATTAAAACCCGTGTAACATGCTATAGAGTATGTTAATGTTATAGAGTATGGAACAGGTTGTATGGCATGACAAATAGATTATACTAGCATGTTATGTTACCCTATTTTTGCTATGGGTTGGGCTAGATCTTGAGAACACCTACCTTTTTGGAGGGGTTGGTGGAACGTTTTGTTTCGTTTGTTTTATTTATTTGTTTATCAATTTATTTACATAGGCGTGCCAGTCACTGAGTGACAAGTTTATTATGCGCTCGATCTGACTTTGTCAGTCGATTGTAAGGTTCGTGTCGGGACCTAGAGTCTGTCATACCATAAAGGCTATGATGTTAATTACATCCTCTAAGAAAGAGGACAACCCTTGATTAATTGCCAAGATGGGGATACCTCGAGGGGTGATACGAAGGCATAAAGAATACAGACTAAATGCACCAATGGATGCTGTGGAATGAGTTCGTTTAGTTGACCATTCATGCAAAATGCAACGAGTTGATTAATTAATTTATTCATGTAATTAAAGGTTCAGTCATGCTCATTTAGATAGTAATGCATGCTAATGCAATTGTATGTCCATGATTTCAAGATGAATGATCAGCATGCATTATTTTTATTTTGGTCAAAGCATTATTTTATTTCATACATTAAGTCACTGCCCTCCTTAGACTAAGGTCGACGTCAGTGCACTTCATGCACTGTCAAGGGTCGATGCCAGTATGAGGTTGATGCACGTTGGAGGGAGTGAAGTCGGTGCACAAACGGATGAGGTCTGTGCATAAGTGGTTGTGGTTGGCCTAAAACGGCGCGGGGGTTAAGTTGAGGCTAAAACGATGCGGGGGTTAAGCTAAGGCTAAAATGGCGTGCCCTGGCCGCGTCGGATGGAGGCCAAAAGGGTTGAATGGAGTTATGAGTGTAAGGCTAAAGCGGAGTGGGGGTGCCACGCCAGAAAATGGCGCGCCGATTTAGGGTCATGCTGTTTTAAGGCAGGTTTGGTTTGTTTTGGGTTAAAATGAAAGACCAAGTGATTTCCTTGGAACTTTGATGTTAATTAAGAAGATTAAAGAGTTTATTCAGGTCCCAATGTCCCACAAACATGACAAGTCCAGACATATGCGAGGTTCCTACTCCAGCATAGTCCAAAATAGATTGATAGCTGCAAATTCATCACAATTCAGACTAAGTGTTTAGTCAAAAATTGGACAGCAACTCCCCATGCCCAGAGGGTTGCGGGGGTGAAGTGGAGACAATCCCACAGCATCTGGGGTACGCTCTTTAAAGTCGGGAGTGCCAAACGGTGACCAGCGGACTTCAATGGAGGGAAACCCCGAGGGCTAGCCTACGAGGGGCACCAACACTCCATGCGTCAAAAATATCGATCAGCGGGACGGCCGAGATGGGAGGATACCTCGAGGGCTAGCCTTCAAGAGGTGCCTTACCCATAGCCACCACCATTCTTGAGAGAATGTGGATTTGATGTCGGGCCAAGAACCCTGTTAATGTTCACCTGGGAGTTCATGGGGTACATGTCATCAAGGGACATGACCCTATGGTCCAACGGTGACTAAAAATATTAATGGGGAATGTCCCCTTTCCCCGGGCACCAGACTCCTTGAGGAAAACAGCTGCACATAATGTATATGCAGAATGCATTCGGCCAATAAATCGACTATAGATAGTCATGCACATATAAGTACATATAGTTGTAGGGGTTAGTTGGTTAGCAAATTAGCCTCCGAAAATCGTAAGCTAAAATGAATCAACTGGAGAAGACAACCCTTCATACAGTTGATGCGCAGCGTATAGGGAAGATGATGACATGAGGGAACTATGCGCCAAGATTGTAGGGACGATCCCATCCTCCTCAGCCCACGATTAGGGACAGAGGGGTAATGAATGGTCAGTCCCGGGGTTTAACCAGAGAGGCATAGATGTATATTCCTCTGGTAATTGAACCCTCCACCAAGACGGTGGGAACATGATATAGGCATATCACTGGAAAATAAACCCTAGGGAGAGGGGTGATGATATTAATATTGCCAAGAGAAACATTAGGGCGCATTCGGTGTTGGAAAATCGGACAATCACACACAGAATATAGGGAAAGGGAGTGCAATCGGATGGAAAGTAATAGCTCAAACATGCATCAATGCGTTCATTCAAACTCAAAGGGATCATACAGAACATTATATACAACTGTAGCTCGGCGTTGTCGCACGAAGCCGACTCCTGGCTGAGGGAGGAAGAGAAAACAAAAAAAAGGTAGAGCACAAAGGCTAAGAAGAAATTCTATGGGCTCATATGATTACCCATTTTATTACATCGCTCGGTAGAGCTATCTTGGCAGAAAGAGGGAAGACATAAGAGGAAAACCAGGCGACTTCCGCAAACCCACCATGGATATCTGCAGCAGGGAAACATAGTATCAGAAATGGGCTCTTCGCTCCCTTTTTATACCTCTTGAAGCTTCTCTTCTCTCTATTCTCGTCTTCTATCCTGGCTCTCTCTTCGCTCTCTCCCCCCTTTCTTTTTTTTCCCTTCTGTATCTCCTCCTCTCTTCTTCGGCAGAGGGTTGATTTATATAGCAAACCATTGACCATGGCTTCACCCGCCGTGGGAATAGCGCGCCGGATAAAGGGGTTCACCCTTTTACGCGCCGGGAGTGTGGGCGCCGGAAATGAGTAGGGCGCCGTATTAACCCCGTTCCTCGCGTTCATTCACCACGGGCCAGACGATGGGCCCCGGGGTGGCTCTGGGAGTCACTGTGATCTTTCATCTCATCATGGTCTTGCCAAACCACTATGGGAGGCATCGATAAAGCTTCCAGGCCGCTGAACGACCGCCTATGGAATCTCATGCATCTTTAGCTCAAGACCCCTGGTTTTTCGCTAATACGGGCCTTGGCATTGTAGCTTGTGCTGCCGACTCGGCTTAACTTGCCTTCGTAGCTTTCTCGGGGAGTGAAATACCACCCGGGGTACTTTCACCTTGACTGGGCTATCATTTGATCACTAACGGACCTGATTCACTGAGAAGATGTACCCATACCAGGTTATCCGGGTCCTCTGCCGATGGAGCCTTCGGTCCCTTGCTCTAAAAGGGCCGAGGATGTTTCATCACCCCGGGAGGATTTTTCTTTCAGGTGGCGAGCCACCAGGTATACCCTTGTCCTTGGTCAGACAACGGATGTTGTTCGTGCGGCATGATTCAGTCGATGCCGGTTCATTAGGCAGGCTTGTCGACACTGCCGATTTGTTGTGGATTCTTCTCGATCCTCCTGAGGTGAAGTCCCTGGTATTCATAACGAGTGACCTGAGGCTCTGGCGGCTTGAGAATGCTTCAGTGGATTGGTTTCCTTCAACTTCTTCGCTTCAACGGGCCGCATCATTTCTATCATTTAGGCTTGGTCACCATCGAGCATATTTTGAGTGCCAACAAATGCCCCCCAGCCATAGGTGTTACGAGCAAGGCACGAGTGATGCAGGATCGGCGAATGAACTCCTACTGAGTAGATTATTCATCTGGCTGGCAGAGACCCATAATGGCTCTTAAATCAACGTGGTGGTTAATCCGGCGCGGCCAGAAATCCTAGTTAATACGGCACGCTATTTAGCGACGTGCCCTTTGAATGGAAAGGTGTTAATACGGCGTGCTATTTAGTGCGCCGGATTAGCCCAAGGCTCTTGGGTTTTGAATTCTTAGGGCGGGAGAGGCTAAACCGGCGCGCCATTTTAGCGCACCGGATTAGGCCCATAGAAGGCCGCTATAAACCCCCCTTTCCCTTGCCTTACGTTCCCACTTCAGTTCATTTGGATTTTGACTTTCTCTCTCTTCCTCCCCCTCTTGAGCGCGGCGGCGATAGTGGAGAGTAGCGGTGAGTGAGGATTTGGGGTTTGCCCCTTGTTTTCCAGGCCCTGAGAGGCTCCTTGTAGGCTTGCCCTTGGAGCTACACCCCTGGGTGTCCTATTCGGCCCCAGCGTGATGCCCACGGCCTTTTTCAGGGACCGTCACTTAGTGGACGAGTTCCTGCTTCCTTCTGGTAAACTCCCGGGCTGGGGAGACTCTGCCGGATTTTTGTCAGAAAGACTTTGTCTTCAACAGCTGCTTTCTGACTTTGTTTACTTTCTTTCGTATTTGTTTTTGATGCAGATACCATGGCATCTGACTCTTCTTCCTCCTCCCGTGCTGTGGTGACGTGGAGGGATGTTCATTCTCTGGATAGAGGCCATGGCAAACTAGCCATAGTGGCAGAGTCCTCTAATTAGGAGACCGAGATAGTGGACACTGATCGCTTGCTGGTTGTTGGGGGTGACTCTTTCAAGTATGATCACCCTGACGGATGCAGAGTAGATCATCCCAAGGACAAGCACTTGATATCTTTTCTGAAGCGGGTCAATCTCCAGGGAAAGTGGGATCTGTTCCATGCTCGGAAGGCTGAGGTGGCGCTACTTGTAGGGCGGAACAACCTTACTTACTTTGTTGTGAGGGGAAGGCCCATATATCTGCCCGGTGAGCCAAGGAAGTGGAGTGCTGTGCTTGGACTCCAAGAGCTGTCCCCACAAGACGGGCTGTTGACCAGGGCCCCTGAGTTTATTCCTGTCAGGTGGAACGAGACTGCGGGTCGCGTAGACCGGGAGAAACCATCTTTTGGTCTATTCTTGGCCCCACTAAAGTGGGGGTACCGAGATGAGCTATTTTGGCCCCACTAAAGTGGGGGTACCGAGATGAGCTATTCTTGTTAGACTGCTTAGCAGTTTGGTTCAAGCACCAGATTTCTGTGGGGTGGTTTGCCGATTTGAAGGCTACCGACGCCCACGCTTCCAAGCCAGGAGCAGTAGAGTTTACAGATTTTGTCTTGCAGCACTATGCACCCATCTTAATCAAGGCAGGTGTGTATCACAGCGTATATGCATCGAGATACCACTATCCCATCTCAATGGGTCTTTGCTGCGGTATGATTGAGGTGTTCTGTCCGGAGTACAACAACTTTTACACTTCAGAAGGAGAGACGTCACTAGACCTTTGGAGTCTCTCACAGTTAAGCGGCCTCCCGATTGACGGCGAGCCGTATGAGGAAGTCTGCTGGCCAGATTGGCTGAAAGATTAGATGGACGGTGAAGGGCAATATTTGACTGGTTTTGCCTACCGCTATCAGATGAAGGCATATCATAGCCTTTGCCGCTCCTCGTATGATGCCAAGGGGGTGCGGAAGCCTGGCGAGAAGATGGGTGTGCGGATGGGCACATGGCTTCAACATTTCTTTAGAGGGGAGCAGAAATACACAACTTTCCCTTTGGTAGTGCCGGCTCCTGTTCAACGGAAGAAAAGGGTTCGGCGATAGGCTGCTTTCCCCTCGACTTTGGAGGGAGGACAACCAGGAGGGCCCAACCCTAGGGGCGTTGACGCAGTTACTCATTGTGCTGCGTTCTTGACTTATTGGATTTGCTCCTTCGCTCTCCCGTAAGGTGACGAGAGCGTGATCAAGGCAGAGGCTATTTATCCTGCCTGATTGATAGCCTAGGGCACGAAGCTCACGCTTTGCCCGATCGCGCTGTGTTTGATATATAAATTGCTGGGAGACTTGCATCGCTCGTGCCTTCCGAGGAATCTTAGGGGGGTTGGCCTGCTGCATTTTTAATGCCTGTGTCTGCACTCTTTTCCCGGAGGCTGCTCCTCGGTCGCTTCAGTCGACGCAGCTAGTCCCCATGATGATAGAATTCGCAAGTGTTGAGCCGACCCGAGTGGCAGACTAGCTCTTTGCTATTCGTGGTAAACAGATAAAAGTTCCACTGGATTCCCCGGGGGTTCTGCACTTTTGGAGTCTGGCTGCCCACTCTAGTTCATTGGTGAACAGGATGAGGGAGTGTCGTCTTGGCGAGGTGGAGGAATATGTTCACCCCATTTCTTACGCCAAGTGTACAAAGCCAATTTTGGAGTCAGAGTTGATTGATTGGGCACTGTCCATAAGGCCGAGCGTCCTGGTTTTCCACAAGAGCGGTATTTTATGGCTGGAGCCTTACTACCCATTCTGATTCAGTCAGAATTTTGGTTTTAACCAGCATATTCCTGCCACCTCCACTCAGTTTGCGCTTCCGAACAGGGCCCGGGCTGGCCAAGTATCGAGTGATGAAGCTTGCATATGGTGGGACTATTTTCATCACCGAGAGGCGACTTCATTCAGAGGTCCGGCCCCTGCACGCTTTCTCCGTGTAACTCCAGAATACATCAAATCGTGGAATGCACGCTTAGGCTTCTATAGGAACTCGAGGAGAGAATGCTGGGCCATTGAAGAGTGCAAATTCCTGGATTCAAAGCCGGTGCCTACTTTAGACATCGACCCGGCTTACTTGAAGAAGTTGAAATCTCAGACGAACACTGCAGTAGCGAGCTATGTGGAGGCGCACAAAGCTGCCAAGCAACGTTCATCCAAGATCGAACTGAAACTATCAGAGATCAGCAAGGATGGTTTCTTGAAGACACTTCAAGGCCTATGCCGCGTGAGCGGCGAGCGACTGATCCTCCAACAGATTCCTTTGCCAGTGGAGGAGCCGATGCCTTCTGTAGCTTCTTGGCATCCCAAGAATGATCGGCTTTATCCCTACAAGACTTTCATTCGGAGAGAAGACCGACGGTCGGCACTTTACGAAGACACTCCCTAGTTGTTCGCATTACTGCGCTCTCATGGACTTTCAGTGGGTGGCTCTAGTGAAAGCATATTGGGGCAACCCGTTCTCCTTTTTTTGAAGTATGCCGACGGATGGGGACTAGACCACCTCAGCATGTATTATCATCTATCTTCACGCGACCATGTGGACCTTGCATTGCTGGCCGAACAGTGCGAGGTGATAGGGGACATATGTTGGTTGATTCGTGAAGCCGCCTCCAGGGACAAGGAGCCTTCGCTGTTCTACTGGCCACTTTCTCCCTTTTATACAGTACCAGCAGGTGTCTTTCTTTCTCTTATCTTTAGCTTTGGGTTTCCCTGTTTGCTGTTGTGTATGTCACCTCTTCTCTTTCACCTTCGCATATGCACAGTTCGCCTCTCTTCGGAGGAGTCTAGACATTTTAGGGAGTTAATAATAAAAGGTTAGAAGCTGACGTATTTTGAAGTTTTGGAGGCTGCCCCGACCATGAAATCGCTTCCTCCGGGTGATACACGAAAGCGGGTGAGGTCTCAAGTCCGGGAAGCAATCACTCGAGTGAAGCGGGCCCGTCGGAAGAAGACCGTAGACCCAGCACCACCGGTTGTCCTTCCGAGTGTGGTCTCATTTGAAGAATTTGAGGTTTCCCATCCCTCAGCTCACATAACCCGAGGTATACCTCTCTTCCTGTGCCCCACCATCACCTTGGCAACATAGGTCAATTCTTATTCTTGCAAATGCAGCTGCTCGTCTGCAATGGCCGCACAAGCGGCTGCCACCTCTGCGAGAGCCGAAGAGAGAGAGGATGTGGTACAGGTAGATCTACCCTCCCCCACGCCCGGACACGAGATAGAAGGTAATTGATGGTCTATCCGGTTGCAGATTTCTATAGTTTATTATCCCCTGGGCTCACATGGGTGCTTCCCTTTTCTCAGCTTCAGTCGAGATTCGACCACCTTCCCCCCTGTCGTGGAATCAACCGAGGGAGTTCCTGCAGAGTAAGAGGAAATTCCAGGAAGTCAATGTACTCCTGAAGCTCGCTCGCTTGTCATCCCCGTCACAGAGTTGGCTGAGCAGGCTCTCATTGAGCAAGAGGCTCCGGTGGGAGGCCGCTCAAGTGAAGGACCACATGCTTTGAGAGAGAAAGAAACGATGTTGGTTCAAAGCTCATCCTCATCAGAGCAGGTGGACTATGGCAGCGGCTCGAGTGACGAGGATTTCCCCTTGACTGGAATAGAGGCCGAGGACGCCGGGGTGTCTTCAGCCTACGAGAGCGACTTCACGACTTTTAGTCCTCCACTACTAATGTGGAGTAGCTTCAGGCCACCGGGTCCTTCGGTGGGAGAAGGGTCAGAGGCGACGGAGATGGTAGCTCCTACTGCCACAGACTAGAGCTTAACGCCGGCTGAAGTAAAAGTTGCATTTTTAGTCTCGTGCTTATTCTCGTTTGGCCATCATGCTGGCCTTCTGAGATCCTTATGCTCTTTTTCTCTTGCAGACTTCTGCTAGTCAGGCCGAGGTCACCTTGCCGGTGATCACCGTGAAGATACCTTTGACGCCTCTCTGTGCAGATCTGCCATTGTTCCCGCCGGTCTTGAGGCCCATAGCCCTGTGGGATCCAAAAGATTATATCATGGTAGCGGGCTCGGAAGCGTCGGGGATGGTTGGCGGGTCCGAGCTGTCAGCTGTGACTCTAGAACAACAGCAACTTGTCATCACTGATAAGCCGATTTAGAGTGGAGAAGGCCTCCCTGGGGCAGAGGAGGGTGAGATTGTGGAAGAAGTGACCGGGGGCTCGACGACCCCAGCCCTTGCCATCGAATCATCGTTGGTGGCAGCTGGAGGGGCCAGAAATAGTGACTAACCGCTTCCTGCTATTGAGGGTCAAGACACGGCGCTCTCGCCAGAAGTTGAGAGAGAAGTCGCTATCATTGACAGTCCCCCGTTGCATTGTCTGCTGGGGCCAGTCTTGACGCGAGCACCTTGCAAGACATACCATCCTCGTCTTCAGCGCCGAGCGATGAATATTTGGGCTGCGGTTGACAGCCGTGTAGAGTTTCATCTCCCGAACACGCCATCACTTGGTTTGCAATCATCGAGTGACCTAGTGTGGCAGTATCTGGAGACATTGCGGGAGACTATGACAGTTCGCCCAGAGCTGAACTATGTGCAGTTGTGGGGCCATGCGGAACACCTTTCCCGCTCCTTGCTAGCTTTTGGCTGTCCTATGGAGGAATGGGTGCAGCGAGTAGTTCTGCTCCTGAAGCACGCGAACAGGAGGGAATTCATCGGCCACAGCTTGATAGATCAGATGGCGGCAACAAAACTTGAAAGGGCAGAGTGTCAGACTGCTCTTCAGTCATCGAGGGGAACTGCCCGACAAATGCGGGATGTTGTAGACGACTCTAGTCAACACCGAGCTTCTTTGAAGGATCAGATAATTAAGCTTCGTGCCGAACTTGACCAAGCCAAAAAAGAACTGGAGTTGTCAGAACGGCTGTGGGTCAAACATATAAAGGCGGCTGAGCTGGCAGAAGGATAGGAAGCATCACTTGAGGAGAAATTGGCGCGACTGCAGGCCGAGGAAACCCGCTTTCAGGAGCTGGCCTGTCACTCGTCTCTAGGGCTACTGGAGTTCGAGGACATCTTTCGTCGCTCTCTGCAATAGCTTTATTATTTTTCCTCCTTTTTGTGAACCTTCACGTATTCCGGGGGGTGCCCCGGGTAACATGTATCTTTCCCTTTATATTCAAATGGAAAACTTTCATTTTCTTATTTTGCACATCTGCTTGCCGAGCCAATTTATTTAATCCAAGGTATATCAGTTGCTAGGGTAGGAGAGCGCTCACACCTTCAGGGAAGGGGCGAGGGGTTCGCTCCACCATAGCATAACTTCTCCTTGGGACCACTGATCCGCCTAGGCCGAGCGCCAGGGGAAAAGGAGAGAGGTTTTACGGGTCATCATGAGCCGGTGGGTAGAACTAGAGGTTTATTTGCAGACCTTGCCGAAGGCGACAAAGGTTGACGGTAAGTTTGCTCGTTGGCACGGGTTTACGGCCGAGGCAAAGGGAGGTTTGCTCATTAACACGGACGTAAGGCCCGGGTTAAGGGGATATTGACTGGTCTTGCCGATGGTGACAAGGGTCAATGGCAGCTTGTTCATCGGCATTGGATAAATGCCGAAGCAAAGATAGGTTATTCATTAACGTGGATGTAAGGTTTGGGTTAAGGGGATGTTGACCGGTCTTGTCGATGATGTCAAGGGTCAATGGGAGCTTGTTCATCAACATTGGATAAATGTCGAAGCAAAGATAGGTTATTCATTAACGCAGACGAAAGGTCTAGGTTAAGGGAATATTGACCGGTCTTGCCGATGATGATAAGGGTCAATGGGAGCTTGTTCATCGGCACTGGATAAATGCCGAAGCAAAGATAGGTTATTCATTAACGCGGACGAAAGGTCCAGGTTATAGGAATATTGACCGGTCTTGCCGATGATGACAAGGGTCAATGGGCGCTTGTTCATCGACATTGGATAAATGCTGAAGCAAAGATAGGTTATTCATTAACGCGGACGAAAGGTCCAGGTTAAGGGAATATTGACCGATCTTGCCGATGATGACAAGGGTCAATGGGAGCTTATTCATCGGCATTGGATAAATGCCGAAGCAAAGATAGGTTCATATGCGCAAGGCTCGCACAGGAACCTTTGTAGGAATTAAGTGACAAATGAGAATATGACCTCATAATTTCATCATCATCATTCACCTTTTTTATTCATTTTTTTTGTCACATTACTGACTTAAGCGCCCTCACGGGTTTTTGCCGAAGCCAGCCCCCTCTTGCTTTTTCCCATGCACCCTTGTGGATTTTCACGTGGCGGGGTATCCGATTTTACCTACGGCGCCCTTTCGGGTTTTTACCGTAGCTGGGTTAGAGCCATTTTTGCCCTTACTCAGAATATCCGAGTAAGTCCGGCGAGGCACCTCTATTTTAAGCCTCATTTTCTTTTCTTCGTCTTCTTTTTTTTGTACTTGATTCACGGAACGAATCCGAAATGGATGAGGGCTTGTCTGCTAGCAATGGATGGGAAGCCAGGGCTAGTGGGATGTTGACCAGCCTTGCCGATGATGACAAGGGTCAAACGCAGGTTTGTTCATCGACACTGGCTAAATGTCGAAGCAAAGGTATATTTATCAACAAGGACGGAAGGTCCAAGTTAAGGGGAACGTCGACCGATCTTGCCGAAGATGACAAGGGTCGAACACTGGTTTGGTCATCGACATTGGTTGAATGCCGAAGCAAGGGAGGTTTATTCATTAACGAGGACGAAGGGTCCAAGTTAAGGGAAACGTCGACCGATCTTGTCGATGATGACAAGGGTCGAATACTGGTTTGTTCATCGACATTGGTAAAATGTCGAAGCAAATGAGGTTTATTCATTAACGAGGATGAAGTGTCAAAGTGAAGTGAAACGTCGACCGATCTTGCCAATGATGAAAAGGGTCAAACATGGTTTGTTCATCGACATTGGTTAAATGCCGAAGCAAAGGAGGTTTATTCATTAACGAGGACGAAGGGTCCAAGTTAAGGGAAACATCAACCGATCTTGCTGATGATGACAAGGGTCGAACACGGTTTGTTCATCGACATTGGTTAAATGCCAAAGCAAAGGAGGTTTATTCATTAACGAGGGCGAAGGGTCCAAGTTAAGGGAAACGTCCGCCGATCTTGCCGATGATGACAAGGGTCGAACACAGTTTGTACAGAGAAAAGATCTCCGGTGGGACTTGTGGTGATCGTCCTTTTCAGAGTTTCATTAGGATGAGGGTGAAGAGGAACTTTAAATTACCACATTACTGGCTTAAGCACCCTTTCAGGTTTTTGCCAAAGCCAACCCCCTCTTGCTTTTGCCCACGCGCCCTTTCAGGTTTTCAAGTGACGGGGTACCCGATTTTGCCTGTAGTGCCCTTTCGGATTTTCACCACAGCTGAGTTATAGCCAATTTTGCCCTTGCCCTAGTGTAGGAACAAGGCCGGCAGGGCACCTATATTTTAAGCCCCATTTTTCTTTCAAATATATTTTTTATCATCTCATTCATAATTTTTTTTGAACATAGAGTGAGAAAATGAGGATGGGTCAATCATGTGATATTTGACCGTACGTAGTAGCATATGACAGTTGGCTAGGGTATGCAGCCTTGCGCCGAAAAAGGGGTTTATTCGTTGGTAAGGACAAATACCAATGCAAGGGATGAGTTTCTACGCCGATTCGGATGTAAGGTCCGCAATGGCGATAACGTGCAGAAGTCGGCTAGGGCACGCAGCCTTGCGCCGAAAGGGGGTCTATTCGTTGGTAAGGATAAATACCAACACAAAGGAAGAGCATTCACCGATTCAGACGTAAGGTCCGTAATGGTAGTATTGTAGGAAAGCTGGCTAGGACACGAAGTCTCTTGTCAAAAATGGGTTTATTCGTTAGCAAGAAGGTAATGCTAACGCAAGTGAAGGATTCCCACCGATTTGGACGTAAGGTCCGTAATGGTAATATTGTAAGAGAGTCGGTTGGGACACGAAGTCTTGCACCGAAAAGGGGTTTATTTGTTGGCATGGAGACAATGCCAATGCAAAGGAAGTGTTTCTATGCCGATTCAGACGTAAGGCCCGTGATGGCAGTATTGTATATTTTTTTATAGCTTGGTCTGGGCGGAGTACCACTAGACCAAGGTGGGTTTTGGGCCTTCTAGGGATGCCGGTGGGACTGCGTGGTACAGCTTCATATGTTTCCCATTAAGAGGGGAGAACTAAACTACTCCCTTGTGATCTACAAGAATGTAGGCACCCCCTTCGTATACCCGACATATAATATATGGTCCGACCCAGTTTTCAACCAACTTCCCCTTGGGGTTGGAGGCCATCACTTCTCTTCTTTTGACCATTACCAGGTCACCTTTCTTGATTTCTCATCCTTTGACCAGCTTATCGAAAGCACGGGTCATGCGAGCCTGGTATAATTGGATATTTTGTTGCGCGCGGAGACACTTTCCTTCGAGCTCGGCAAGCTCTTCCAGTCTTCTTTCCATGTCAGTCTGCTCACTGCTAACCAACACATGATGGATGGCGACTCGCAACGAGGGAACCTCCAATTCAATTGGCACCACAGCCTCCGACCCGTACATGAGCGAGTAAGGTGAGCAGCCAGTTGGGGTTTTGTAAACTGTACGATAAGCCCATAGTGCTTCGTACATCCTTTCTTCCCAATCTCTTTTATTAGCCTTAACAGTCTTCGCTAGCAAGGTGCATAGCATTTTATTGAAGGCTTATGCAAGTCCGTTGGCTTGAGGGTAGTAGGGAGATGACGTTCTCCAATCAATCTTGTATTTGTCGGCCAGTTGGTACACCTTCTGGTTCCTGAAGTGACTACCATTGTCAGAGATAATTCAGCTGGGGACTCCAAACCGGAATATTATATTCTACCGGAAGAATCTGATGACCAATTCTCCTATCACTTCTCTTAGCGCTATTGCTTCTCCCTATATGGAGAAGTAATCTGTGGCGGCTAAGATGTATCTGCACCCTGATGACGATGCTGGCAAAGGTCCTACCATGTCCCATTAAGCAAACGGACAACTTGGTACGATAGGATGCAGCGGTGTTGGTGGTCTTCTAGACACAGTGGCATGTTCTTGACACTTCTGGCAGGCTTTAGCGAACTTGCAGCAGTCGTCAAACATAGAGGGCCAATAGTAACCCAATTTCTTTATTTCAATTTTCATTTTCGGACCGGCCTGATATGCCCCGGCTGACCCGACATAGGCTTCTTGCATTACTTGCCAGGCTTCTACTGGAGACAAGCAGCGGAGTAAGATCTTCTTTTGGGCATCTGCCATTATCCGGAACAAAGTTTCGTTACTCAGTTCATAAGAGTCTTTGACTCTCAGGAGCTTCAGTCTTTGTTCTTTTTCTTTCGGGAGCTTTTTGTGTTGAAACCAACGTAGGAGATGCTCCCGCCAATTGGGCTACTGGATTTCTTCCGCCGCTACCACTTCATTTTCTTGTTCATCGGCCAGGACCTCTGTCACGCTAGGAACCTACCGCTAGTTAATTACTGTTATATTCAGGCTTGTGTCTGGCGAGATTGCCATAAAAATGGCCAACTTTATGAGGGCATCCGCCTGAGCATTCTATCCTCAGCTGATGTGCTTGATGTTAATGAAATAGAATCTATCATCAGGCAGAGTGCCAGCTGGTAATAAGGAAGGAGTTCTTACTTCCGCACATCGAACCTGTTGGAACCCTGGTTTTAATGATGACAATCTATGAGTCATGTGAAGACTGGATTGCATAAATTTGTCTGCACTTGATCATTTCATATAAAATGTATGTCTGTGCACAGTTGAGTCATTCAGCATACAAGGTCTGTGTACCTTACGTTTTTGGCATATAGTCCATGCATAGGTTGAAGAAGTCAGTGCATATCTTGCCTTTGCATCTTACCTCTCGGGGTTAGTGCAATTTTTAAGTCCGTGCAATTCTTGTCCAGCACGCACTGTTTAGTTTCGTTATTTAGTGTCTGTGCATTCTTCTTCGCCATCTCGGTGCATCCTCTGTTCTAGACATTTTATAAGTCAGTGCATTCAATAGTCGGTGCAATCCTTGGCCTAAGGCATTTCTAAGTCGATGTACATAGAAGATCAGTGCAAGCCTTTTCTTGGTCAACATTCCATCATCGGTGCATTTCATTACTGAAGTTAGTGTGCGTTCTCATTTGTACATATCGAAAGGTCTATGCATCGTGGGGTTTGGCACACATGTGCACTCTTGCAGGGTACACCCACACGTAGTCTGTGTATTTCTTTGCACTATAACCATAGTGAGTCTGTGCATACCTCATTATGTACACCGATGGTCTGTGTGAGTGACTTGCCCAACATATATATCAAGTCAGTGCATATGGTCTTATTCATATACGAGTCCGTGCATGCATAACTCTGCTTATAATATGTTTGACCTAATGACTACTGTTCTCCTGATAGAGATTCTCTCTCCAGAGAACTGAGGCCAAGTGATCGTAACTTCTAAAAGTGGCACGTGATCCAAGATTGGAGGAGGTGCCAGGATTGAGACACGTGGAAAGCACTGAGCTAGAATGCTACCACATGGCCCAAGGCATGTTGGGGGGATAGTGGAAAGCACACGCCCTTCATCTGATGCCCTTAAAAAGGGAAAGAGTGGAGAAGAAGTAACAGGGAGGGAACACGATACAGAAGAAAAATCAGAGAGAAAAAGGGGTGTTCAAGCACCGGAAAAGAAAGGAGACAGAAAGGGGATAGAAAAGGAGAGATAGTTTTGAAGCGAAGAAAGTGCAGCACATTGAAGATCAGGTTTTATATAGTGTTCTCTGGATCAGATCTGAGACACTTGGCTCCTGCGCGAGAATTTTTCGTTTTGGATTTATTGACAGTCCTCTGTTTGCTGTGTTTTGTTCTTTTCATTTTTTCTTTGTTGATACTCGTTCAAGCTGTTTGTCAGCGGTTGCAGAGGAGGTCTCCTCTGGTCAGCTAAGCTGTAAAGCCCAGCGGGTCAAGCTATTTGTCAGCGTTGCAGAGGATTGGTTCCTCTAGACAGCAAGCTGTGTTGCTCAGCGGTTGTAGGCAAGCTGTGAGGCCCAGTGGTCTTTCAAGCTGTGAGTCAGCGGAAGCCATACTCTGGTTGAAGTATGGGGTGGAAGTAGGTCAGCTGACCGAACCACCTAAAATATCTTGTGCCGTGTGGTTGAATGTTTTCTCGTGTGAGATTGATTGTTCATAATTGCCTAGATAGCTTCCGTTGGTATGTTTTCAAATAGTTGAATATGCGTGCATCTCTAGTGTTTGTAGATTTGTCCACAAAATAAGCAATCATTAGTTTACATTTTTATATTGGGTGAAATGTTTTAAGATCCATTCACCCCCTTCTGGATCTACATTTCTTCCTACTTTCGCACCCATCAATTGGTATCAGAGCGGGTTTTCTGCATAGAGGGTCCAACGACCTACAGATCCGTTCCTTCATTTGGTTTTGGTGCGATCTCGTTTGATCTGACTCTTAGGATTGCTTCTGATCTGATTTGTAGTGACTTCATAGCTGAAATTCTAGTATACACCGGATCTAATTTTTATGGCTGGTATGGCTCCTTTAGAGACT
Organism: Amorphophallus konjac; assembly: GCA_022559845.1. Classification (NCBI taxonomy): domain Eukaryota; kingdom Viridiplantae; phylum Streptophyta; class Magnoliopsida; order Alismatales; family Araceae; genus Amorphophallus; species Amorphophallus konjac. The sequence continues at coordinate 341,584,316 of CM040126.1, read as the reverse complement.
ATGTGATGCATGTGGATTCAGATCTTTGGGTTCTTATAGCTCTTAGTCCATATGAAGTTCCAGAAGACAAATCCCAATAGAAATCTTCAGACAGATAGAAATTTGATGAAAATAAAAAGGCCCTAGATCTAACCAAAAGGGCAATAGACTCTAACTATGTTCCATATGTCAATGAATGCAGGAGTGGAGCGGCTATCATCAACAGAATCTTCGGAAGATCCGTTGGAGATGAGGAAATGTGCCTGATGGTCAGAGATCCGTCCGAGGACTCATCCTCCCAGGTAAATTCTGAAGTTGAGGATTCTAGCTATGATGATTTAGTTTCCATGAATGAGCATTTACTGAATAAATATCATAGAGTCAAATCAGAAAAGAAAAAGTTGAGAAAAGAAATGATTCATGAAGTTACACGTTTAAAAGCTAAGAAAGAAAGTTTGAAATCTGAAAATGAGAATTTAAGAAACGAACTTGCTAGAGATGAAAATTCATGTAATGAATGTGCATTCTTAAAGGAACTAATTGAAGACCTTGATTCGGATGACGATATGCAGAAGAATTTAATTAGATCCTTGAAAGAAGAAAATGAGTCATTGGTTAAATAGAAAAAGGAAACTAATGAATATAAAGATAAATTGATTGAAGAGAACAGTAAATTAAAGGAACAGAATAAAAAACTGATGGTCCTTAATACAGTTCTTTCTGAAAGATGGCTGGCTTATGAAAAAGAAAAATCTGTTTTGGAGGAAAAGGAAATAAATAATGAAATAAAGCTACGACAAGAAAATGAATCTTTAAAAAATCTCAATGATTGTCTGCATCAACAAGTTATCTCCTGTGAACATGATGCTACCACTTTGCAAGCTGAAATTGAAGATCTAAAAAATTCCCTTTCAAGGTTTGTTAAGGGTAAAGATAACTTGAATAAACTGCTTGAGTCAAATGTGAATTTCCAGAAAGAAGGCCTGGGTTTTAATCCGGTTAATAAGAAGAGTGATATGAAAAAGAACTTCACTATTTTTGTAAAAAGTTCAGAACAAGAAAAGCCATCCAGCTCATCTGTCTTCTAATTCACGGCCCAGAAAATAGAAAATCCAACAAAAAACTTGAAAAAGAGTCAAAAACAGATAAAGATGGTTATTTCAAATAAGTCCAAATCTGCTTTTGACTCTTCCATGCAAGTTGTTAATTATAGTCACACACACTCACATGCACATGCTAATAACAAAACTGTCACAACAGTGCATGCTCACAATAAAAGAAATGTATCATGTCACTACTGTGGTAGGAAAGGACATGTTATGGATGACTGCATAGTTTTGAAAAATGATGAGTTAGATGCATGTAAGCATACCAACATAGTTCGAAATAAGTCTGTGAAAATGCCTGATAGAAATATCTTTAATGCATGTTACTACTGTGGCAAAAAGGGTCATTACATGCATAACTGTTATTTAAAGAAACAAGAAGATCAAAACTACAGAAATGATTATGCAAAGAAGCATGTGAAGAAATTTCAAAATCAGAGTGTTAATTGCTTTAACTGTGGAAGATTTGGGCATGTTAAATCTAAATGCTGGTTTTTAAAGGACAGAAAAATCTATCTTGCTCACACGAACCATGTTGCATATAGGAGAGTTCAGAATCTTCTATTCATGCATAAACCTCCCATATGCAATAAGTGTGGTAGATTAGGTCACATTGATTTTAATTGTTCCTGGAATAACTGAAGAGCATCAATGTGGGGTGCTACTCATCTACTTGGACCCAAGAATCCTTGGGGTCCAAGATTGTTCAAATAACACTTTGGTTGCAGGTGTGCTCCTGAAGATAAAATAAAAATGGGACTCAATAAATTTAGGGCACTAAGGTCAGTCAAATTCCACCTTTTAGGTTTGTTAGTTTTGTCTGAATAACAATCTTTGTGGTATGTTGCATGATTGATTGGAACAAATCTGATGATTGATGATATTCTCTTAAGAGTAATACATATTGAGAATGAAATCCACGCATACTCCCTGCGAGATTTTTTTTTGTTAGTTCTTCATGCTAATAAGTAGGATGCATATAATGTTGATACATATCTATGTGCTTTAAGAGAATTAGATAGTGGTTGTTTGACATCTCGACACATGTTGAGGGGGAGCTGTGCCATTCAGAGATAGAATACACGTTTTGGTCAGTGTTTCATTGCTGCTTGGGCAGTTAGTTTTTTTGTGTCTGATGATTTGCAAGGGTCTGCTCTTGTGGTATTGACTTTGGAGTCAGCTTGAATCTGGTCTAATATGAGAGATCAGTTGATTGTGATTTGGGTTTTGGATACACTGAATCTCCAGAAGGTTGAATGTTTGATGGTTTATAGAGATGGGATGTTATATGATGAAGGTCATTCAGGCTGTGTTTTTGGATTTGTGCTATCTTGCCGTTAGTCTTAACCCTGCTCATGAACGGTCTTCATCTACATCACCTTGCTCCTTGTCTCCTTCCCTTATTCACAATTATTGTCAAAGAAACCCATAGTATGTGCAAGTCAGGGGGAGTAATATCTAAATACTATCACCTTTAATCATTTTCAATAATTAACTACTAAGACCACCCTGAACTAAGAATGAAATTGCTGATCTAATCTAAAATGTGATTTTTGGGGTATGAATATTAAATATTATCTGAAAAGCTCTCACAATTAACCCTGGAAGACACCTCAATGGTCTTAAAATAGTCCAAATTAGAAATTGCTCAGTAGGGCATCAATAATCTGAAAGTCCTTAGTAATAAACCAATCTGATAGAAAATCCAAGGTTTATATGGTCCTTATGTTTTGTCTAAAGAAAAAATTCTGACAAAAAACCTGGGAATACGCCATTAAATAAAAATTGAGTGTGGCAGAGCAATGGCATATTATTTGAGAAACTGATCATCTATTTCAAATAAATTCAGAGGTCAAGTCATGATAATGAATGCTATCTCTGTTCAAAAACTATTGTGAAACATAAAGGTAAACTGCACTGAGTAACCAGGGACTCTGGTGTTTGATCAACATGTTTTCTTGAGTAAAAAGGGGCAGTTAGACTGAAATGATCAATATAAATTTCTCTTGGCAAAAGTTCAATTAAAACATGGTTGACCTTTTGGTTTCTTCAGAAAATTTAGACTGGCTTAATGTCAATATAAAAATTTGGATCTTTCAACCAGTTATTGGCCAATAAAAGGGAGCCAGTAAGATTAATGATCGTCTTCACTGGGTTATTTCCTTGATTAAGCTGTTTCATTACCATTGGTTATCAGGGATAACTTGTGGAGAATAAAATTCTAAGATATAATCTCATACGTCGGAAACCGCATTTCTACGTAGAAAGGCATTTTATTTTAAGTAAGGGGTAGTTTAGGTATTAATTGTTGAAAATTGGTAAAGCTGGCAGTGTCTCTAGTATATACGTAACCCTACTTGCCTTACCCATCATACCCTCTCCTTTGAAGTTGAAACGGTCTCCCGCTCTCTCGTCTTCTTCTCTCAGGTTTCTCTAGCAAGTCCGCCTCTCCAGCCTTCCCTCTTCTCATCACGTCCATTCTCTCTCTCCGTCTCATTTTTCTCTTCTTATTGCTTCAACTATGTTCTCTCCGTCTGCCATGAGTGAGGTGAAGAAGAAAGTCACGGAAGAGCCGCATCTCATGTCTCATCAAGTCATGGAGACCGATGCAACCAAATGCTACAAGCGAAGATCAAAGGAGTTACATGCAGAAGAACTACCTTCTGAATCGGCTCAGAAGGAGTCTGTCAAGGGGAAGAAAAAGGAGTTAGAAGTACACTCGCTAGAAGACCGTGGGTCAGCCAAGGTTGATGTGCCGCTACCAAAAGTCAAGAAGCTGAAGTCAACAACGGGTAGAAGTAAGAGGAAGGTACTCGAAGGAGAAGATATCTCAGCTGAAGCATCAAGACATGCAGAAATAGCACTGGAAGCTGGTAAGATAGTTTTCCCTTGGTACATAGAATTTCATGATCAGAAAATGATTGAAAAGTTTCCTGAGTTGATTTAAATTTTTAGAGTTCAGAAATGGATAAAATTTTTGGGTAAGCACATAGTATATTATCTGAGACTCATAGCTGAGTTCTATCAGAATCTGAAGTATGATGTGAGTCAGGCAAAACTATTTTCTATAGTCAAGGGGTCTAGGATTGAAGTCTCTAAGCATTCTCTACATAAAGTTTTTAGAATACCAGAAGAAGGAGAAACTGAAAGGAAGTTTGCATATGATCTTCATGTTGCATACTCACTCATCACAGATGAGCCTAGAAATCCCCAAGACAAGAATCAGTTGAAATTGGGTCAGTTCAATGCAAACAATTTCTCTCCTCTCAAGAGACTACTACATCACACTCTTACTGCTATGATCACTCCACAAGTTGGAGGGACAGGAAGACTGACCAACACTCAGAGATTTGTTTTATACTGTCTGCTGAAGAGAATCAGAGTTTGTTTGCCTGAAACAATAATTCAGATTATGAGAACTTGTAAAGAGTCCAAAAGACATTTGTCTTATGCAGCTCATTTAACTGCCATATTTAAGAAGGCAAATATATCTTTAGAAAATGAGCCTTCAAAAGAAATTCTAAAGTTTAATGTGTATAACATGGATTTTATTGATAAGTACTTGAAGCTGAAAGATACTGACTCAGAGAGCTCTTCTCATGAAATTCAAAGGAATGACAAATCAGAAAAGCATGCTCCCTTGAAGAAAAAGAGGAAAGTTCAAGTGGAAACAGTGTCAGAATAGCCTCCTCAGACTCCTCAAGAAGAAACTCTTCATTTGATAGCTGAAAAAGACCAAGAATCTGCTGATAAACCTGTTGAGAAAAATCTCAAGGAATTGCAGCTTGAAAAAGAAATCTATGAATTGGACTTAACTGATGCTCAAATTGTACAACAGCTGGATCAAAATACCAGTAAGCTATTTGATAGGTTTGGAGTACAATCTGAGCAGGAACAACAAATTGTTCAACAAGAACAAGAGGAAGATGAAACAAGTGAAGCCGCAGAACAAGAGGGTGATTCACAAGGTGTAGAAGAGGAAAGAGAAGAAGAAATTGAAGCTGATGAAGAACTGCTATCTAGGATGGTTACACAGATTTTGACAGAAGAGATTGATAAAATTTATGAAGAAATTGCTGACTCAGTTGTCAATGAATAGGAGGGTGAACAACCAAGAGAAGAAGAAGCTCCACAAGGAGCTTCACATGAGGAAGCTCAGACATCAGCTCAAGGAGTAGCTGAGGAAGACTTACAAGAATTTGTTTTGGGTCCTGGCCCTCATTATAGGAGGTATCCAAGAATATCATTTGCTCAAGCTGTTGAGTATTGTTGAATCCATACATGTTTTGATGATGACAACACTATAAGTCTTTGTAATGTTCAGAAATATGTCTTCACTTCAGGTATTTACAAGGACTGTCTTCGTGTTGGTTGGCACTTCGTCATGTTTGTGTATAACACCTCGTGTTGAACTGTTTGTCTTCGTGTCGCTTTAGTTTAAGTACTGTTTGTATTTCCAACACGCCGTATCGTCTTCTCTTACCGCGTGTTGTTTATGTTTACTGTCCTTCAGGTCGTGCGTCTGTGTTGTCTCCTATACATTGCGTGTCGTTTTTCTCTGTAGTGTTTGTTTTGATTCAGTGACACGTCGTGTCATTGATCTTTACTTCGTACTGTTTTCACCATCTTCGTGTTGGTCTTTCTCATTAGACCTCGTGTCGTTCTCGCTTTGACCACACTTCCTGTTGCTTTACGAAGACCTCGTGTCTTGCTTGTTTGCAGCCACTTCGTGTCGGTTTCTGATTCAGCACGTGTTGTCCTCACGATTGTTTTTCACCTCGTACTGTTCTAATCTTACTTCGTGTCGTTGTCAGTCCGTGTCTTTCTTATGTTGAAATCACACTTCGTGTTGATTTCTGTTCTCGACTTTGTGTCGTTTCACCTCTTGTCATTTTGAGTTCGTGTCAAATCACTGTTCTGTCTTCGTGTTGTCTTACAACTTCGTGTCAATTCTTGTATTTCATCTTCGTGTTGTTTTCAACTCCATGTCAATTCTTGTACTTCATCTTGGTGTTGTTTTTCAACCTGTGTCGATTACTGTTTCGACTTCGTGTTGTTTTCAACCTGTGTCAATTACTATTTTGACTTCGTGTTGTTTCCAACCAGTGTCGATTACTGTTTCGACTTCGTGTTGTTTTCAACCCGTGTCGATTACTGTGTCATCTTCGTGTTGTCTTCACCTCGTGTCATTTTTTCATCTCTTCATATCGTTTTTGTTCCATTGCGTACAGGACATCGCAGCACCTCGTGTTGCTTCCTGTTTCACTTTCGTGTCATTTGTCTTGTTGTGTCTTCGTGTCATTTTTACTCTTCCTAGTCCTCGTGTCTCTCTTGTGTTGAAACCATACTTAGTGTTGGTTTCTGTTCTTGTCTTCGCGTCTTCACGTTGTTTTTCTGTCTACCTCGTAACATTCTCTTAGTAATGTTCATTGTGTCACCACTGTATCCCGTGTCGTTCTCTGTTTTGTGTATCTTTTTGTCGTGTCCACTAACCTCATGCAGTTCTAGCTCTTATGGCACTCAATATTAATGGTTCTTATCTCGTTGCAGGTCCGAGGAAGAACATTCATCAGTGTCTGGGTGCACATGATCCGATACTGAAGGAACAAATACAAAAAGGGCACGTAGCAGGAAGGTTCTGGATCGAGCGTGGGAGGCACACGCGTTTAGTGCCCTATCCATCTGCTGCCGCTATAAATAGAAACCTTCGCCCACCGATGAAGATTGATCTGAGCCAAGAAAGAAAAGGCAGTGTTACAGAGAGCTCGATCCAGCAGAAGAAGAAAAAGTGAGAGAGAGAGATAGTGCTCGTGTGAAAGAGGAAGAGAGTGTAAGAGAAAGAAAGAGAGATAGAGAGTGAGTGAGAGAGCTCGTGGAGAAGAAGAAAGAAGTTTACCTGAAGATCTGTCTTCACTGGACCGTGGATCAGATCCAGGCCAGTCAGCTCTGTTAGGAGCCAAATTGTGCATTTTGTGTTTCAGCTTCTGTTTGCTGAAGTTATTTTCGTTTATTGTTTTTTCCTTTGTTTTCTGGTTTGTTGTGCTTTCCGATCCTCTGGTCTGAGGTCGTGTTCCCTCCGGTTAGGAGGAAGGGAGATCTGATCTCCAGTTGCAAGTAGCTGGGAGCTACTTGTGGGTTCCCTCCGGCTTGGAGGAAGGGAGACTTGTCTCCGGTTCTGGGCTTGTGGATTCAAGTCCAGAGGTTCCCTCCGGTTTGGAGGAAGAGGGGAGGTTGTTCCCCTGGTCAAGCTGTGTGGCAGCAACTGTTTGCAGACTGAGTCTGCTTGGTTCTAGCGTTCGCTAGTGAAGCCTCACTCCGGTTGGGAGTGAGGGGTGGATGTAGGTCTGAAGGACCGAACCACCTAAAAATCTATTGAGCAGTGGCTTGATTGTCTGGTTTGCTTCCGCTAGATGCTTGAATAGGTGCGCTCAATGTGATTGTATTTGAGTTGAATAGAATTGCTTCCATTCTGTTTCCTTATCTAGCATCCGGTTTTTAAATTTAATCCATTATTCGTAGAAGGATTCATTCACCCCCCCTCTGTATCCGGGCCAAGCACCCTAACAGTTGGTATCAGAGCAGGTGTCTGCTTACAAGGTCCAGCGACCTGCAGATCGATCTTGCAATCTTAGGTGCTTATTTCTTTTTAGTGCTTCAATATTCTTGTGCGTTAATCTGTGTGTTCTCATGGCCCATCCACCGATCTTCAGTGGTACGCATTTTGATGCATGGTTCGCTGTTTTGAAGAGTTATGTTAAATCTGTGAATCCAGACCTGTGGAAAGTAATTTCACATGGTCCTCATGAACTACCTAAGAAAAAGTCCAAATGGACTGACAGTCACAAATCCATGCATGAAGAAAATCAGATAGCAATAAATTTAATGAAGGCAGCTACTGATAGAGCTTTTCATTCATGTTTCTTTGAATCCAGTTCTGCTAAAGATATTTTGGATGCACTGAAGCGAACTCAGGAGATAGATGTGGACAGATGCATGATGGCCAACAGAAGAAATCAAAGTGCCAGCGATCAAGGCAGCAATCAAACTAAAGAAGATGATGATGATGAGGTAAATATCTTCGAGAATTTCTCTCTAGAAGATTGGGAGAATGCATATGCTGAATTATTTGAATCTCATGAACTGTTAAGAAAACAGTATAAAAAGTTGAAAAAGAGTATTCGGGTAGATAGTTCTAGCTCTCCATGTAAAAATTGTTCAAGTACGAAGAAATCTCATGATGCATGTCTGTCTGATAATCATATGTATAAAAACCAGAATGCAGAACTGAAGAAGGAACTTGAATGTGTTCACTCTGAGCTGAACAATTTAAAATCTGAAGATGACTTCCTCAGAAAGCTCTCTAAGGAAAATGATGAACAACTAAAGAAACTTAAACGAGAGAATGAGTTGCTGTTTGAAAATTTTAACGCCATAAAATCTGTAAACATAGAATTACAGAAAGATTTTGAAAAACAACAAAAGGAATTGAGGGAGTTTGAAGCTAGGAGAGAAAGCATGGTTAACTCAGAAGATCAGCTTCTAATAAATGAGCTAGTTCAAAATGATAAGCTTAAAGAAGAAGTTGAAAAATTAAAACTGTTAAACAGTGCCATGTCTGAAAGACTTCTCACATTGGAAAAAGGAAAAGCTATCTGTACAAACGAGACTGAAGAGGTAGATGAGCTAAGAAAGGAAATTGAAGAATACAAAACAGCTAACAAGGTTTTGAATGAAGCTGTCAATTGTAGTGAACAAGAGATCACTAGTTATGAAATACACATTGCATCTCTTGAAAATGAAATTCGGGATTTGAAAGCTTCCTTGTCTAAATTTGTTGATGGGCAGAAAAACCTAGACAAGCTGCTAGGTGTAAAAGTCAATGTCAAAAAGGAAGGGTTGGGCTACAATAATCTCAATAAGAAGGCCTTGCAGAACAAAGTAATGACATCCCTTGTAAATACTTCAAATGTAGCCACTACATCAAAAGACAAACAGCCCATTGTTGAGAAAATACTGGGAACAAAGATTAACTTTAACAAGGAAGGACTGGGTTACAGTCCAGTCATGAGGAAGGTTGATGGAGCCAACCTGAAAACTGTCTTTGTCAAATCCTCTGAACAGGAAAAGCCTTCTATCTCATCTCCATCTCAGTACAAGGCTAAGAAAACAGATAAACAAAATAAAAATCATAAAACATCAAAAATTCAAAGGAACAATCTGCATGCTAAGAACTCATCAGATAAATGCCATGTTTTAAAGAAATCAAGTGGCTCATGTCATTATTGTGGTAAGTATGGACATCTTATGAGTAACTGTTTTGTGATGGAAAAAGATGACAACAAGCATGTTAGAAAATCTGTGTCTGGTCAGAAAAGGAATGTCAAATGTTCTAATTGTGATAAAGTAGGACACACTACTACTCATTGTTGGTTTGCAAGTAGTAAGGAAAAATCATGCTCATATCATACAAAACACTCTGCAAATCAGCATGTCTATAACAAGAACCAGCACATTATATGTTTTAATTGCAACAAAATTGGTCACAAGGTCTCTGAATGCTGGTCAGGTTCTTTTAAAAGAAATTCTATCTCATGCTTTGAATGTGGAAAGTATGGCCACAGGGCCATTGAATGTTGGCATGCTCAAAGGAAAAATTTCAGTTCTGGAAAGTATAGATTTCCTGCTAGTACAAATGCTCTTAGAAAGAACAAAGTGGTTTTCAAAAAGAAAAACTTTGAATGTGTTGATTATGGAAAACAGTTTGGTAATGCAAATAACAGAAATTTCCATGCTAATGCACATACAATTCATACTCATAATAATGTGCATAACCCAGATCTGAAAACTACTGCTCCTTGCTATCAAGTTAAAAATGTGCTAAGAAAACCTGCTAGGAGTGATAATGTCAGGACAGGACCCAAGACTTCCTGGGTACCTGTTTGCGCAAAATAAACTTTGTTTTGCAGGTGTGCCTTGGGACTGGAATAAAAGGGGAAATGATCCAAGGCACTCAAGAATGAAAACCCCATTCTCACAATTTTCAGGTAATCTCTCTACATGTCCCATTTTGAAACTTACTGCATATCTGGTTTGATGCATTCTTGCATATCTGGCTATTTCTTTGGAAATCTGAATTGCTTATAGGACTGTTGAGGTTACCCTGTTATCCATGACCTCTTTGGTATATCAAATGGTAAGCTACCAAAAGACAGAGAAATCTGTCAGGAGGTTCTTACTATGTGTGAGGTGGTCTCTTAGACCAAATGCTCCGCCTAGTACCATAAGTCATTCTGCTGATCAGGGGAGTCTGTTTATGCATAACTCATAAACACACTTGTTTAATTTTCGTGGCAAACACTGCATTCTTTAAATAATTAACACTTCCAAGAGTCGTGTGTGAGTTGTCCTTGAGTGGGCTGAAGAGGAGCTTGTCAGGCTATTTGGTTTCTGAAGATCTTTGTCAGCCGATGCAGTTAATGTGGTTTTAAGATCAGTCATCTCAAGAGGTTGCAGTCTGTTGCCCAAGAGTTTCTCTGGATGTGAGACTGAACTACTTCAAAAATACTATATTTGGATATGACCTTAGTGCCTAATGTCTTGAGTGATCTCTCACTTGTTGGCTTGCTGATAGGAGTGCTGCTCATCTCATCTCATCTCTCTCTATTCGATCAGCCACCTCCTTATCTCTCACCTATCACTCTTGGTTCAGATTCTCTCTCGAAGAAATTGTGGGTGCAGTCTTCTTGCTCTTATCAGATATGATCTGTATACCTTAAACCACCCAATATCTAGTGTAACAATTTACACCTGTTAATAAAGAACTTCAATGTTTGGGGGTTATATTTGGTCCTTGATCCTTCTAAGTTATCTTCTCAAGTGTTGGTCAACATATTATAAAACTTTCTGTTAAATGAGAAAAACTTATTGAGGATCTCGACTTAACTGAAACTTATGTAAAGAGAGCTCTGAGATAAAATTGTGTTAAGTAAGATTTCTGATTTTGTCTAAAATCATGAGAAGTGCCTCCAGGGAATACGCCATTCTTTGTGGCAGAGCAATGGCTTTTGTGGAGAAATAGACACTCTTGATCAAAGAAGTCCAGAGTTTCTGTCATGATACAACTAGCTATCTCTGTATAGAAATGTTAAAAAAAAGGGGGGGGAAAGTCCTCAAAAGAAAAAAAAAATATATCATTGGCATAAAGGTAGTCCGTCCTGAGTAACCAGGGTTTCTGGTGTCTAATAAACATGTCTCCTTGTGTAAAAAGGGACTATTCTACCTTGTGTTCAACAAATTGGTTGACCCTGTATGCCTTCTCGTCCATTAAATGAAGAAATGAAATCTGCTTGACTTTGATGTGTTATTTCGTTGCTTGACAAACATAAGGAGCAATTTAATCGTGTCTCTCTCTAGGTTAAGCAACTTTAATAGCTAATTTTGTGATTATGCTGATTTAATATCTTGAGTTAACTGACCTTGGTTTTTGGAAGAATATAACCCGTCCACATATTGAAGGGCTAACTTTAACATGCTGTAGTTGCGTTACATCAGGACTAAGGGTATTTTGGGTATTTACAGAAAAAGTTGATATGAGTAAAAAGCTACCCGACAAAACCCTTCTTGTTTCTCACGCCTTCCACCTCAAACCCTTATTTCCCCTTGCCGCTTCCTATTCATCCTCGTGCTGCTCTACCTTGAGCGTCTTCTTCAAACCCATCTCCATCTCTTCCCGCTCACTTTCTTCCCCCACAGAGGTCTATTCCTTTCTTAAGTCTAGCTTCACTTCCAATAGCAGCCTGCAAGAGAGAGTTGATACTCTGGAAGTTCCGGCAGATGGATCAGCAAAGGTCAGTAGCTCCGGGTGAAAGAAAGAGGAAGGGAAAAGAAATAGTTGAAGAGCCTTCATCTAAGCAACAGAGATGTCTTGAGCCAGAACCTGCTGCGGAAGTCTCTTCAGAACAAGGTACCAGGTTTTCTCAGTCTACCGTGTTCTTAGAAAGTGGGAAAATCATTCCTCCTAGAATAATAGATTTCGGAGATGAAACCTTGGTCTCGAAGTTTCCAGAATTGTTGAAAATCTTTGAGTTTCAGGAGTGGAGAAATTTCTTAGAAAATCACCGTGTCTATTACCCTAGGCCGGTAATGGAATTTTACAATAACTTGTCCTTGAGCCGAGACAAGTCTACTTTGTTATCATCTGTTAAAGGGGTCGAGATAACTGTTACATGTGACTCCCTTCACAAAGCTCTCGGTATTCCAGATAAAGGGGAGGTAGAGGGAAGCTTTCGATACAGTCTCCATGAAGCTTTCTCTGTCATTACTGGTAAACCCAGTAACATTCATGATAAGGGGCAGTTGAAGCTAAAAGCTTATCAGACATCGTCATTTCCTCCTCTTCACAAGCTCCTTCAGAACGTCATTGCTTCCATTATCACCCCACAGACTGGGGCTAGAGGAAGAATTACAGACACGCAGAGATTTCTACTGTCTTGTCTGATTCAAAATGTGAAGATATGTCTGCCAGAGATCATTTTTAATGTCATGAAGGGATGCATTGGATCCAAGAGACATCTTCCCTATGCCGCCCATATGACAGACATCTTCAAGCATTCTGAGATTTGCTTGGATGGAGAGGCCACATCAGAAGTTAAGGCCCGAAACATTTTTAATATGAATTTTGTTTCAGTGTTTTTGGGCTTAGAGGACTCTTCTATGGTGGGGCAAGTTAAGGTCCAAAAGGCCAGGGAATCACAAACTCAGGGGGAGCATTTGGAAGAATTTCAAGTCTTAGCCCCAACTGGTGAGCAATTAGTTTCTGAGATTGATCATCAGGAAACACCAGCTGAACAACCAGAGTCCACCTTGCCAGCTGCACCCACCGAAGTATCCTTCTCCTTTCAGAGGCTAGTTGAGGCTGCATCTGAGGACATCAGATTGTCTGACGAAAGCATTCAGACAGATCTAGATGCAACTATTGCTGGGCTATTTGATTCTTTTGGGAAGACATCTGAAGAGGTAATAGTGCCTGAAGAACAGCCAGCTAAAGAGCAAGACAGTACTGATCAAGATCTTGCTGCTTTTGTTAATGAAATTTTAAGAGAAACTGTTGAGCGAAGCTTGGAAGAGGCTACCAACTTGGTCGTATCTGAAAGTCTTGAGCAGGCCTTAGTTGGCAGCCCTGCAGATCAGGAACTCATGGAAGATAGAGAAAAGGTTCCTGTCATAGAACTAGATACAGAATCTTCAAGTGAAGAAGAGGAACCTGAAGATATATTCCCTCAGAAAGAAACTCAAGCTGAAGATGAAGTTCAGGTCCCAGCTGAGAGCAGTCAAATGCCAGTACAAGAGGAAGCAGCTGAGAGAACTGCACCTGGCAGTGAATTTTTTGGTACACCTCTAGGTCCACCTAGACTCTTATCTGCACAGGCACCCAACATTGAATCTGCTCGGGCGCCCAACATTGAAGAGCTTCTCATAAACCTGACTCAGCAGATGCACAAGCAAGATAAGAAATTAGATGACCTGCTCACATATGTCACCCTCAACATAAATCAGGTACATTCCAGGCTACTGAAGCTCGAGATATCCCTCCTCACTGAATGGAAACGATTCCTTCTCAACAAAAAGGCTTCAGATGATGCCAACAGATCCCTGATGCAAGGGTTGCAGGAGGTGTGTTCAAAGATAGCTAAAGCACTGAGTGAGTTGCAAGATGTTCAAATCTCTTCCTTCAAAATGTCTTCCACCATTATAGATCACTGCTATGAGATCAGAACATCTTTAGAAATTTTGAAGAAGTCATCCAGTGTCCTAGGTCCAGGTATTCAGCAGGTCTATGATAAATTGGCCGCCTTCTTAACAGAAATGACACTTCTGACTGACAGATATGAAACTGTCAATGTTCGCCAAGAAGACATCATTTCTGAAGTGGCACAGGTCAGAAGCTCTGTGGTATATTGGCTAGCTGAACTGTCAAATGACCTAAAGGAATTTCAGTCTATCTTGGGTTCAGCACCTGGTCAAGCTTCTTCCAGCAGAACTCCACCTCAAGAACATACTTCTGCTTCTCCAAGGGGAAGACCACCTCATGGCAGGCCACGTGGCCCTTCTAGCAGACAAGCCAGATATTTTTCTTGAACAGACTATGCTCTGTATCTTTGTGACCATTTTGAGGCTTTCTCTATCACACTCTTGGACTTATTAATTAAAACTCATATCATTTGTATTCTTATTGTTTCATTTTTTTTTGATGGTGTCAAAGGGGGAGAAATCAGGCTCGTTGAGAATGTTTAATGTGTTTTTCATTGAGAATGGCTATTTAGTGTTTTCTCTTTCTCTGCAAAGACTCAAGACTCATAGTGTTGCCATCCATCAAAAAGGGGGAGATTGTTGAGTATTGTTGAATCCTTACATGTTTTGATGATGACAACACTATAAGTCTTTGTAATGTTCAGAAATATGTCTTCACTTCAGGTATTTACAAGGACTGTCTTCGTGTTGGTTGGCACTTCGTCATGTTTGTGTATAACACCTCGTGTTGAACTGTTTGTCTTCGTGTCGCTTTAGTTTAAGTACTGTTTGTATTTCCAACACGCCGTATCGTCTTCTCTTACCGCGTGTTGTTTATGTTTACTGTCCTTCAGGTCGTGCGTCTGTGTTGTCTCCTCTACATTGCGTGTCGTTTTTCTCTGTAGTGTTTGTTTTGATTCAGTGACACGTCGTGTCATTGATCTTTACTTCGTACTGTTTTCACCATCTTCGTGTTGGTCTTTCTCATTAGACCTCGTGTCGTTCTCGCTTTGACCACACTTCCTGTTGCTTTACGAAGACCTCGTGTCTTGCTTGTTTGCAGCCACTTCGTGTCGGTTTCTGATTCAGCACGTGTTGTCCTCGCGATTGTTTTTCACCTCGTACTGTTCTAATCTTACTTCGTGTCGTTGTCAGTCCGTGTCTTTCTTATGTTGAAATCACACTTCGTGTTGATTTCTGTTCTCGACTTTGTGTCGTTTCACCTCTTGTCATTTTGAGTTCGTGTCAAATCACTGTTCTGTCTTCGTGTTGTCTTACAACTTCGTGTCAATTCTTGTATTTCATCTTCGTGTTGTTTTCAACTCCATGTCAATTCTTGTACTTCATCTTGGTGTTGTTTTTCAACCCGTGTCGATTACTGTTTCGACTTCGTGTTGTTTTCAACCTGTGTCAATTACTGTTTTGACTTCGTGTTGTTTCCAACCCGTGTCGATTACTGTTTCGACTTCGTGTTGTTTTCAACCCGTGTCGATTACTGTGTCATCTTCGTGTTGTCTTCACCTCGTGTCGTTTTTTCATCTCTTCATATCGTTTTTGTTCCATTGCGTACAGGACATCGCAGCACCTCGTGTTGCTTCCTGTTTCACTTTCGTGTCATTTGTCTTGTTGTGTCTTCGTGTCATTTTTACTCTTCCTAGTCCTCGTGTCTCTCTTGTGTTGAAACCATACTTAGTGTTGGTTTCTGTTCTTGTCTTCGCGTCTTCGCGTTGTTTTTCTGTCTACCTCGTAACATTCTCTTAGTAATGTTCATTGTGTCACCACTGTATCCCGTGTCGTTCTCTGTTTTGTGTATCTTTTTGTCGTGTCCACTAACCTCATGCAGTTCTAGCTCTTATGGCACTCAATATTAATGGTTCTTATCTCGTTGCAGGTCCGAGGAAGAACATTCATCAGTGTCTGGGTGCACATGATCCGATACTGAAGGAACAAATACAAAAAGGGCACGTAGCAGGAAGGTTCTGGATCGAGCGTGGGAGGCACACGCGTTTAGTGCCCTATCCATCTGCTGCCGCTATAAATAGAAACCTTCGCCCACCGATGAAGATTGATCTGAGCCAAGAAAGAAAAGGCAGTGTTACAGAGAGCTCGATCCAGCAGAAGAAGAAAAAGTGAGAGAGAGAGATAGTGCTCGTGTGAAAGAGGAAGAGAGTGTAAGAGAAAGAAAGAGAGATAGAGAGTGAGTGAGAGAGCTCGTGGAGAAGAAGAAAGAAGTTTACCTGAAGATCTGTCTTCACTGGACCGTGGATCAGATCCAGGCCAGTCAGCTCTGTTAGGAGCCAAATTGTGCATTTTGTGTTTCAGCTTCTGTTTGCTGAAGTTATTTTCGTTTATTGTTTTTTCCTTTGTTTTCTGGTTTGTTGTGCTTTCCGATCCTCTGGTCTGAGGTCGTGTTCCCTCCGGTTAGGAGGAAGGGAGATCTGATCTCCAGTTGCAAGTAGCTGGGAGCTACTTGTGGGTTCCCTCCGGCTTGGAGGAAGGGAGACTTGTCTCCGGTTCTGGGCTTGTGGATTCAAGTCCAGAGGTTCCCTCCGGTTTGGAGGAAGAGGGGAGGTTGTTCCCCTGGTCAAGCTGTGTGGCAGCAACTGTTTGCAGACTGAGTCTGCTTGGTTCTAGCGTTCGCTAGTGAAGCCTCACTCCGGTTGGGAGTGAGGGGTGGATGTAGGTCTGAAGGACCGAACCACCTAAAAATCTATTGAGCAGTGGCTTGATTGTCTGGTTTGCTTCCGCTAGATGCTTGAATAGGTGCGCTCAATGTGATTGTATTTGAGTTGAATAGAATTGGTTCCATTCTGTTTCCTTATCTAGCATCCGGTTTTTAAATTTAATCCATTATTCGTAGAAGGATTCATTCACCCCCCCTCTGTATCCGGGCCAAGCACCCAAACACAAGCTCCTGAATATGGTCCACATTTCGGGGGGATAGTTAGTCTTGGTATGCCACCTACTCCACCTCCTGAACAGCAGCATGCATACTATACTGAACTTCCGGAGTCTAGTGCATCCAGATTTAGATCACCTGGACCTAGTACTGAGCCTGATATTGCCCAGATGCTGTCAAATCTGACTGAGATAGTGCTGAATCAGAATGAATTGATGAATAAATAGTTTCTGCTCAATACCATTCAACTTGACAGAGTAGATTCCTGCATGCAACATTTGGAAAGAGTTGTCAAGACCCAAGGGATTGAGTTTTTGACTGCCAAACACAAAACTGATACAGCAGTCCGAGAGATCTTGGAATCTCTTATGGGAATCAGTACTAGAGTTGGTGACATGGTAAGCAAAATTCAAGATTCACAACTCTCTACTTTCACTGATGCGGGACCGACTGACTCGCTAGCTAGCCTAGGACGCTAAAGAACGCGACCAGCACGCGCACGTGACAAGGCAAGCCGGTGTGACCGACTAACGTGAAATCCCTCCGGGCGGAGGCGTCTCTCAACAGAACTCCGAACCACGGCCGTCCCACGGAGGGAGGCGTAACGGGGTCACAACGGGCGAGAAGCCGCTGGACGACACGGGAGTCTAGTCCGAGCTCGGTGCTCGACTAGGGCCAAGGGAAAAAGGGCCGCTCTCGTCTCTCTCAACCAGCAGTAATAAATGAAACTAGCTAGACCCTACACTCACTCACGCGGCACAATCAATCATATACGTGATAAGCAAGTACTACGGGCGGGAGCGAGACACGTACCTCCACGCCTAGGCATGGGGAAGGAACCCCGGCCGAGTCCAACCACCCCGATACACGCGTGAGAAAACTAATACAAACATCAAAAGGGCCCACTCCTCGCAGGGAGGTAATAGGCTACAACCACAACTACACACGGGGCGGCCGGCGCACGGGTTGACGGGCAGCAGCCGAGGTCGGGGATGAAGCCGGATGCCGACCCTCGCAATGCCGATCGCTCCTGTAGTAGCCTTTGAGGAGGAGGTCCACGTCGCCGCGGGCACTGCTGGGATGCCGGACCGGATGGAGGGGCCACGCTGCTGCTACAGCCTCGAGGGAGGATGTCGGTCCGACGAGAGGTTGCTGGCTGGTCCCTGTGACAGCGGGCAGAGATGGCGCTGGTACACGGCCGTCCGGACAGCGTTTGTGGCGGCGTCTTCTCTGGTGGAAGGCTGACAGGGGCGGCTCTCCAGGGGCAGTGGTGGCAGATGGGGTCCTGTGGAGGAATTGGGTGCGAAGGGGGTGACAACAGGGGTGCACAGACAGCACTTCAGGGCAGTCTGATCTGTGACCGTGGGTGGGGTGGTGATGGCGCAAGGGTACAGAAGGAGTTCCGGCCCGAGATGATTACTGGAGGTGTGGTGGGATGTGAGGAATCGACCTACCAAGTTGCGGATCGATCCGAGGACGGGAAGTGGTACCCCCTTTGGAGGCCCTCTGCTGACAGTCCCGCTCGGGTACTGTAGCGCAGGATTGCGCACTAAAAGTGTGCTTGAAGACAAAAGTTTACCCCGATGGAGTTTGAAGGCGAGGCCAGAGGGGTTGGATTCGTGACTGGGAGGGGAACAAATGTTATGAAGGGACTGGCGGTGTTTGGTGGTAGGAGAGGCATGCAAACGGTGACCCAAGTCGTCTCGGATCACAGGTGAGACTGTCAGGGAGGCAGACAGCGCGACGAAAGTGTCTGTAAAGACAACTTTCTCTGTGGGTGGAATTTTTGGCCAAGGCCGGTGGGGTTGGAAAGATGACTGGAAGGGGTACGAAAGTCGTGAAGAAACTTGGATGAGACGCTGCCGGGAAACGGACGCACCGGACCGATCTCTGGACACCAAATCTGCTGTCAGCACAGGGACGCCCGGGGAAGAGGAAGACGATCCTGCGTGCACCGTCGCTCCACCGAACTCGTCGCCGTGGACGATGGTTGAAGGCTGCTGGCGTTGGAATCCCTTGGGGGAGATCTCCTACCCCTGGGCGTCGCACCCAAGGACTGGAGAGGAGGTGAGGGCGTCGCACCCTCAAGGAGGAGGAAGAAGAAGGGGTCACCCCTTTTCGCAATGTGGCACTCCACACGAACACTCAAGCATCAAATTCTTCATTATTCTTTTGAAAAGAAAATACAAGGTCTTTTATATGGGATGGGGAAATGCTAGGTCTAAACCCTAGCCAAGGGGGAAAGGAAATGGGGGGGGCGGCCACAACCGAGGAAGGCCATTCAAATCTCCTAGATTCTAGGAGTGAAAGGTGGGGGGGGGGGGCGGCC
The DNA here is from genome assembly GCA_022559845.1 of Amorphophallus konjac. Classification (NCBI taxonomy): domain Eukaryota; kingdom Viridiplantae; phylum Streptophyta; class Magnoliopsida; order Alismatales; family Araceae; genus Amorphophallus; species Amorphophallus konjac. The sequence goes on along the minus strand of CM040126.1, from coordinate 341,565,214 downwards.
AAAAGAGGGAGAGGGCAAGGGGGAAAGGGCGGCTGCCACTCCCACCAAGAGGGGGGGAATGGTCCGCCCCCAACCCTAACCCTAGGTGGGGCGCGCCTCCCAAGGTGGGCCCAGGGGGGGGGGGAAAGTGGCCAGCCCTTCGTGGGCCAGAGAAGTGAACCAAGAAGTGGCCCAATAACCCCCCCTAGCCTCTAGCAAGCCTACAAAACACAAATAAAGCCTAATTGGCCTAAAAAAGGTCCATGACTGAAAGAAAATTGTCCACACACGGACTAAACCAAGGCCCAACATGGCCCAAAGCATAAAATAAGTGATGATAGCTCCGCTAATCTGTCAACTGGTCGCCGAGCCAAAGGGATGCCGGCGAGATCCGTGTACTCCGTCGTAAAGTGTGACGCGTGTCCTCACCAATTCTCCCCGGGTGGGAAGAACTCGACCTCGTCGAGTAAGGGTCACGGTCGCTCAGGTAACGCTCCAGCAAGTCCGGATCAATCCGCTCCAGCTCTCCCCGCGTGATCCAGGTGTCGTCTGTCTCAGGGCGCCCTCTCCAACGCACTAGGAAGCGCTGGTAGGCCCCGCTCCTGGTGGTGGTCACCTGCTCATCCAGTATACAATCGATGTGCTCGCGTCTCTGTAATGGGGCTGTAGGAGGTGGACTCTCAGAAGGTGTATCGCTCACAACAGGAAGGGGAGGCCCAAGAAGCTCACTGGGAATCACTGCTGGATCCCGATAGGCCACCAGATCAGAGACGTTGAACGTCGAACTGATCCCATAATCATCTGGCAGCTCAATCTCATACGCGTTAGACCCAATCCGCCTCAGAACTCGGAAGGGTCCGGCACCGCGGTCCTGGAGTTTCTTTACGGCCCCCGAAGGGAACCGTTCAGGTCTGACCCTGATCATGACATACTCTCCCTCGCGGAACTCACGCGTGCGTCGATGCGCATCAGCTAACTCCTTATATCGTGCGTTGCTGGCCTCAATGTGACGACGTACATGCTCATGCAACTGCCTAACATGCTCAGCAAAGGACTCAGCTGACTCTGAGACACGGGCCTGGACAGGGGATGGGACCAAGTCTATCGGTTTTCTAGGCCTACGACCAGTGACTATCTCAAAAGGACTCAAGCCAGTAGACCTATTGACCGAATCATTGTAAGCAAACTCCGCTAGAGGGAGAACTAAATCCCAATCCCGGTCACGCTCACGCACTAGACACCTCAAAAGATCCCCCAAACTCCTATTCACAACCTCTGTTTGACCATCGGTCTGGGGGTGGTAAGCAGTAGAAAACTTCAGCTGTGTGCCCATCATGTGCCATAGGGTCTTCCAGAAATAGCTAGTAAAACGAACATCCCTATCTGACACAATAGTACGCGGCAACCCAAACCTAGAGACACAATGGGTGAAGAATAGACGGGCAACCCTAGAGGCATCTGATGTTTTAGAACTTGGGATAAACAAGGCCATCTTAGAGAATCTGTCCACCACCACAAAAATGGAGTCGTGTCGGCGGAGGGTACGGGGTAAGCCTAAGACAAAGTCCATGCTAATGTCCTGCCATGGACTATCTGGTACCGGGAGGGGAGTGTAGAGGCCGGTATTCTGTTTCCTCTGTTTGGCCAAGGCACAAATGCGGCACTGGGCCACAATCCTAGCAACATCCCGCTTCACAAAATAATGAAGAATTAATTTGTGAGAAACCTTGTGCGCAGCCACCACCAAGGAGAGGGCGACCTTCTCCATCCTTCCCCAAGGGGTGCGACGCCCCTCTCTTCCCCTATCCCCCATCTTCTTCTTCCTCCATCTCCAACTCCTGGGTGCGACTCCCTTGAGAAGGAGGTCCTGGTGAGGTGAGGATCGTGCTGTGAAGCGAGTCTCTTCATCCCATGTCGGAGAGAGATCCAAGCGGCGAGACGACGTCAAGCTCGGTGGCGTTCAATCCAATCTCGGATGCACCTGCTCTGCCTGCAAGCTAGGGGTCCAAAGATCACGTCGGTACGAACCCTTTCTGTGGGCAAACCGTCTGGCTTTCTTCTAGACTTTTCTTCCCCTACAAGTCCCCCTTCCAACCCCACCGGACTTGTCCCAAAACTAGAATCACAGAGGAAGTTGTCTTTGTAGACACTTTCGTCGCGCAGGCTGCTCCCGGGACAGACTCGCCTGTGATCAGAGTCGCCTTGGACACCCGTGTGCACCCCCGTTCCTTCTCCGATCGACCACAACCTCTTCACATAAGTTGTTCCCCTCCCTGTCCCCGAACCATTCGTGGTGGTTTCATCCCAAAACTCCATTGGGGCTGAAACTTCCCTTTGTGGCTACTTTCGGTCCTCCTCTGGGCGCTACAGTAACCCGGCGGGACAGATCTGCAGTACCCTCCAAAGGGACCACCACCTCCCCTTACTGGAATGGCCTGAAAATTGGAGGGCTATCTCCACACACACCACTCCATCTCCAGTGGCCGCCCCTGGTCAGAATTCCATCCGCACCCCTACGCCCTCATATCCCATCTCGGGTTCACAGACCTGACTGCCCTGAAGTGCAGGCTGCGACCCCCACTTTCCACCCCGCCCACGCCCAAATCCTCCAAGGCACCGCCCCCGCTACCTTGGTCATCTGTTAGCCCTACCTGTAAGCTACCCACCCGAGAAAACCCCATCCCTAAATCTGTCCGGAAGCCTGCGTACCGACTGTTCTCCTGGTCTCTACCGGTGTGGGCAGACAGGCAGTCCGACTGCACGCCAGGTGTTTGACGAATTGCCACGGTCACCATCGGCCTCGACTGCAGTTCTCCTTCCACGGGCACCTGTGGGACATCCCCACCAGCGCCCTCGCTGAATTTCGCAGGTCCAGGATGTGATTAAGGGCGCTTACCGGAGTCGCCCCCGGGCTGTTTGGCGGGCTTGTGCAGGTTGGCCAGCAACCTGTCCCCTCCTTCCGAACGCACTCCAGAGGCTTCCCCGAGGATCGGCGACATCCTTCTTCTTCCCGGAGGAGCGACCCCACGACAGCAAGGTACCGGGGACTCCTGCCACCTCAGCCCCTCCAGAGGTGGACGTTCTTTCAGCAGTTCGCAGAGCTACCCGGGACCTCCTCGCGGCCCACCCCTTCATCGAGTGCTGCCCGTCAGCCCGTGCATCGGCAGCCCCGACTCCTCTGTTTGTAGCCTGTTACCTCCCTGCGAGGAGTGGGCATTTTGGGTCAATTGTGTATTATTACTTCTACGTGTATCGGGGTTGTTGGTCTCGGCTGGGGTTCCTTCCCCACGCCTAGGCGTGGAGGTACGTGTCTCGCTCCCGCCCGTAGTACTTGCTTATCACGTATATGATTGATTGTGCCGCGCGAGTGAGTGTAGGGCCTAGCTAGTTTCATTTATTACTGCTGGTTGAGAGAGACGAGAGCGGCCTTTTCCCTTGGCCCTAGTCGAGCACCGAGCTCGGACTAGACTCCCGTGTCGTCCAGCGGCTTCTCGCCCGTTGTGACCCCGTCGCGCCTCCCTCCGTGGGACGGCCGTGGTTCGGAGTTCTGTTGAGAGACGCCTCCGCCCGGAGGGATTTCACGTTAGTCGGTCACACCGGCTTGCCTTGTCACGTGCGCGTGCTGGTCGCGTTCTTTAGCGTCCTAGGTTAGCTAGCGAGTCAGTCGGTCCCGCATCATTCACCAAGCTTGCTCAAATTCTGAGCCACACTTTTGATCTAAAGATTGAATTTGAGTTGATAGAGAATATATTGAACAATATTGCAGCCTGTCATCCTGGAGTCCTCAACAAATTTCGAGATGTTCAGTCTGAATTGGAGACCCTCTCTAAACAAACTCTTTCAAAGCAAGATTCTACCACTTCTCTAGTGGATAAACTTGGGGATACAGTGCATCGAAAATTAAATGAGCTATTAGACTCATTGAGAAATCTTTAGTCCAGATGTTCAATCCCTGGTTCCAGTAGTGCACCTCCTCCTAGAGACAGGGGGAGTTACAGAGGTCAATGATTCCCAAGGTTTCCCCATTTTTTTTGATAATGACAAAGGGGGAGAGGATAGTGGCTGTATGAACGTCCGACTGATGAAAAATTTTTGGATAGGATATTGGCTGTATGAACGTTCCACTGATGGACAGTTTATGGTTCTACACTGATGATTTTTTTTTGGTCACTGTTTTCAACATATATGAAAGCTTACAGTACAGTTTGACAATTTTTCAGGTTTCTGGGGCAAAGCTTTCACTGATTGACAGTTTTAATGCTGAATGAGATAGTTCTGTTGAATGAGATAGTTCACTCAGACACTAGTCTGTATTCTCTTACTGTACACAGAAATGTAACTTCTACATAGTGCATATTTGCGTTGGATGCATGTTTTATGTTGAATGTTATCTTTGCCATACATGTCAACAAATAAATTCTCTGTATGTTTCAGTCATACATGAATTATTGTTGTCATCATCAAAAAGGGGGAGATTGTTGGAATCCCGGTTTTAATGATGACAATCTATGAGTCATGTGAAGAAAGGATTGCATAAATTTGTCTGCACTTGATCATTTCATATAAAATGTATGTCTGTGCACAATTGAGTCATTCAGCATACAAGGTCTGTGTACCTTGCGTTTGTGGCATATAGTCCATGCATAGGTTGAAGAAGTCAGTGCATATCTTGCCTTTGCATCTCACCTCTCGGGGTCAGTGCAATTTTTAAGTCCGTGCAATTCTTGTCCAGCACGCACTGTTTAGTGTTGTTATTTAGTGTCTGTGCATTCTACTTCGCCATCTCGGTGCATCCTCTGTTCTAGACATTTTATAAGTCAGTGCATTCAATAGTCAGTGCAATCCTTGGCCTAAGGCATTTCTAAGTCGGCGTACATAGAAGATCGGTGCAAGCCTTTGCTTGGTCTACATTCCAACATCGGTGCATTTCATTACTGAAGTTAGTGCGCGTTCTCATTTGTACATATCGAAAGGTCTATGCATCATGGGGTTTGACACATATGTGCACTCTTGCAGGGTACACCCACACGTAGTCTGTGCATTTCTTTGCACTATAACCATAGTGAGTCGGTGCATACCTCATTATGTACACCGATGGTCCGTGTGAGTGACTTGCCCAACATATATATCAAGTTAGTGCATATGGTCTTATTCATATACGAGTCCGTGCATGCATAACTCTGCTTATAATATGTTTGACCTAATGACTATTGTTCTCCTGACAGAGATTCTCTCTCCAGAGAACTGAGGCCAAGTGATCGTAACTTCTAAAAGAGGCACGTGATCCAAGATTGGAGGAGGTGCCAGGATCGAGACACGTGGAAAGCACTGAGCTAGAATGCTGCCACATGGCCCAAGGCATGTTGGGGGGATCATGGAAAGCACACGCCCTTCATCTGATGCCCATAAAAAGGGAAAGAGTGGAGAAGACGTAACAGGGAGGGAACATGATACAGAAGAAGAATCAGAGAGAAAAAGGAGTGTTCGAGCACCTAATAAGAAAGGAGACAGAAAGGGGACAGAAAGAGAGAGATAGTTTTAAAGGGAAGAAAGTGCAGCACATTGAAGATCAGGTTTTATATAGTGTTCTCTGGTTCAGATCCGAGACACTTGGCTCCTGCGCGAGCATTTTTTGTTTTGGATTTATTGACAGTCCTCTATTTGCTGTGTTTTGTTCTTTTCGTTTCTTCTTCCTTGATACTCATTCAAGCTATTTGTCAGTGGTTGCAGAGGAGGTCTCCTCTGGTCGGCTAAGCTGTAAAGCCTAGCGGGTCAAGCTGCTTGTCAGCGTTGCAGAGGATTGGTTCCTCTAGACAGCAAGCTGTGTTGCTCAGCGGTTGTAGGCAAGCTGTGAGGCCCAGCGGTCTTTCAAGCTGTGAGACAGTAGGAAGCCATAATCTGGTTGGAGTATGGGGTGGATGTAGGTCAGCTGACCGAACCACCTAAAATATCTTGTGCCGTGTGGTTGAATGTTTTCTCGTGTGAGATTGATTGTTCATAATTGCCTAGATAGCTTCCGTTGGTATGTTTTGAAATAGTCGAATGGGCGTGCATCTCTAGTGTTTGTAGATTTGTCCACAAAACAAGCAATCATTAGTTTAAATTTTTATATTGGGTGAAATGTTTTAAGAAGATCCATTCACCCTCCTCTAGATCTACGTTTCTTCCTACTTTCACACCCATCAATTGGTATCAGAGCATACCATCTATCCCATCAGAACCCTCCTTCCAACTGTTTTATAACTAGTATGGAATCCCCGAATGCTTCCAGCATCTGAATTCCCATGGACAGAGCAATCTGCAGTCTGATTGTTAGGGCTTCATATTCCGCTTCATTATTTGTGCAGGGTTTGTTTATTAAACATGATGTATATATGACTTCTCCTTCAAGATTTCAAGACCATGCCTGCCCCTGCCCTGACTCTAGCTGACCTAGTTGTCGAGGTATCAATTCTAGATGCGCCGTCAAAGTATAACTGCCACAATGAGGGTTGCACTTGGCTGACTTCCAGGGTCTAATCTTCATGAAGCTCTGGCTCCAGCGAGCAATCTTCTGGCACTGGGTGCTCAGCGAAGAAGTCTGCGATGGCTTGGCCTTTGACGACCCTTTGTGGCACGTAGGAGATATCAAACTCCATAAGAATCACCGCCCATTTGCCTAGGAGGCCTTTGAGTGCCGGTTTGGACATGACATATTTCAGCGGATCCGCCTTGGAAATCAGCTTGATTTCATGCGATAGCATATAGTGTCGAAGCTTCTTGACTGCGAAGACCAGCGCCAAGCAGATCTTCTCGATATAGGTGTACTTCTCCTCAGTTTTGACCAATCTTCGACTGAGGTAGTAGAGGGCTTGTTCCTTCCCTTCTTCATTATTCTGGGCTAGGATTGTCCCCAGGGAGTTGTACGTGGCTACTATGTAGAGGATTAGTGACCGTCCTTTCACCGGTGCACCCAGCACTGGAGGAGTCTTCAGATAATCCTTCAGCTTGTCAAAGGCTGTCTGGCAGTCTTCATCCCAATAAAAGGGAACATCTTTCATCATTAGCTTGTGAAAGGGATGGCATCACCCTGACAAGTTAGATATAAACCACCGAATGTATGCCAGGCGGCCTTGTAGAGATCTCAGCTCAGAGAGGTTCCTCGGCGGGGGTAACTCTTGGATTGCCTTGATCTTTGCAGGGTCTATCTCAATTCCCTGATATTTGACAATGAATCCCAAGAATTTTCCACTCGATACTCCGAACGCACACTTCATGGGGTTCATCTTTAATTCATACTGCCTGAGCCTCTGAAATACAACTCAGAGGTCATGCAGATGGTCTTCTTTCTTTCTGGTCTTGCCTACCAGGTCATCTATATAGCACTCGACCTTGTGGTAGAGCCGTTCATCAAATATTCTGGTCATCGCCTGCTGGTAAGTTGCGCCGACGTTCTTCAGTCCGAACGTCATCCTCTTATAGTGATAAATGCCCTTGGGAGTTCGGAAGGCGGTGTGGACCAGGTCATGTCCCGCGATCCATATCTAGTTGTAGCCGGACGACCCGTCCATAAATGATAGAGCTTCATGGCCAGTCGTGGCATCAATCATGACCTCCGTTATCGGTGCTGGAACCTCGGGGCAGGCCTTGTTCAGATCTTGGAAATCAATGCATATCTGGATCTGCCCATTTTTCTTCTTCACGGGCACGATGTTAGCCAGCCATGTGGTGTATTGATTTTCTTCGACGAAACCCACATCAATGAGCTTGTCAACTTCTTTGCATATTTGAGTGATGAGCTCTGGCCTTTCACCGACTCAGCTTCAGGGCTTATGGCTAGCTCATGTTGTGAGACTGAGGGGCTCAATCCTAGCATTTCCTTGTAGGTCCAGGCGAAGCAATCTCCTTATTCTTGTAGCAGCTGGATGTACAGTCTCTGTTCTTCAGCAGATAATTGGGCACTGACGAAGGTCGGCCTAGGGCCATCCTCGCCTTCCAAGTTGACTTCTATCAGTTCATCAATTGTGGCTTGGCCTCCGTCCTTTATCTACGGGGGCGCAGGCTGAAGATCGACAAAATCTGGAATATCATCTTCAAGCTTGAGTACCTCGGCCTCTTCATTCTATTCCACCTCGGCCCTTGGAGATGTGTTTGCAGCCCTGAAGGGCTGGTGGCTGTTTATTGTTGTGCTAGAGCAGCATTGCGGCTTCACAGTAGAAGACAAGAGCGCCCCGCCTCCCTGGATTGCCATATCTTCAGTGGAGGTAGCCTTTACTTTTCTAGTAACATTTATCTCTTGATCAGGCTTCGAAGGAGCTTCCCTGATCAGTTCGAGAGGTGCTGACATCATCATTAGAGGAGGGTCACTGGAGGGAGGCAGCCCTACTTCTTCAGTACCGTCTGCTTCGCTACTGCTAGCCATGTCGAATTTGGCCTGAAGAGCTGCTTCCTCAGGATAGACCTGCTCCCAGCACCGGCAGGGGAATATGGTTTCTGATTCCAAGTCTCTTGGTTGATCTGGTTCAGTATGCTCAGCCTCTGCTAGGTGTTCATCAAAAGTTGCCCGCAGTGAGTTATCTTCAGTCGGGTAGAAAGCGGAGATGGTGTCCACTTCATAGCGCCCACTATAATAGTATTCCTTGAGGGTGAAGCCCGGCCCTGGGTGTTGAGAGACACGTCTCAGCTCTTTGTCCAGGCTTGAGGGATACCACAGCTTCTGGAATGCTTCTTTCTTCTTGCGAGGCTGGCCAGAGGGGATGTGCTATTTCTTGAACATCTTGGCCATCCGATTTTTTATAAATTCCAACCCCTGAACGGGAACTGACGGGTCTTCTATATCTTTAGGCAGATGACAATCATTATCCTCCCATGTAGGGTGCTCCTCAGCCGTGTAAAATAAGCTGCTGGGGCCATCTATCTGCGCCACCTTCCAAGTTTTGAAAGGTTCGATAGTGATATTATCGAGGTCGAGAATTGGCTTGGTAAGGCCTTCTAGGATCCCGATGTGGTCGTGCTACTGGTCGACCTTGGCTTCATTAGTTTTGGGGTAGATGGCGGGAGGTACTACCCTGCCCACGTCCCCAGTGACGGTGATGTGTGAGACTATCTTGGGATTGACATACCCGCGCAGCGGCAGAGGGAACCAGTCAACGCTGGAGGTGTTTCTTGATGCGCAGGCAGGGGTCTTGGCTTTAGAGGTCTTCTACGCCCATTCTACATATAGAGGGGCATCCGCCAGGTGACATTCGAACACTTTGAATGGGTGGAGATCAGCAAATACTCTTTCCTCCTTCCCATCCAGGTTGTATTTGATGCACTGGTGGAGCGTAGAGGGCACCACCATGTTCTCATGTAGCAAAGGGCGGCCAAGCAGTGCCTTGTACGAGGTGCGGGAATCGATGACATGAAACTGCACCATCGTAACAAAGTCCGCCAGAGTGAGTATGAATTTTGCTACTCCTAGCGACACTTCACACTTCTGGTTGAAGCCGGCAATGTGCATATCTCCAACTTTTTCGAGGCGCACGTTGAAGTAGTGCCTCTAATATATCTTGTATGGTAGGATGTTGACAGTTGCCCTGAGATCCACCAGGATTATGTTCAGCTCTCGGCCATTCAAATGTCCCTACATATATAGCGGTCTATTGTGGCTGGTAGTGGGGAGCAACATGTCCTCCTGAGTGAAGGTTACATTGGCTTCTGGCAGTGTTTTAGCCAAACATGCTTCATATTGGGCAGGCATCTGCAAAGCAGCGATGATTACCTGTCGGGTCTCTTCACTCAGCGAGAGGATTTCCCAAATAGTGAATCTCGCTGGGAGCTTTTTCAATAATTTGACTACCCGGCTTCCTGCTCGGACATTGGACAACTTCATTTCTTCTTCCCACCTGGGCTTAGGAGAGTCTTGAACCGTGGCCCCTGATGGGCCTGCTTCATCGGGCTTTGAGGTTGCACCCTTCTGTTTAGTGTCGTCTTCCTGCTATCCCTCATTGGCTGCCGTCGGGCAAGCTTCATCTTCATCCAAAAATCTGGAAGATTGCTAGAGATGCGGGTGAATGCCCCTAGCTGTAGGGTCGGCATCCTGGCATGGCTGCTTCCCCTTCGACATCTTCAGGAATTCTGGGAAGGAGGGAGTGGCAGTGTTGACCCCACTCTGATTGTATAGGCCTGACGGAGGAGGGATCTGGACTCCCCCGACCTCCGGAGGAGGTATCTTATAGGGCTGCTCCCCCCTGAAGATGATATTGTGGTTGGCGGGCGACTGATGCCCCCATTTTCGACCTGACCGGGTTGCATCCGCAGCAGTTGTGGCTTCGACCTGACTTCCCCTGGCGGCGGGTGCGAAGCATATCTTTTCTTCATCCTCTTCACTAGGCAAATTGAATAGAGTAGAGCGGGTGTTACAAGAAAGGACTGCATCCTTTGTAGCCTTGCTAGCCCTTCTTTTCTTTCTTTGTCTCCTTTTCTTTTCTTCGGTTGGAGCCTGCCCCCAGAATAGGCTCCCATCCTTGTTTGGTGCTTTGTCAGCCTCCTCTTCCTGCTTTAGTGAAAGCAATTCTAATTCCTGTCACAGGACATAATCCCATACCAGTAAAGGCTCCAGTTCGGGCTGTACATATTCATCTAGCACATTTATATAGTCTTGCAGCTGCCGGGCTTCTGGACTAATTTGCTTGACCATTGTCAATGGAGTCTGCCTTCTCCGGTTGTGTGTAAGTATTCTGATGATTGCAGGTGGATTGGCCCACACAGGTGTTACCACTAGCAGAGTGGGTCGCGGTGTAACACCACGGATCTGCACTCCCACTCTCGGGTGAGATGTGCCTTTCTTCTTGGTTTTTGCAGGGACCTGTTGCCATCCCTCTTGCTCTTTTATTGGGGCTAGAAAGCAGGCCTCATAAGTATGCTGGGTGCTGACCTCCGTGATCTCTTCAGGCAATGCCTGATATAGAGAGACCATGTTGACCGTGGCTCTTCTCAAAGGCACTTCATGCGGTTGTGGAGGGTCAACCTTGTACTCCCCCAAGTCTATCTCTTCCTTCTTCACCATGCCTTCGATAATATCCTTGAAAACATAACAGTCTTCAATTGGATTCCCCAGCATCTGGTGGTAAGGGAAAAATCTTGGGCTGTCTCTTCTTTTCAGGTCTTCCGGCCTCTTCGGCTCGGGTAGGGCAACCTTGTCATACTGGGTTACCCAGTCAAATAAAACTTTGGTCTTTTCCTTTGGGAAAGAGTAGGCCTTCTTCATCTTATCCCTGAGTGAGGGACCCTCTTTGCCATCTTCGATTTTAGCAGGCTGAGGGGCAGCTGCCTTCTTGCCTTTGTCTTTTTGCTGTTCAAACGCCTTGATATCAAGGGCGTTTGCTTCTTTAGGTGCTTGGTGCCGTTCTACTACCTTGCCTTTTTGTGTAGTGGTAGTAGTTGATGTCGGGGCAGGTCTTGCCAGGAAGGCCTCTACCTCGGCCACAACATTGTTCAGGCGGTCGAACGACCGGATTTCCATGCCAATCATCTTTTCTAGCACCTCCCTCCTGAGGTTCTGCTTACATATTTGTACAGCATCCTCCTGGTGCGGGTACCGTTTGCATCTCATTCTGAGGTTTCTCCACCTCTTGATATATTCAAGGGCCGTCTCCTCCGCCCTTTGCCTTGTCAAGTAGAGCTCAGCCACCGTGACCTCCCGTTCAGTGACGTGAAACCTCCCTCTGAAATTCTTCTGCATATTCGGCCAGTCGCTGATCGACCCGACCGGAAGGCTGGAGTACCTTTCAAATGCGAGCCCCGTTAGTGAGGACCTGAAAAATTTCAGCAGATACGACTCATCGGTGGCCAGATCACCCACTTTGTTCAGCGAGCTTCAGCTCGATCATCATCTCCACCATCATCTTATTCATGAGGATTGGATCAACCAGTTCTGGATAGACATGCGCTGGCTGCAGATAGGGAGTGACCAAGGTGGTCGCCTGCGGAGGAGGGCACAGCAGCGGAGGCGTATGGTGCACCTGTGGCAGCACCGGCGGCATCAACGGCTGTGATGGGTGTTGCTGAGTTATCGCCAAGCTTGGTTCTATCGGCTGAGGCGGGGTATAGAGTGGTGGGAAGTCACTCTGGTTGACGGCTCCCCGTGATGATTCGGCCTGCATCTCAGGCTGCTTGGAAGCTGAGGTTTGCTCCGTCTTCTCCCCAAGCTACTTCCTCAAGGACTCTATCTCCTGCTGGTATTTCTGGAATAACATCCATACTGATGGATCCATAGTTACAGTGCTGGGGATGGCTTCTGTTGTTTCCCCTGACGCACCTTCAGGGAGGATGTTGAGCAAGACATCTTCTTCTTCCGCCGTCACCACATTGGCGGTTAGGATCACAACTTTGTCATGTTGCAGGTGGTGGGCCAGGGTTTGCTTTCCCCTGGCCACTGCCAGCATTTTTCTTGCTGTTTCTGCCCTCCGAGTATTCGGCCCCGGCCTTCCGGCCAACCGTGCCAGCTCCTGAGGCTCCTTAGGTAATCTTCCATAGTGGCCAGACACCCCAGCCATGTTGCAGGTGAAAACCTGCCTTCTTCTTCTTTGTTTGCAAACCCTCCTTTTTGCATTCTTTGGGAAGGTGGGCCTCTCGAACACGGAGACTCTTTTTCTTTCCTCGTGGTGGGGAGTAACTTCATCAGCTTGAATGTCCAAGCCGTCTTCATATCCATTATCGTCGACCGACGATGTCACTGATAAGTGTGTATTTTTACATGTTAATTTATGTTATAACACACTTTTATGAGCTTTAATATTCATCATTATGCATTTATCACACTTTATTGCAATTTTATATCAAAATATTTCATTGTGAGATTTAATTAAATATTGATACTATTTTGCATGAAAATACAACAAGAAGGATGAGGAAATAAAAATAAATTAAAATAAAATAAATGAGCTAAAGCCTAAGCTTGATGAAAATAGAAATAATAAATAATAAATAAATAAATCAAATCATTATATTATGATATGGACTCATATAATATATACTTACCTATATATAATATATATATAATATATTCTTACTATATATATATATATATAGATATATATATTCATATTCATAATATATATTCTTAATATCTATATTCAGATAATCTATACATTAAATAATCTTAATATCTTTATATATATAACCCCTCCTGTGATATATCATCATGTGTTTTATATATATCACATATCTATATGTTTATATGCAAGTGGCTAAAGGAGGTTCACGTAAGACATTCATATATAATATATGTATACACTTTACGTTGAATGCATGTCGACAAGGTTTCAATGGAGTCTTCAACGTGGTGGCCAGCTTCAGGGATTATGCATGCACGTGAAGGTCTTCACGTGGAGGCTCCTTCTTCAACGTATGGCCAAAGCTTCAACGGGGCCGACAAATGCATGCATGTGCGGTCCAACGCGTTGGGCACAAGGCGAACTTCACACGGGCTTCTCAACGCGGCGAATGTGGACGTGGCAACGCACCAGCGAGCTTCACATGGTGGGCCTTCGCACTGCATCAAACGCGACAGCTGGCAAGGCTCCTTCAGTCGGCTGTCAATGCACTAGTAGATGCGTGTTTGGCGGCAGGTGTTCACACAGTCAGTCTACGTGAGAAAAAGAGAGAAGGTGGGCAGAGGGCAGTGGCTTCGTACCAAATGCAAGAGACTTTGGTTCACACATATAGAGAGAGAAACTTAGAGAACAGGGGCTAGTTTAAAGCCTATAAAAAGAGGGGTTGGGGAGTGGTGAGAAGGGAAGTTGTCTTCATAATGTATTTTGAGTTTCTGCATTATTGTGAGAGCTTTGTTTAAGTGATGTTTTAGTGTTTTTGAGAAGAAGCAAAGAGAGAGGGGCAGGAGGCCCCCTTCATGTTATTTTCATTGTTATTGTTCTTTGAATTTCTTGTGCTCTCTATTTAATCTTCTCTTTTCAAATTAAGTGAAATTAATATTGTTGTTCTTCTTGTTCATTTCTTTTGTTCATCCATTTACGTTTATTTTCTCTAGTTTAAAGTTTAGTGATTTTGTAATTCTGTCATTTTACTTTCACTTGTCTCATTACTATTTAAGCTCGAGTTTTCATTATTCCTTCACTTTGTTTAATTAATTTCTTAATTTCAAAATCAAGTTTTCAACCCAACTTTCATGGTTTTTAATCATAAAAATTCAAGGTTTTCAACTCTCAAATCTAACTCTCTCTGTGGATTCGACTCGATCTCATCACTTAACTATTCTATTTAATTTATGGGCCGGATATTTAAATTTGGTAGCGGGGCTTATTAATGTCATGCGTTTTTCCGCCATCAATTTTGGCGCCGTTGTCGGGGAGGTTTGAATTTGAAGTTGATGACTTTGTATTTTCTTTTGTATATATATTAGTACTCACTGTTATTTTTGCAGAAAAATAAAAGCATCCGTGAAAGCACAAAAAAGATAGAAAATTTTGAAAATGTAACAAACCCCGAGGTACGTCTTCTTTATCTTCTAATCTTGTTATTTTTTTATTTGTCAAATAAAGAACGAGGGAATGCGATTAAGGTTAGTACTCTTACCCTCTTTCCATAGATTTTGTTTCTTTATTTTCACTTTCAATATGTAAATCATTTTCATGCTTTGGAATGATCTTAAAAAAAAGAAAAAAAGGGGGAATATGCGGTGGACTAGCTCAGTTCACTAACTAAAAAATAGAAAAACTAAAACACAAAAAAGGTATAACTTGGACTCACTATCATCTTTGAAACTGGTGTCTAAGGCTAGAGGTCCACGGCAAACGCTATAAGCGGGAAAGTGGTTACTTAATTAGGACCTTGTGAAAGCATGGGGAACCTCCCACTTCCACACCTGTTACCTGGCCGGTGGACAAGTTTGATGGTGAATCTAAGTTGGACTTTGTTTGAGAATTTGTTTGTATAAAAAAATTAATAAAATAATAAAATATACACAAAATGGTGAGATCATAATTTTCATCTATGGATTGGGTACACCAATTCGACATGTTTGACTCATTGGCTCATAAATTTGATCAATTTATAGCCATGGATCAAAACCACTTCATACCACCTAGTCACCATGATAATGATCACATGTGGGCTAACCCGGCCTATTATGTAGGTGGTTGCCCAAACCAATTCTCATTGCTCACCCAAAACATCCCGACCTATTATGAAAGTCCATACTCGTGGTCGGCCCAAAATGAGACAACCCAATTTCCATCATTTACTCAAGACCAGGCTCCAACCACTCAATTCTTTCAAGGGGGCCATGATCTACCTTTCACGCCAGAGCAAGCTCAATATGATCAACTATTTTTTCAGCCCAATTATGAATCACCTTCAGATACTTATAACTCTAGCTGGGACGATCAACCAACAATCTCTTGGATGGACCAAACAAGACAAACCCAAATGTCTCTAGAGCTCTGCACACTTTATTCTGACCCATGTCCACACAACCCGAATTCTGGTTGGAGAGATCAATATGATTCTTCTTGGGAGTCTTATCAGAATCTAGGCCAAAGTCCTCAAGAACAAGATTTTTCAAATTGGGCTCCATACCCTAATGATTCTTACGATCAACCCTATTTGTTTGATCAATTGACACGGCTCTTCCAAACTCAACAACAAGCCTTCCAAGAACAACTGCAAAACTTTGAGGCCCGATGGAGCAGGGTTACTAAAAATATCATAGAAACGGAAGTGGATCCAATGACTAGTAACTCCACTACAAGTCTTGAGGACCAACTTCCTGCATTTGATGACAATAAAAGTCTATATGATCAATCTATGATTCCCCATTCTAACACTCATATCCCTTTTGATCTTGAGAGGATAATGGGGAAGTTTTATGATGAGGACTTAAAGGAAGAGCATTCTGAGAAGCCTAAAACCCATTCCATTTGTGAAGAGGATTATGATGACTTTGATGATCTTGAGTTGGGGGGAGAAGAAGAGGAAGAGGATTTGCCAGTCAATGATCAAATTCCATTACTTTTCCTTCATGAAATTGATGAGTCCTCCTTCCAAGTGAATGACGAAGAAAATGTGAGTGTGGAGAGAGAATTGAGTGTGGGCATAAGACATTCTTCTTTGGAATTTGAGGAACTAGGTGCTCCACTTGAAATTTAGTCTGATTGGGTATCTCTTGATTTTGGAGAGGATCTCGATCTTTTACCTGTTCCTGACCTCGGCACTTCTATACAAATCCCCTTCATCCTACAACCAGCCGATCAGTCGATTCCACTTGAGCTTCATGATCATCAGTGTGTTAAGGAGAAAACTGATTTCATTCCTAGCTAATCCTCCTTATCTCATTGACACTAGCCATGTGGTGGACTCCCCAAAAATCCATAGCACTCTCATCCTCTACCACCTAAATGATACGCAAGTCACTCCTCATAGCGAGGATGAAGAAGAAAAGCTATGGGAAGTTAAGGTCCGCATTGATGTGTTTAATACTTATAAAGACCTTACACATACAGATGAATATTTTGTAATTGAAGATATCATAATTCCTCTGCCATTCTCTGACCGAGGGGGTCCATCCAGATTCTTAGACCCACCTTGGCATGCATCTAGCCCACATGCATCGAGACATAATCGTTTCCTCCAATGGTACAAGGGCTGGAATTTATTTGAGGATAAGATCATTTGGTGGCTCATTATGAATGCCACCTGTTGGTTAATGAGCTACATTGCGTCTGGCTGACGACGTTAAACTAAGCGCTTCTTGGGAGGCAACCCAAAGTTTTAATAGTTTTGTGTGATAATAAATGGCTTCTTGGGAGGCAACCCAAGTTTTTATTGTGGTTTTGTGTTTATTTTTCAGGTTTGAATAAAGGACGAGTTGGGGGGAGAGAGCTGATTGCTTCCTCTGTTGCTCCGATTTTCAAAGTCAAGTGCCGCCTCTCATTCCAACAAGGATGCCCGTCGAAGTTCACTTTCATCAGGTTGTCCCGCTCCTTCACAAACTATCATGTTTACATTGTTCATCATTCCATATTGTTCATGCCATTGAGGACAATGTCATTTAAGTTGGGGGACGGAAATCATGTTATCTTATACAACCTTATTTTGCCTAATTTTTTTTCTTAACCCAAAATCCCATTGCGTTTTCATGATTCATGCTTCTATTGAAAGTAATTCTAGACTAGAAAAACTGAGATAAGGATGATGGAAACTTTATCTAATCTAGCCATGGAAAACTGATATAAGAATCTTTTTAAAGTTCATGTGCACTTTAGAAAAATGAAAATCACTCTGCACGCTAATGAAACAAGTAGGACAAGCCTTCTGCTATTTTGGATATATTGCCTAATATTCTACACTTTTTGAGGAAGAGATCTTTTATAAGCTTTCTGTCATGTTATTTATTGAAAAAAAAATTGAGAAAAATACTATGAAAAATACTTTGATTCTGAGTAACCGGGCCTACTTCACCTAAGACGTGTTGAGATTCGCGTCAAAAGGAAAAGGGAACCATGATCTGTGTACCCAGGCCTGCTTCACCTAAGACGTGTTGAGGTTCGCATAAAACAGTGAAGGGTAGTGCAGCATCATGTGTGTATAGAATAGAAAAGAAAAAAAATAAAAAGATCCTTAAGGGACGAAATAATAAGGCAGATAAAAAGCTAGTATTCTTAATGCTCTGATTAAGAAGTGCAGGATTGAAAGGCATTTGTTCGGAATAGCAAATGGGGGATGTAGTTGTCTTCACTGTGGACTTAGCATTTCACATGCACAACTGCTACTGAATTTTGATTAGAATTCTTGATCATGTGTCTTAATTTTCTACATAAGGTTAGTATGTGTTAATGATTCCGAATTCTTAATCTTTAGTTGATTCTTTGAAGGAAGAACTTGATACGAAAGTATGAACTTTATAAACTCTTGTTGGTCCTTAAATTTTAATTATTTGCATTACTAAGGGACTAGCAATGAGTAAGTTAGGGGGTGTGATAAGTGTGTATTTTTACATGTTAATTTATGTTATAACACACTTTTATGAGCTTTAATATTTATTATTATGCATTTATCACACTTTATTACAATTTTATATCAAAATATTTCATTGTGAGATTTAATTAAATATTGATACTATTTTGCAGGAAAATACAACAAGAAGGATGAAGAAATAAAAATAAATAAAAATAAAATAAATGAGCTAAAGCCTAAGCTTGAGGAAAATAAAAATAAATAAAAAATTAATAAAAAATCTAAACATTATATTATGATATGGACTTATATAATATATACTTACCTATATAAAATATATTCTTACTATATATATATATATATAGATATAGATATTCATATTCATAATATATATTCTTAATATCTATATTCATTTAATCTATACATCAAATAATCTTAATAACTTGATATATATAACCCCTCCTGTGATATATCACCATGTGTTTTATATATATTACATATCTATATGTTTATATGCAGGTGGCTAAAGGAGGTTCACGTAAGACATTCATATATAATATATGTATACACTTTACGTTGAATGCATGTCGACAAGGTTTCAATGGAGTCTTCAACGCGGTGGCCAGCTTCAGGGATTATGCATGCACGTGAAGGTCTTCACGTGGAGGCTCCTTCTTCAACGTGTGGCCAAACCTTCAACGCGGCCGACAAATGAATGCAGGTGCAGTCAAACGCGCTGGGCACAAGGTGAACTTCACACGGGCTTCTCAACGTGGTGAATGTGGACGTGGCAATGCACCAGCGAGCTTCACGTGGCGGGCCTTCACACAGCATCAAACGCGGCAGCTGGCAAGGCTCCTTCGGTCAGCTGTCAACGCGCTAGCAGATGCTTGTTTGGCGGCAGGTGTTCACACAGTTAGTCGACGTGAGAAAAAGAGAGAAGGTGGGCAGAGGGCAGTGGCATCGTACCAAACGCATGAGACTTTGGTTCACATAGATAGAGAGAGAAACATATAGAATAGGGGCTAGTTTAAGGCATATAAAAAGAGGGGTTGGGGTGTGGTGAGAAGGGAAGTTGTCTTCATAATGTATTTTGAGTTTTTACATTGTTGCGAGAGCTTTGTTTAAGTGATGTTTTAGTGTTTTTGAGAAGAAGCAAAGAGAGAGGGGCAGGAGGCCCCCTTCAGGTTCCAATTTATTTTCATTGTAATTGTTCTTTGAATTTCTTATGCTCTCCATTTAATCTTGTCTTTTCAAATTAAGTGAAATTAATATTGTTGTTCTTCTTGTTCATTTCTTTTGTTCATCCATTTACGTTTATTTTCTCTAGTTTAAAGTTTAGTGATTTTGTAATTCTGTCAGTTTACTTTCACTTGTCTCATTACTATTTAAGCTCAAGTTTTCATTATTCCTTCGCTTTGTTTAATTAATTTCTTAATTTCAAAATCAAGTTTTCAACCCAACTTTCATGGTTTTTAATCTTAAAAATTCAAGGTTTTCAACTCTCAAATCTAACTCTGTCTGTGGATTCGACTCGGTCTCATCACTTAACTATTCTATTTAATTTGTGGGCCGGATATTTAAATTTGGTAGCGGGGCGTATTAACGACGTTCATTTTCCCGCCATCAGTCACCCTTCTTTCTTCTTCTTCTTCTTCCATTGCCATTGGTGGGCAGTGATCTTCTGCCACGGCTACTTGCAATAGCCGTTGTTGGCCCAATGAGGGGTTGCCTAGTCCCCTAAAATAACTTCTGACTATATTGGTCATCTCTTCTCGCCCTCGCCCATGATGTAGGACCGGGGACAGTTGTCGACCTCCCATCGGAGGGATGTAAGCAAGCCAGGCTCTTCCGGCAGGTTGTTGAAATCTTCTTCCCACAGTGGGGATGTTGGCCTGTCGGGCGCAGGCCCTAAAACTTTCACAGCGTGGAGGATCCACTACCATTTCCTCTTTCCTTGGGGCAAGGCTCCTTTTTTTGTTCTTCTCTACTCCAGCAAATCCAGAGCGGTGGCGGACTGGTGCGTCCTGGTGGGTAGGCTGGATCTTCTTAGGGACCTAAACTTGCTTAGATATTCTTGGCTTGGGAGCCAACTTTCTTCGGCCATGACAGCCAGCTTCTTCTTTCTCAGCTCTCCTTCCGGAGAGGGCTTGGTAGGAGTTGTAGATAGGTACTGCGGGGATCACCCAATCTGGGCTCACTAGAGCATCGCGTCGGTCCAAGAAGACGCGAACTCCCCCGACCAGCATGGATTTTCTGGACACGGAGAGACGTCCGGTAACAGCAGCCGCAGCCTTCTTCCGGAAGCCCCTATGTTGGCGCCTCTCGGAGTTCTTGGGAGGGATAGGGCGGGCCCCGTGAGTGATATGGTGCACCATGCAGTTGGTGACTTGAATTAGGCCTGTGAGTGGGCCAGCACAGCGTCGAGCCTTCGGGGCCTCTACCTCTTCCGCAGTCTTCTCCTCGGCGAGCTCCGATGACTCCACTTGCAGCAGATCGGCAAAGGCTAACCCCAAGAAGTTAGGGAAGCCTACAGCTGGTGGGAAAGACCCGAAGACAATGGACACTGCTAGGTACCCGTGTTCAGCAGGGCCGGTGACAATCGCGGGGCCAAAGGCGAGAGCGGTGAGTCCCGATGACGTCATCGTTCACCTGAGATAAATAAACAAATAGTCAGTATTCTTGGGGGGAGCCTCCGAAGGCATCCCCTCTTGGCAAAGAGATGAAAGGAGACTCGGGTCCCACCGGGCATGCCAATTTGGTGTGAAGAGGCGAAATCTCGCGCTGTGTCCTGAGCGGGCTGTGGCTCACCAGAAGATGAACTGCAAGACAGGGAAACATATCAGAGGGCCCAGGGGGTTTCCCTGGGGAAAAACCCTCCGATGGTTAAGTTAGTAGAGCTGTGGTGGAAGCAATAATGGGGAGGAGAATAACTAGTGCACGAAATTCCTCTCCACCAGAGGGTGAAGCGGATTGCTCAGGAGTTTGGGTGTATGAGTGCCTTGATGCCCTTACCTTCCACCGGAAGGTATCCCTGGTTTAAATAGTAGGCCGCCTTCAGGAGTCCTGCAAGCTGAGGGGTTTCCGGCGGGAGTTACGTCCTCGACGTGGGCTTTCATGGCCTTATCGTGGGAACGTTATCGCCTCGAAGTCCGGTGGCTTCTTGATTCCCCTGTCCGTTGGGGACTCTTAACGGCAGCACGAACGGATGATATCCGGTTTGGCCGAGCTTCTGAAACGCCAGCCCTGTCCGGGCGATGAGCGTAGCTCGGCGGGAGAGGGGTCGGATAGGTCGGCGAATGCCTGTCTCTCCCGGGCGGGGGGACGGCTTGGGCCGGACCTTCCTTATGACCTGACCATCACTCGGGCCCTCCGAGCCTAGGGGCCGGCGGGGAGAGTTGGTTCCTCGAGTGTTTGTTTATTGGGCTTTTCTTTCCTGAGTGGGCCCTGTGGGCTGTCACTTAGGTGAGCTTGCCTCGTTGGACCCTGTTGGGTCTTGTTGGGCTGCTCTTTGAGTGGGCTGCAGAAATCCCCCTCTCCACTTGTCCCCCTCCTACTCCCGAGCCATGGAGGCTCGGTCGAGTAGTTTTTGAGGCTTTGGACCGGCGTGGCTCAGGTGGGTGGAATTCTGTTGGCGTTATGAAGCCACGTGTAGTGGTCGCCTGGGCCCGTAATGATGATCCTGACGGATTTGAAACGAAGGGCCCCCCCCTTTTCTCAGAGCACGGAACGACGGGCCACCTTCCTCCAGGGTTTTATAGGCGTTGGGCGCTGTTCGTCGTTCTAGGCTTCTCAGGGTTTTAGGCTTTCCTTAGTTTCTTTGCTTATGGGGCTCCTTGATGCGCCGTGAGAGCACAGTGGAGACGCAAAGTCTTGCGGCGGCGTTTGAGGAGTTGGCGAGGATAACCGCGAAGGCGGTCCGGCAACTTCCTTCCCCCCCGGAGTCTTCGAGCTCGCGTGAGGGATCATCTTCCAGCTCGATGGCGGATCTGCCTTTGGAAATCGGGCAGGTGAGGCGGGAGCCCGTCCCCAATTGTAGTGAGTTGGGGGAAGCCGAGGTGAGGAAGCTGGAGCATCATTTTCGCTTGCCTCTCAGGTACAGCTTTGCTACCGCCGCTCCGTATGAGATGAGTCTGGACAGCCGTACGGGGCACACTTGCACCTTTCTTCTGGCTTGGAAGAGTGGGTTCCGCCTTCCCTTCGAGCCTTTTGTGCTTAAGCTTCTCGAGTTTTTCCGGTTGGCACCTATTCAGTTGGTGGCCAACTCGTATCTCCTTCTCTCCGCCTTTCGGATTCTCTGTCGTCAGCACGACATTTTTCCTTCCTTGGACCTCTTTCACTATTTTTTCGAGTTCAAAGCGCACCCGTTGGCAGAAAAAGGCTTCTACTTTATCCAGGCGAGGAGGAATAGGAGTTGCATCTCACTCGCAGCGAAGGACTCCTCGCACAAGGGGTGGAAGACCCAATTCTTCTGGGTGAAGGCAGAGGCGACGGACGAGTTTTGGAGATGTCCGGTCTCGCCCAATTTTCATCCGAATATTCCCCCTCGCCAGGAGGAGTTCCCTCCCCATGTGGAGCGGCAGGCCGCTCGCCTGCTGGAGAATCGCCAGTCGACCGAGGAGCTGGTAACGCCGGAGAACATCGAACGGTGTCTTCTTACACGGTTGACGTCGACAGGTACCGCTCTCGAGGTTCTTCTCCTGGGGTGGTAGTTACTTTCCTTCTCCTGACCGGGTCTTCTTCCTTTGTTGCAGACGTGGGGCGGGAACCTCTGGAGGAAGCTGCTGAGGTCATCGATCTGGGAGAAGATGACTCGGCGGCCGACGAACCAGATGCTCCTGCGGGTCCCGCCCAAGCCCGAGATAAGGGCAAGGGGGTGGCCCCCGGGGGATCTTCACGACCAGCTGGTACGAAGGGCAAGGATCCCATGGCGGGAAAGTTGCGGGAGGCTGCGAAGGCCAGGAAACGGGCCAAGAAGACAGGTCTTCCTTCTACCGCCGGGGGGGACTCCGGCTCGGCGGCGCTCCCCTCTCGGGGGCAAGATGGGGCCGACCCCTCGGGGCCAGCTCCCCCACCTACCAGGCGAGAGGGGGCCGAGGAGATCGGGGGCCCTTCAGAGGGCGGCGATGGGTCGGCTCTCCCCCCCACGGGGGTAGAGGGGGCCGATGTTGAAGTAGTTGACGCCGAGATCGGGGGATCGGTCGGAGGCGGTGATGTCCCGGTCGGCGAGGTGCGGGCCAAGACAGGCAGGGCCGGGGGTTCGCCCGCGAGGGCGTTGCAGCCCCAGGTGCTTGAAGCTCCTGGTGCGGTCGGTCCCGCGGCGCCGGTCGAGGTTGGGGGTTCGCCCGGGGAGGCGTCGCAACCCCAACCGACCGTTGCGCGCGAGGTGGTTGGTTCCGTCGCTCGAGCGGAGCCTTCTGGCGGGGTGCCCAGGGCGGAGCGGTCCCCTCTGCCGGAGCCCTTGGAAAGGCTCGATATTACGGGCGACCTGTACCGTGTCTGCCGGTCGATCGCCGTAAGGACGAAGGGGGGAGAAAGGCGCAATACCCCCCCCCCCCCCCCGGATCCTTGATGTTCTGATGGAGGGTGGCCTGGTCATAGCTCGGTCAGCGGCTCTGATGTCGGAGGCGCACGCCGAGACGGAGGCGGAGCGATCGAACCTCGCCTGGACCCTTGGGGGATGCGAGAGGAAGCTGGCCCGACTCAAGGGGGAGCATGAGGGGCTCCAGCAGGAGTTTTCCGCGTTCCGGGAGGTGGCGCGGGCGAGCCGACTGGGGGCCGGGGTTCTGACCGAACAGCTCGCCAAGACCTGAGAGTCTCTCGAGAGGACAAGCCGATCCTTGGAGGAGGAGCGTCTGCGTCGCCTCGAGCTAGACAACCGCTGGGAGCTCGAACGCGCTGAGCTGCTAGATCTGGCGGAGGTAGCGGAGCGCCTCCGAGCTGAGGCGGAGGTGGACCGGGCCCGGGCGGAGGAGCGTCTGGCGAGGGCGGAGGAGCGTGCGGCCGAGGCAGAGCGGGCTCGGGTCGAGCTCGCCGGAAGGGCGGGGCAGATCGAGGCGGAGGCGATCGGGCGTTATAGGAGCTCGGATGCTTACTCGGCCGACCTGGTGGAAGTCGCCCTACCTTATTACGAGGTAGCATTTCACCGGGGCGCTCGAAAGGGGTTCAAGCAGGGCTATCGCCAGTCGGTAAACTACGCCGATGAGCAAAACTCCGCGATCGAGTTCCCCTTTGGCCAGTGCTATGACTCGGATGAGTCGGTTTCTAGCTCCTCATCGTCAGTCGGGGGAGATTCGGAGGGGTCGCCTCCATCGGGGTCACCAGCTCCGGACGTTTCGGGAGGGCTCACGACCGAGACAGTTCTCGCACAAGCGAGGTCAGTGTCCGAGCCGGCCGTCACCGAAGGTGCTGGGGGTGACGCGTCTCCTTCCACCGTTCTCGAGCGTCAAAGTGGGCCTGAGGCCTGATGTATTTTGCCTTGTTTCACCTCTTTCCCTTTTTGTCTCTCTTTCCTCTCTTTAGAGAGTTTCCTTTTTTGTGTGATAATGAACGACTTACTCTATTTGAGTACCATCTTTACCGTGATTTGGTTGGCGTATCTGGAGTAGTTGGGAGGTACCGGTATGTTCTGTGCAGTTTTCGCATGCTGATTTGGTAGACTTCTGACGGGGCGTCCTTTCGTTCCTTCACGCTTTGAATGCCAGGCCGCTTCGTGAATCCCGCTAGGGCGGGGATCGAGGAGTTGGAGGTGACTGTTCAGGGGAGAAATCCTTTGGCGTGTTTCCGAGGGGGGGGGTCATTTAAGGCGTGTAGCCTCCTTTGGCCTATAAGAAGGACCGAAAGGCGCCCTTTCCTCTTTACTGCTTGGGATTTTCTCTAACAGTCTTTCCTCACTCCTTCCTCTTCACTCTGTGTTGTGCCGTTGCATTCGGAGCATGGAGGATCCTTCGGAGGGCGACGCCGCCGGCGACGGGGAGCGGCGGGCTCCCGCTGTCCTGAAATGTTGAACGGATCCCACGGTCACCGCGCGTGCACGATACGGGTCCGACGGTCGCCGCGCAGATCTGGGGAGGGCTACGGCGTGTGGAAGCACGCCGTTTGCCTCTTCTTAGCTCCGGCGAGGCTTTCGGGTGGACGCCGAGGCGGAGGACGGATGGGGGTATCAGGGAAACCTGCCACCACTCCCCCTCTGCATGAGGGGGGGGGGGGGGCGCATCAAGTTCCCTCCTCACCGAAGCCTTCCTCCGTCTGTAGCCTCTTTTTCCCTCTTCTGCTCTTCATTTCTTTCACTCTTCGGGGGCTACTTGCTCTCTCCTTCCTTCCAAGGAGTTGGCAGATTGGAAGAGGGGAGGCCTTCACGGCGCTCCTTTTTCCTAGTTGTTGCCAACTTGGGAGGTAGCTTTCCTCAACGTTTAAAGGTGGCCTCCCTTCTGCAGTCCCTCTATTACCTTTGTCACGGGCCACCCGAGCCAACTGGCTCGACCACCTTTTGTCCGAGCCAGTTTCCACACGAGGCAGAGTCAGTGGCTGGACGCGAGGAGATCAAGACCGAGTCAGCCGAGCGATGGCCCCTTGAAGCGGTGTTAGACGGATTTTTGCTTTTTGCTATGTGATGTACTGGCATTTACCTATCTGATGTACCAATGGTTTGGAATGAAAAGAAAAGGGATTTATTCCATCCATCTTGTTGTACAATTTCAAAAATAGAATTTGCGTAGTGCGGTTGCGTTCCATATCCTAGGAATGGGTTCCCCTTCCATTGTCGCTAACCTGTACGCACCTTTTCCGAGCGTCTCGACCACTCGGTAGGGGCCTTCCCAGTTAGGGGATAGCTTGCCCGCCGCCTCTAGTGGTCGAGAGGCTTCGGCCTTCCTGAGGACGAAGTCCCCCGGTTGGAAACGCCTGTCTCGGACCTTGGTGTTGTAGTATCGAGTGAGGCTGATGAACTGCAAGATAGGGAAACGTATCAGAGGGCCCAGGGGGTTTCCCTGGGGAAAAACCCTCCGATGGTTAAGTCAGTAGAGCTGTGGTGGAAGCAATAATGGGGAGGAGAAGAACTAGTGCGTGAGATTCCTCTCCACCAGAGGGTGAAGCGGATTGCTCAGGAGTTTGGGTGTATGAGTGCCTTGATGCCCTTACCTTCCACCGGAGGGTATCCCTGGTTTAAATAGTAGGCTGCCTTCAGGAGTCCTGCAAGCTGAGGGGTTTCCGGCGGGAGTTACGTCCTCGACGTGGGCTTTCATGGCGTTATCGTGGGAACGTTATCGCCTCGAAGTCCGGCGGCTTCTTGATTCCCCTGTCCGTTCGGGACTCTTAACGGCAGCACGAACGGATGATATCCGGTTTGGCCGAGCTTCTGAAACGCCAGCCCTGTCCGGGCGATGAGCGTAGCTCGGCGGGAGAGGGGTCGGATAGGTCGGCGAATGCCTATCTCTCCCGGGCGGGGGGATGGCTTGGGCCGGACCTTCCTTATGACCTGACCATCACTCGGGCCCTCCGAGCCTAGGGGCCGCCGGGGAGAGTTGGTTCCTCGAGTGTTTGTTTATTAGGCTTTTCTTTCCTGAGTGGGCCCTGTGGGCTGTCACTCAGGTGAGCTTGCCTCGTTGGACCCTGTTGGGTCTTGTTGGGCTGCTCTTTGAGTGGGCTGTAGAAATCCCCTTCTCCATGGTGGAACATTTTTTTTCATTTGTTTTATTTATTTGTTTATCGGTTTATTTGCGTAGGCGTGCTAGTCACTGAGTGACAAGTTTATTATGCGCTCGATCTGACTTGGTCAATCGATTGTAAGGTTCGTGTCGGGACCTAGAGTCCGTAACACCATAAAGGCTATGATATTAATTACGTCCTCTAAGAAAGAGGACAACCCTTGATTAATTGCCAAGATGGGGATACCTCGAGGGGTGATACGAAGGCATAAAGAATACAGACTAAATGCACCAATGGATGCTGTGGAATGAGTTCGTTTAGTTGACCATTCATGCAAAATGCAACGAGTCTATTAATTAATTTATTCATGTAATTAAAGGTTCAGTCATGCTCATTTAGATAGCAATGCATGCTAATGCAAGTGTATGTCCATGATTTCAAGATGAATGCTCAGCATGCATTATTTTTATTTTGGTCATAGCATTATTTTATTTCATACATTAAGTCACTGCCCTCCTTAGACTAAGGTCGATGTCAGTGCACTTCATGCACTGTCAAGGGTCGATGCCAGTATGAGGTTGATGCATGTTGGAGGGAGTGAAGTCGGTGCACAAATGGATGAGGTCTATGCATAAGTGGTTGGGGTCGGCCTAAAACGTCGCTGGGGTTAAGTTGAGGCTAAAACGGCGTGGGGGTTAAGCTGAGGCTAAAACGGTGTGGGGTGTTGCTGATGCTAAAACGGCGCGCCCTGGCCACGCCGGATGGAGGCCAAAAGGGTTGAATGGAGTTATGAGTGTAAGGCTAAAGTGGCACGTGGGGGGGGCGCCGATTTAGGGCCACGCCGGATTAGGGCAGGTTTGGTTTGTTTTGTGATAAAATGGAAGACCAAGTGATTTCCTTGGAACTTTGATGTTAATTAAGAAGATTAAATAGTTTATTAAGGTCCCAATGTCCCGCAAACATGACAAGTGCAGACTTATGCGAGATTCCTACTCCAGCATAGTCCAAAATAGACATATAGCTGCAAATTCATCACAATTCAGACTAAATATTTAGTCAAAAATTGGACAGCACCTCCTCATGCCCAGAGGGTTGCGGGGGCGAAGTGGAGATAGTCCCACAGCATATGGGGTATGCTCCTTAAAGCCGGGACTGCCAAACGGTGACCGACAGACTTCAATGGAGGGAAACCCCGAGGGCTAGCCTACGAGGGGCACCAACACTCCATGAGTCAAAAATATCAATCAGAGGGACGGCCGAGATGGGAGGATACCTAGAGGGCTAGCCTTCAAGAGGTACCTTACCAACAACCACCACCATTCCTAAGGGAATGTGGATTTGATGTCTGGCCAAGAACCCTGTTAATGTTCACCTGGCAGTTCATGGGGTACATGTCATCAAGGGACATGAACCTATGGTCCAACAGTGACTAAAAACAATAATCGGGAATGTCCCCTTTCCCCGGGCACCAGACTCCTTGAAGAAAACAGCCGCACATAATGTATATGCAGAATGCATTCTGCCAATAAACCGACTATAGATAGTAATGTACATAGTAGTATATATAGCTATAGGGGTTAGCTGGTTAGCAAATTAGCCTCCGAAAATCGTAAGCTAAAATGAATCAACTGGAGAAGACAACCCTTCATATAGTTGATGTGCAGTGTATAGGGAAGATGATGACATGAGGGAACTAAGCGCCCAGATTGTAGGGAAGATCCCATCCTCCTCAGCCCACGATTAGGGACAGAGGGGGTAATGAAAGGTCGGTCTCGGGGTTTAACCAGAGAGGCATAGATGTATATTCCTCTGGTAATTGAACCCTCCACCAAGACGGTGGGAACATGATATAGGCATGTCACTGGAAAACAAACCCCGGGGAGAGGGGTGATGATATTAATATTGCCCAGAGAAACATTAGGGAGCATTCGGCGTTGGAAACCCGGACAATCACACACAGAATATACGGAAAGGGAGTGCAATTGGATGGAAAGAAATAGCTCAAACATGCATCAACGCGTTCATTCAAACCCAAAGGGATCATACAGAACATTATATACATCTGCGGCTCGGCGTTGTTGCACGAAGCCGACTCCCGGCTTGGGGAGGAAGAGAAAACAAAAAAAGGTAGAGCACAGCGGCTAAGAAGAAAATCTATGGGCTCATATCATTGCCCATTTCATTACATCGCTCGGCAGACCTATCTTGCAGAAAGAGGGAAGACAGAAGAGGAAACCCAGGTGACTTCCATAAACCCACCTCGAATATCTACAGCAGGGAAATAGAGTTTTGGAAACGGGCTCTTCGCTCCTTTTTTCTTCCTCTCCAAGCTTCTCTTGTCTCTATTCTCGTCTTCTATCTTCTCTTCTTCTATCCTGGCTCTCTTTTCGCTCTCTCCCCCCTTTCTTTCTTTTTTTTACCTTCTGCATCTCCTCCTCTCTTCTTCGGCAGAGGGTTGATTTATAGAGCAAACCATTGTCCATGGCTTCACCCGGCGGGGGAATAGCGCGCCAGATAAAGGGGTTCACCCTTTTGTGCGTTGGGAGTGTGGGCGCCGAAAATGGGTAGAGCGCCAGATTAGGGGGCACGCCGGATTAACCCCGTTCCTCCTGTTCATTCACCACGGGCCAGACGATGGGCCCCGGAGTGGCTCTGGGAGTCACTGTGATCTTTCATCTCATCATGGTCTTGCCAAACCACGGTGGGAGGCATCGATATGGCTTTCAGGCCGCTGAACGATCGCCTGCGGAATCTCGTGCATCTTTAGCTCAGACACGTAGGTTTTCCACTAATACGGGCCTTGACATTGTAGCTTGTGCTGTCGGCTCGGCTTAACTTGCCTTCGTAGCTTTCTTAGGGAGTGAAATACCACCCGGGGTACTTTCGCCTTGACTGGGCGATCATTTGATCACTAATAGACCCGATTTACTGAGAAGATGCACCCATACCTGGTTATCCAGGTCCTCTTCCAACGGAGCCTTCGGTCCCTTGCTCTGAAAGGGCCGAGGATGTTTCATCACCTCGGGAGGATTTTTATTTCAGGTGGCGAGCCACCAGGTATACCCTTGTCCTTGGTCGGACAACATGTGTTGTTCGTGCAGTACGACCGAGTCGATGCCGGTTCATTGGGCAGGCCTGTCGACGCTACCGATTTGTTGTGGATTCTTCTCGATCCTCCTGAGGTGAAGTCCCCAGTGTTCATAACGGGTGACCCGAGGCTCTGGTAGCTTGAGAAGGCTTCAGTGCATTGGTTTCCTTCGGCTTCTTCACTTCAGCGGGCCGCATCATTTCTATCATTTAGGCTTGGTCGCCATTGAGCATATTTTGAGTGCCAACAGGGGTATACGTGGTACAGATGATAAGAATAAAGAAATCCAAGCAAACCCTTCCTCGTCTTTGCAGCAGAGCTTCAGAGAATAAATAATAAGAGAAGCCATACGTCCTCCGCCGCAAAGCTCCAGCAGTAGGACGTAGAATGTAGGAAGAATAAGTCTCTTCACGTCTTCCGAAGGAAAAGAGGGAAATATTCCCTTCTGCAAGCAGCACTGATAATGATAGTAGCCTCTACCTGTGCTACGAAGGGAAATTGTTATAGGAAATTTGGTTGCCAACGCAAAGCATTGGTGTATTGCCTTGCGGGTCCAGTTGGGGAACAAGATCCTAGATCATTACTGTCCATGGTCAGAGGATGGTGCTATGCCAGCTAAATGAGGTTGTTTGTGTCCCAAGTCTTCTAGAAGCACTTTGGAAATGGCGCCCTGGTATAGGGGCGCCCTTTAAATGGGAGACCATGTTCATGTAAATGACGCTCCTGGATGAGGGCGTCCATTCTTCATGGCTTTAGACACTAACTGCAACCTTCACGTGTTGGTCTTTAAGATGTATGCATATTTTAATATATAATTGGTTGGTGGCCCCTGAAGGAAATGGCGCCCTTGCATGGGGGCTTCATTTAGTGAATGGCGCCCTGGTAAGGGGCGCCCATTCCTTTTAGGTTGGAATAAGAGAAACCCCACTACATACTATCCATGTGTTGGCATTTAAGTGATGTTGGCATTTGTATATTTATATAGTAGCCCTCATGAGGTATGGTTCTTTTTATAAGGCCTTCTTGTAGGATTCTTTATTTAAGAAGTTCAACTTCTCTATTATTTTATCGGGGGTGCTACACCCTCCCCCACTTAAATAATTTTGGTCCCCAAATTCAACTGTATGCAAGACGACGTAAAGGGTGTAGAGTACTTACAGACTAGAATAGCGCCGGAAATATTCTTTTCATAGACTCCTCAGTTTCCCAATTGGCTTCTTATTCTAAGCATCTATTCCGTTAGATTTTCACCATAGGGATCGTCTTGTTCCTTAACACTTGAACTTCTCGGTCAAGGATCTTCATTGGCTTTTGCTCATAGGTAAGGTCCTTTTGTATTACCAAATCAACGTGGTTAATGATGTGGAGAGGATCGTGCACATACTTCTTCAGCATAGAAATATGGAATACATTGTGCATCTCTGATAGTTGTGGAGGCAAGGCAATGCAGTAAGCTACCTCGCCTACTCTTTGCAATACCTCAAATGGACCAATAAACCTCGGTGTAAGCTTGCCCTTAACACCAAATCTTATAATACCTCGGCCTGGAGATACCTTAAGAAAAACATGGCCTCCAACTTGGAATTCTAGATCTCTTCTTCTATTGTCAACATATGACTTCTGCCTGGACTGTGCTATCTTTAGCCTTTCCCGAATGAGGTGTATCTTCTTAGTTGAATCTCTCACCATATCTGGGCCTAGAATTTGTTTTTCACCACCTTCGTCCCAACATATTGGAGATCGACAACTTCTGCTATAGAGTGCCTCAAAAGGTGCCATTTGGATACTGACTTGATAGCTGTTATTATATGCAAACTCGGCTAGCGGTAAGTTGTCATGCCAGCTTCCACCGAAGTCTATAATACATGCCCTTAACATATCTTCAACAACTTTATTTGTCCTTTCAATCTGTCCATCTGTCTGGGGATGGAAAGCAGTGCTGAAGTTGAGTTTCATCCCCAGAGAGTGTTGTAGACTCTTCCAGAAATGAGAGGTAAAGCGTGGGTCTCAGTCAGATACAATTGACATAGGGACTCCATGCAATCTAACCATCTCCTTCATATACAGGGCAGCAAGTACATCAACCGACTATCGGCTTTTGATGGGTAAGAAATGGGCCGATTTAGTGAGACGGTCGATGATTACCCAAATTCCATCATGTCCGCTCCTAGACTTGGGCAAGCCCATGATAAAGTCCATGCCGATATCTTCCTACTTCCACTTGGGAATATCTAGTGGATGTAATTTTCCAGCGGGTTTCTGATGTTCCACCTTCACCTATTGGCATATCAGGCAATGAGACACGAAGTCCGCTACCTCTCTTTTCATATTAGGCTACCAGAAAGTTCGTTTCAAGACTTGGTACATCTTTGTGGCTCTAGGGTGAATCGTGTACCTCGATCGATGAGCTTCTTCAAGAATCTTCTTCTTTAATTCAGGACACTCGGGCACACATGCCCGTTCATGAAATAGCAATCTACCATCGGGAGCTAGCTTGATATCGGGTCTCTCATCTAGCTTGTCCTTTATTTCCACCAGTGTAGGATCTTCTTCTTGTAGCTTCTTAATTTTAGACAGCAAATCTGGATGTAGACTCATATGGGATAGAATAATACACCCATTCTTCTCATTTGTACTGATATCAAGCTCAGAGAATTTCTCCAGCAACTTCCATTCTTGAATCATACAGTTGGCCAAAATTGCTCTTGGCTTTCGACTAAGGACATCAGCTATGGAATTACCCTTACCAGGATGGTATTGTATAGTGAAGTCAAAATCCTTGAGATATTCGAGCCATCACCTTTGCCGCATGTTTAGCTCCTTTTGGGAGAATAAATACTTGAGGCTTTTGTGATCATAGTATACTATGAATTGTTCTTCATGAAGGTAGTGCCTCCAGATCTTCATGGCAGATACTACCGCGGCTAGCTCTAAGTCATGCACCGAGTAGTTCTCTTCGTGCTTCTTTAATTTCCGAGAAGAGTATGCAATGACTCTCCCATTTTGCATCAATACACATCCGAGGCCAATACCCGAAGCACCGGTATATACCTCGTACTTCTCTCCTTCAATTGGTAATGATAAGACTGGAGCAGTGGTCAAGAGATCCTTCAAAGCTTGGAAACTCTTCTCACAGTCTTCATTCCATTCATAAGGCACTTCCTTGCGAGTCAATCTGGTAAGACGAACAGTAATTTTTGAGAAGTCCTTGATGAAACGCCGGTAGTAACCAGCTAAACCCAAGAAGCTTCAAACCTCCGTTGCATTTGTTGGTTGTTCCCATTTCTTCACAGCTTCGACCTTTGAAGGGTCAACAGAAATTCCGTTCTTCGAGACTACATGGCCCAAGAAGGATACTTCCTCGAGCCAAAACTTGCACTTGCTGAATTTGGCATATAATTTAGTTTTCCTTAATATTTGTAATGCCTTATTCAGGTGTTCTTCATGGTCTTCTTCAGACATTGAATAAATCAAGATATCATCGATAAAGACCACGATGAATTGATCCAGATGTGGCCGAAAGGTGCTATTCATTTATTGCATAAAGGCTGTGGGGGTATTTGTTAGTCCGAAAGGCATAACCGTAAATTCATAATGCCCATACCTACTTCGGAATGCAGTTTTATGAATGCCTTCATCTTTGATCTTCAATTGGTGGTAACCAGAACGAAGATAATCTTGGAGAAGTATTTAGCTCCAGATAATTGATCGAATAGCTCATCAATTCCTGGCAGCGGGTACTTATTCTTGATTATAAGGTGATTTAGCTGCTGATAATCAATGCATAGTCTCATCGATCTGTCTTTCTTTTTGACGAATAGCACGGGTGCTCCCGATGGGGAAGTACTTGGCCTGATGAAACCCTTTTTCAATAACTCCACTAGCTGCTCTTTTAGCTCCTTCAGCTCAGCGGGGGACATTTTGTATGGTGCCTTGGAAACAGGACCAGCATCAGGGACACGGTCGATTGTAAACGACACTTCCCTTTCAAGGGGTAAGTCAGGCAATTCTTCTGGAAAAACATCAGGAAAATCCTGAATTACACGGATGTCTTCAAGGTTAATCTCCTCGACTTCCGTGGCAGTCACAAATGCTATGAAAGCCATACAACCTTTACTTACAAGTTTGCTAGCTCAGAGAGCTAACATAAGAAGGGATTTATTCCAAGGGCTAGTGTAAACCAGCTCTGGGAAACCCACGAATGTTACCTTGCCATGTCGACAATCTTCAATTGTTTGGTGGGTGGATAACTAGTTGGCACCTAGTATGACATCATACCCCTTCATATCTAGGCATATCAAGTCGACAGGTAGATTGTTTCCTTTAACCATAACCTCACAATTTGGATAGTGATACATGATATCGGACTCATTCCCAAGAGGCGTAGATATGACCAAATCTAACAGTTCAGGTTTCTTAGAAAATGAAGCATCATTTTTTTTGGAAACAAATGAATGAGTTGCTCCGGTATCAAATAAAACTTTAGCATTCTTAGAGCAAACGGTTAGTGTACCTTCCACAATTCCACCTTCCCTTGGTTCCGTCTCATGGAGAGCTTGCAGACGGCCTTATTTCTTTGCTGGACGTTTCTCATCTTTAGTGGCTTGCTCATTCATTAATGGGCAATCAAGAATTTGATGATCTCGGCTTCCACATCGGAGATAGGCTCCTAGTTTGCTCCAGCATTCCTCGGCTTTATGACCAGGCTTGTCACAATATTTACAAATTTCCTTAGAAGGTGTAGTGGTGGAGAAGGGGTTGTCATTCTTTTGAAACCTCTTTCCCTTGGAGGACTCACCTCCATTGAAGAACCGCTTCTTGTTGAATGATGATTTGAAATTTCCCGGGCCTGTGACGAGTTCCTTCTTGTCCTTTCCTCGAATCCTTTCAGATAATTCGGTAGCGTCTTCTAGCAATTAGGCATGCCGAACCATCTCTGAATAGACTTGGATGTCCATCGGTACAATTTGTGTAATATAGTGGGGCTGAAGCCCATTGAGGAACCTTCTAGCCTTCATCTTTTCAGTACACACTAAGTGGGGTGCCTACCGAACTAGGCCTCATACTCGGCCACTTTCAAGGTCCGTTGTTTCAGTGCGGCAAATTCCACGGCCTTCTTCTCTTGAATATGGTCGGAGAAGTACTTGTTGCTGAAATGTTCAACAAAGTCATCCCATGTGACATGATCGTCAGACAATGTTGCTTCTACGGATTCCCACCAGCCTCGAGCGTCCCGCTCCAGTTGGAATATAGCAAGTAAGACGCTTTTCTCATCCGTGCATTGCATTACACGAAAAATTCTGTCAATCTCTTTCAACCAATTTTCAGCATATTTGGGGTCAGACGAACCCACGAATCTTGGTGGGTTCATGTTGCGAAAACCTCTGTGGAGATCACCAGCTCCACGGTTAGCTCTGCCTTGCGCCACTTGCTATAGCGCCTACGTAAGACCTTGCATGGTGCGCTGTAGCTCGCGCCATTGTGCTCTTTCAGCGGCCATGATCCTACAAGAGAATTTAAGTGTACTAAGTATCATGTTTAACTTATAAGGTCGAATGTCATTATAGAAATTAACCCATGGCTCTACCCATCTAACCGGGTATAAGGTGTAAACCTATCTTTAGACTTAGATTTTACCTAGATTTTGATCATGAGTTCTAATTTCTTAACCTCTTATTTCCTAGGGAATTGAAATCCTAGGCTATGATACCACGAAGGCTGTTACGCCCCGAGCGCGGAAGATACCCGAGGTCGTGGCTAGCTTATATAGAACCATTCAATCAGAGCAGTATATTTTTTTTTTTGATAAAAGACAGAGTGTGAAAAATTCTAAATTTCTAAAATGATACCAAATGTCCAAGATGACAATTATACCATTAATCCATTAACGATAATTCTAGTCCATTATTCAAATCTATCTATTGGGCTGCAAGCCTCAACAAGCTTCAATCAACTAGACTAATATAACTGGAAGTACAAAGGAGACTCAAGAAAATCAGAAGACGCGGCTAGCGGACAATAGATGGTCATGACTTTAGCACTCTTCACTCGGTCACATTCCCGTTCGTGTGGATGTCGCTACCCAAATTACCTGAAAAATGTTAGAATGCAACTGGATGAGCGAATCGCTCAGTAGGAATTACATCTCAAGTTCGAGCAATCTTTAAGTGGTTTACATGTTACGTGTAATGCGGTATAACTGTAAGACCCCGAATTATTTAATTGAGGCCAATATATTTATTAAGCTTTTATTAATTAAGAATTGAATTTTTATTGAATTAATAATTGAATTTCGGATTTATTAATATTTAATTCATTAGAAATAGAATAAGTGAAAATCCGACTACCTTATAAAAATCTATAAAAATAGTAAACAGGTTAAGGTCGATGTAGATAACAACTTTGTCTTCTGTCATTAAGCCATTAAAAATCCGTGGTTAGATCTAATTAGAGATTTAGCCCAAAAGTGCACAC
Organism: Amorphophallus konjac; assembly: GCA_022559845.1. Taxonomy (NCBI): domain Eukaryota; kingdom Viridiplantae; phylum Streptophyta; class Magnoliopsida; order Alismatales; family Araceae; genus Amorphophallus; species Amorphophallus konjac. The sequence goes on along the minus strand of CM040126.1, from coordinate 341,529,093 downwards.
TTTTTAACCCTTACCTAACCTTAGTTTAAAACGCAAAATTAGGGCTTAATACTCAACCAAATTAGCTCAAATCAGTGGCAAATGAACGGTCACGAGCTAAGGATTAATAGCCCTCAATCAATTCGACACAAACCTAACCCTAACATGTGGTGTCGGCCGGCCTTTGATGAAGTCAACCATGGCGGCACCGTTTTCCAACACCTAACTTGCGTGGTCGATTGCTCCCAGCTCCGAAGTCTCCATAGGCTCTATGAGCTATCAAATTAAAGCTCTTCAAGTATACTTTCATTTGGTGGCTGTGGGGTTCGCTGAAGTTTCAGATCTAGGAAGATCTTGCTCGATTTGTGGAGGTGGGTCGGCAGCCGTCGTCCTCCTTCCTCTCCTCTTTGCTCCATCAATTGAGGTAGGTTTCCTTAACCAAAATCAGCTTATGAATATAGCAAATTATTCCTCTCGACGAGATCTTTCTAATGGTGGTAAAAGCCCCAATTTTCATTAGGTATCCAAGGAGATATCGCGGGTTTTCTAAGGTGTTGTCCAGTTCGTTCTTCAATCTAGGGTTTTAAGTTCTCTCTTCGATTGAGGTAGGATCTAACAGCCAAACTCTAATTAATATACATGGATGTAATCATCATCTTGTTAGCTTTCATTTGGCATAGAAATCCCTAATTTTCATTGAGCATGTTTAGAGTATTTTGGATCGAAGTAAGTGTATGTCTAGAACTTGATTTATATTGTGACCTTTTGAGTTAGAGCTTGATTGCGGGCTGATTTTGAGTTATAGATCTTGATCCACATATAGCTTATAATACATGGTTAGATTCAGCATTGAGTTAGCTTTCTTTTGATGTAAGAAGCCCCAAATTTCGTTGTAAATATTGAGAGAATTTTAAGATTTAGTAGAAGTATGTCAAGAACTAGGTTTTTCATGTGTTTATCATATATAGGTTGTGATTTAATTGATTTTTGTTGAATTCATGTTTTAAAGCTCATGTATTATGACCCTAGTATGTCTATTAAGAACCCTAGACCATGTGGTTAGGATCCCAACCCATTTAGACCCAAAATGGGTGAGTTCATGTGTTTTCCGGAAGCCCCGGCCGGTTCTGGGATTGTAGGGGTCGACCCCAGGGGTCGATCCATCACCTGGCAGCCCAGGCCAGCCCGAGGGTCGACCCCAGGGGTCGACCCATTCGGCCCAGCGCGAGGGTCGACCCAAAGGGTCAACCCATGCTGCTGGATTTTGTGGGGGTCGACCCCAGGGGTCGACCCATCCAGCGCCCAGCAAGGGTCGACCCATGGGGTCGACCCATAAGGCAAAAATGTGGGGGTCGACCCATAGGGTCGACCCATTCTGCAGGATTCGACCCATTCTGCAGGATTTGTGGGGGTCGACCCCAGGGGTCGACCCATGCATCTGGCAGACCCCGTTTTTACAGGGGTCGACCCATGTACCAGAAACCCAGTTTTTGTCGTTCTTCGACCCGAGGATCGATCCGGATCATTAGGGGATCGACCCATTTAACTTAGACCAATTGAAAATTATATTCTAGAAGAACCAGTGACCTATTCAGGAAACCTTAAGATTTCAATTTGCATTGGTTCCTACGTTCTATCATGGTGTAAAAACATGCCGTTTATCATTTTCATTTCAACACATACATTGGTTAAATAGAAACCCACATGAGTATTGGTTAATGGTATAACTAAATTGCTGTTAATATATGCTATTTCACTCCTGTGTGAGTTTGTTCTTTGCCTTATCATCTTGAATCATCATTTGGCAAATTGGTTTAATGCAAATGGTAATGGATAATCCTTGATATATTAACTTGGTAATTAGGATTAAATTGATTGTTAAGTTGCTGTTTAGTCATTATTATCCATTAAAAATTGGATTTCTTACACACCTGAACGGTACACTGTCAGCCGTTCTTTCTTGACCTCACGGACCAAACTTTGGTCCAGTTCTTGTAATGCGACACCGAAGTGACCGTATAAACCGAGGTTTTGTTTTGAATCCAAGGACATGTTAGTCCTTAATTCTCGTACTTATCACAGTAATTCCTCTGATTAATTGGCCTTTAAAAATCGACTGAATGTCTGGACGGGTGGGGCTTTGGACCCATTAAAATCAATGCCATCGTGTCATAGGGGCCCGGTCTGGTCCTGGGGAGAGCGCCCGAAAAATTATTGAGCCCATGGGATGTTAATGACATGGTGGGGCATTGCACCGAATACTTGACTTGCTTGTTGCGTCTATGACAAAAATCTCTTGTTACTTGTTACTTGATCGTGTTTGAATGGATGTTAGATTACTTGCTTGATTGGCCAATTCTTTACTACTGTCTCTTGTTATATCTCCTGTTGTAAATTCTTGTACTTGTTATCTTGTTAATTCTTGATATCACATATTTCTTGACCTTGTAAGATCTTGTTATTACTGTTGTTTCTTTATATCGTTATCATCTTTATTTCTTTTTAGCATGACATATCAAAATGTAATTAACTTGTTAATCATGTAAACTTGCCTGTTATTTCCTACTGAGCGTCAGCTCATAGTTGTGTTTCCCCCCTTTCCAGGCTTTTCAGGTGACGCCTTTACCGATGGGGAAGGGCAGGAGTGATGTCTTGAGTGTATCAGTTCTAGCGTGTTAGCAGTGTTATCTTACTCTTAGTGGTGCTTTGGAGAGTATTTAAGTTTCGGTTATGTTTTTGAGGTTTAGTGGTTGTTATCCCAGGTGTAATAAGTTGATTTGAGATTATTGTATTAGTTGTGGTTTGTTTAATGATCAGTTAGTTATTCCCTTTTCATAGCACTTGTGTATATTTAGATTAATTCTCTCTCTTGCCAGCTTGTTTCTGACTCTACGTCCCGATATTCCGCGTCGGGGCGTGACAATAACAATGCATGATGATCAAGTAAGAAATTCAGGTATACAGGTATATCTATGCATGATGAACAAGTAAGAGATCAAGAACTGTATAGAGAGAGTATCGCATGATTTCAAGTATTTGATAAACAAGATATCAAGAACTTTCTAGATGTTGATGCCACTTTTCAGGCAAGCAAGAACTCATGTACAAGCAAGTAAGAATCATGTTCAAGTAAGAAAAATTCATGTTCAAGCAAGTAATATCAAGTACGCGTTACTGGAATTGGCTATTTCAATCAAGCAAGCACTTTGCCCTTTTTCAGGCCACGCAGTCAAGTATTGCCCATTCTGGGCCACGCAAGTCAAGTCAAGCAAGTAGTGTCATGAGAGAGTAGTGTGGAATGTCTCAAGTCAAGCAAGCAAGTAAGTACTTCGGTGCAATGCTTAAGCACCGTGGTCAATAAACTCCCATGGGCAGAAGTACCTTCGGGCGCTCCTCCTAGGACCAGACCGGACCCTATATGCACAGCATTTTCATGTATTTCTTTTGACATCCACTTTCATTTATAGCCAATACAAAATTTCAAGGGTTGACCATTGTAAGAACATAAGGTAGATTGTCATGGAATGGAGTTCAAAGGCATATATCATGTAGGAGTGAACTAGGGTTATGTCGGTATAAACCACGAGACAAATCAGGAATCATAACGAAATTGGCAGCTAATAGGCTACCTCCTGAATTGGCGCCCAAGGGTTAGCCTTGTTGTTAGGAATTGGCGGCCAGGGGGTGTCCCTTCTTTCAGGAAATTGGCGCGTGGGGGTTACCCAGTCTTTCAGGCAATTGACGCTTGAGGGTTACCCAGTCTTTCAGATAATTGGTGCCTGGGGGTCAGGGCTTCTTTCAAATTTATATATATCTGAAAATGGTGCCCCTGCAGAGAGTCTTCATTTAAATGACGATTCTCTGGTGGGTCACTATTCAACAAATTGGCACCCCTGGCTAGGGTGCCAATTCATGTGGCCCTATTTACACCAGGCAGGTACATCTCAAGACTCATAACACTATTCATAATGTCTTAGGTTCACGAAATCAGGAAACAAGGTAATGGGTAGACAGAGAAAATTATCAAGAGTTCAGAACCATGTTCATGCAGAAATATTGGGTTTTAGTTTCATAGATTTTAATTTTTTTGACGGGGTGTCTATATATTGCTGGAAAAGGAACTGGCGCCTCCCCAGGGGGTCTTCATTTAAATGACGACCCTGTGGAGGGTCATTAATTGAAGTAAATGGCGCCCTGGTCAGGAGCGCCTATTCGGTTGGGTCATGCACTATTCATATTTTCAAAGTTTCTCAGAATCAAGAATTAATGATATGGACAGATAGAGAAAAATATCAAGATCACTGATGGGGCATCTCTCACCCTTCACATTTTTCCACAGCTCCAATTGCTCACTGGCAGTACTCCATTGTGTCCGTCACATTTTCTGAGTCTTGTCATGTAATTTTCATATTTTATTTGAGTCATATCATTATAATTTTCCTTTTATTTGACTCATGAACCTAGGTTAATGAGTCATCTACCTAAGTTAAGTGTCATAGGGTTGATTAGTTTGGTTATTGGGCCCAATTCATTGGGCTAGGCCCAGGGGCGCCCCCTTCCCCTTTGGTTATTTGTCATTAGTCCTAAAGTAAGGGACTTGTTGTAAATTTTGGGATCCCTATAAATAGGACCCCACTCTCTCCATTTTTAGTTAATGAATGAAGATCTATTATTGTGAGTCTAGAAATTAGAGTTCATTTGGTGCGAAGCCATTAGAGAGGAGTGAGAAACTCCCCTCCCCTAGCCCCTTTCTCTCTCCTCCCCCTCCCACCTACTTTCTCTCTCTCCTCCCCTCATTCAATAGTCACCACAACGTCCCACAACACCTCTTTACTCCACCCCTAGTCCCAAGGGAGAACCCACCAATCTCCAAGCCACCCTCCAACCCCCAACCACCCACTACCCTTTCCCAAGCACCCTTCCATCTCCCCAAGGCTGAAGGGGTTCAAACGTTAGGCCAAATTTGAATCTCCCTCCCTTGCTGGCTGCCCCTCACCCCTCCCCATTTCCCCTTGCTTCCCTTGGCCATCCCACCGTCATACACACAACCCTACACCTTCATCCTATTCCCAGCACGTAGGCAGCAGAGTACCAGCGACTTTATAAGGCTACCTCATCATCACCAAGAAGTTTCAGAAGGCGTATAATATACCTTTGGAAGTGTCTCCCAGTCCTCCTCGTAACGGTGGTGGTCTCATCCCATTCTGAGTTTGTGGCTGCCCGGAGGAGTCGTCATGGCCGGACTGCACAACTTCTTCCTGATAGTCAACCAGAAGTGAGTTACAGAGGCTCCCACAGCCAACCTCCGGAATTTCTGAAGGCGGACATTGGCTGAGAGCTTCTACGACAAGTCTACTTCCAGAAACAAGAAACGACACCCCGTTCAGCGTCTGGAGCTTTGAGTTCTCATTTTTCTCCCCCGGGTGCGCTGGTCTGTTCCCTCTGGAACTGATCTGATACCCGACCACTGTTCGGGTCCTCTCTCGCTACTCCGGTCTCTTCCAACACCCTCGTGGGTCTCCGTTCGAAGAGGACTCAACCACGAATCCAACGACTCCCGCCATGCCCAAATCAGACCTCGGGAGCATCCGTGGCGGCCTCAAATTCTTGCTACAAAGGTGCAGATGCTACCAGAACTAGCAAACAGAGACCTTGTTGCGCCTCTGCCCCGACCAACGCCATCATTCAGAAATTTTTCCAAAAATTATACGTCCTCCCAGGTCAACTATGAAAGTTTTACCACTAGTTTCGTCACAATCAAAGTTCAGGGGAGTCCGCAGAGGTGCCGACAGTGATAGTCTATCCCTTGTTCCTGAGAGTGGACATAACCGACGATCTTCTTCCGCTTCGGCTTCAAGCGTAGTTTTCCCCACCCCGCCTGGCCGGCTGACCGCCCCTCCCTACGTGGAGGTACATTTTGGTTGTAAAACTAATCCTCACCCGTAGTCTAACACCCTTGCAAGGGGCGTAGTGCATGTTAATTAAAATTTCAGGTTGAAGCTTCATCGGCACGGCGTGCGGGTAAGCCCACGCTTCCTCGCTCGCCCTCATCTCCGACCGTGATCGGTGTCTTCACACCGATCAGGTGAGATCCTGACCACACTCCTATGCTGGATTATTTGTGCTTGTTTAGTATTTCTTCTAGTGTGCCGTCAGTCGGTGAGGAGTGCTCAGACTCAAATTGCTACTATGTGAGTGTGCACCGCGGGTAAGTTGTGTGCGAGACCAATTTACCCACGCCCTCGGTGTGCTAACCGCCCATCAATTTGGGCAACCCCAGGCCCTTAGGGGTCCTCCCTAAGCCAGCCATGCCCTTGGAAACCTCTGAGTCCATTCTCGGACCCTCACCCCATCGCCGGTCCACCTACGGACCCAAGTGTGCCAAATGCGAGTGAGTCCGCTTGTGTGACACTGCCGTGTCCGTTGCATTTCTTGCAAAATAGGTGTTAGGTTGTGTCACATCAATTGGTATCAAAGCAAGTTCATAACTTGTCTCTATCAAGTTTGTCCTAGGGTGCATATGCATTTAGAGTCTCTGGTGCATCATCATGGCTATTCCTCTATGGTCAATTCCATACAATTCGGCCCTCCACAAGGGTCCTAGCGGTCCACCCCTCTTAGGCATCATTCTAGATGAGGACCTTCACTTTGACGGATCGATCCCTAGTGCCTATCTAAAGTGGGAGGCTACCATGGAAATGCACTTTGAAAGGATTATGGCATATGGACCCTCGAGAGTCCGCATTGGCAAGGGACGACTTCGGGGTTAGCCAAGAGTAAGTGGGAACACATAGACGGTTCAAGGAGGGTTAGGAGGCAAGAGCCCATTTCCTCATGGGAGGAGATGAGGATAGAACTTAGGAAGATCTACGCTCCCCAACATCCCCCTCCCTACTTGGAGAGCCATAGTCCGAGAAGCACTACCACTCCTCCATTCTCTCCCGGCCAGTTCAAAGCTGCCATAAAGGCCCTCTACATCTCCCAACCCCCACGACACCCACCACCTCCAGCTCCAATCAACACCTCTACACTTTGCTACCCAACCACCAATATCCAAACCAAATTGGCCCCCACTCCCACCCCTCCACAACCGGCCGATCCCAAGGGCAAGAGACCCTTAATCGACCTGGCTTCCCCCGTGATGACCACCACTCCCCCGTCCAAAGTCACTCACCCAACCTTCGCCATTCAAACCCAAGTGGACCCCGTGTCCACCCCTCCACCTAGGCCCATGACGGCCACCACCCCCAAACCCACTCTCCCTTATCCAATTCACACCCATACCCAATTGACCTCCACCCCTCCACCTTCCCCCATAAGGGATACCACCACCGAGGCCCACCCAACCCATCTTCCACTTCCAACTACAACCCTACCCCAACCTAGGCCTCCACTACTTTCCCTACCAATCCCAAACCAAGTTTCCCTTTACCCTCCTGTTGTGACCCCTCTATGTTAATGATGTTGACACTTGCTCTATTCTTTGGCAACACCATTGTTTTGATTGATTGGCAACCGAGTTTGATTTGATGAAATTGCTCCATTGTTTTGATTGATTGGCAACTGAGTTTGATTTGATGAAATTGCTCCATCAGATTGACTATGTGTTCTTTGCTTTTAATACACTGCTGTCTGCAATTCTTACTGTCATAAGTCCACACACACTGCATCTCAATTAAATTGATTATGTGTGCACATCGTCAACGCATCATGTTACAGCGTCAACGCATAAGTCCACACACTGCATCTCAATTAAGTTGATTATGTGTGTGCAGCGTCAACGCATCAATATTACAGCGTCAACGCACCGTTGGCTTTGAACCTCAGAGTCTGTACATCCGAATTGCCCTTGATCTGGTGAAATGTATACACTCATTCACTGTAGCCTTCACACATTAAAGTCCATACATTCATCAATTACTTTTCACTCAAGGCAAAGTCTATACACTGGGGTCTTTTCCCTACGTGTCTTAGGTGAAGTCTGAACATTCGATTCTGAAGCCTAAAGTCTATACAGTCCAGCCTAGTCCTACGATCAAGGCTTTAGCTACACTCAACTCTATACATTGGCTTCGCTTCATGAAGTCTGTACACTGCTTCAGGAGCTTCAAGTCCACACATCGCTCAAAGTCTGTACAGAGTCCAGCGTCTCAGTTAGCGTCTCATACACTTGAGCAAAGTCTGTACATCCACAGTGTTACTCAAAGTCTAAACATTAATCTTCTAATCCAAAGTCTATACAATGGTCTTCACACTTGAAGTCCATACATTCGATGTGCAGAGTTGATGTCTATACTGTGTCCTTGCTGTGCAAGTCTATACACTGACGGCTGAACTAAGAACCCTATACATCGTCTGTCTGCACTAGAGTCTCATGGAGTCTATACATTGCACTCGTCTTCTAAAGTCTATACACTGAAGTCTTCACATTCGCGTGCATAACATGAAGTCCATAAGTGGGCAAAGTCTGTACACTATCCATGCTTCATGCAGCGTCAACTCATCCTTCTTGCTGCATCAACTCCTCAAGTATATACAATGCTTTCCTTCGCATGAAGCCTTTAAGTGCATTATGTCTATACAATTCCACTAGGATTTAAAGTCTATACAGCCGTTGCCTCCCTTGTTGAAGTCAACACTTTGGGCAAGTCTGTACATTGCATTCTGCCTTTACAAGTCTATACAATGATGTATATACAATGCAATGTACATACTTAAATCTTATGTCTTTATTCTTGTTGCTGAAGGGACAGGGTCGACGCCTGGAGCTTAAAGCGTCCACGCATCAGTAGACGAAGCTTTCACGATGTCTTCTATCGCGTCAACACCACATGAAAGCAGTGTCGACGCAGCAGTTGAAGAAGCATTCGTCTTCACAGGCCATTCCACTGCGTCAACGCCACAAGCAAGCAGCGTCGACGCAGCAGCTAAAGAAACGAGGCAAATGGCTACTGGAATGCCTCACTGCGTTAACGCCATTAAGTGAAAGCATCGACGCAGCAAGTCAGATTGATGTCTTTGAGCACGTGAACGGAGAACTCTATACATCGGACGGAAGAAGCTAATGAGAGGCACGTGATCCCAGGTACCTGGCTCATGATCCGAAAAGGACTAGGTATCCAGATGAGGACACGTGTACTGACACTCCATTGCATGCTGCCACGTGGTCCAAATTGCTGGGCGGGAAACGTGGAGAGCACACGCCTGCTGCTGTTGCTGCTATATATACAAGCCTTCTTCCACAGAAGAAAGCTGATCGACGCAGAAGAAGAAAAAGTCTATACACTCAGCAGCAGTGAGCCTTCGATCCACAGAGAGAAAAGAGAGAAGAAAAAGATACAGAGAAGAAGAAGAAGAAATAGAGAAGAAGGAGAAAAGAGAGAGAGTGAGGTGAGAGAGAGCTGATCGAGAGTGAGAGTGAGAGTGTTTGTATCTCAGTCTCGTGGTTCAAAACCAGAGCTGAGCTTTGCTCTTTAAGAGCTACATTGCTTTTGGGTTTTTGTTTTTCATTTTGATTCTGTCTTTCATTTCCGAATGCTATTTCTTCAAGCTGTGTGTCAGCGGTCTTGCAGTGGTGGTCTCCACAGGACGGGTTAAGCTGTATTTCCCCAGCGGTTGCAGAGGATCAGATCCTCTGGTCGGCAAGCTGTAGTGCCCAGCGAAGCTGTGTATCAGCAGGTTGTTTGGCCAAGCTGTAAAGCCCAGCGGACGCAAGCTGTGCTGCGCAGCAGGAAGCCATACTCGGTTGAGTGTGGGGTGGACGTAGGTCGTTGACCGAACCACCTAAAAATTGTGTGTGCAGTGTGTTTATGTTTTTGTGTGATCTGTGTGCGATGGGATTTCTCGCTTAGCTTGTTTGATTGCATCGCTTATGATCATGTCTCGCTTTCTACCTTTTGCTTAGCACTTTTCAGTTAGATTTATTGATGCTTGCCTAAATTCCGCTCTAGAACTTACAATAGTTTTAAATTAGGCAAGTTGATCTATTCACCCCCCTCTAGATCCACACTTAGTGGAGATAGACTGCGTCCATCTAACCCAACACTTGGTATCAGAGCCTAACTCTTCTGCAGGGACTCATTGCCCGAAGAGAATAGGCAGAGATGGATGCTCGAGGGATGACTGCCGAAGGTCACTCAACAACGAAGCCCCCATTCTTTGATGGATCAAACTACGCATACTGGAAGAATCGTATGCAAGTGTTCCTCAGGGCTAAGGATTACGAGATTTGGAAGATTGTCAGCAAGGGACCTTATGAGCTGTCCCCGAATGAAGATGTATGGACCAAGGAGGAGATCAGAAGGTCCATGCTGAATTGGAGTGCTATTAATGCTATCCAGTGCACTCTGCATCCTACAGAATTCTCCCGTGTGTCTGCTTGCAAATCAGCTAAGGAAATGTGGGATGCGCTGGAAGTAATTCATGAAGGTACATCTCAAGTAAGAGAGCATAAGGCCAATCTTCTTGTATCTGAGTATGAAGCCTTCAAGATGAAGCAGAACGAGTCCATTAGCGAAATGTACGCTCGGCTGACTGTAATCACCAATGGCCTCAGAGGTTTTAGGAAACCTCAGGCAGAGTATGATGTAGTGAGGAAAATTCTGCGCTCCCTGACTCCAAATTGGCACACCAAAGCAACTGTGATGGAGGAGTCAAGGGACTTGCGTAATACTAAATCTGATGAGATAATTGGCTCACTAATGGCATATGAGATAAACATGCCAAGGATAGATGAAGCCGAGAGGAAGAAGAAGCCGATAGCGCTGAAGGCTAGTTCCAGCAAATCAACAAGATCCAGCTCCAGCAGCTCTTCATCATCAGAAGAGAACCTAAACGAAGAGGAAGATGTGACTCGATCTCAGATAGCCATGATGACTAGAGAGTTCAGGCGATTTCTCAGAAAGGGAGCAGGACGGCTCGGTCAGAAGAAATACAGTGGTGACCGAAAGGATAAAAGGTATAAATCTAAACCCCTAAAGAAAAATGAAGCTAATGTTTGTTATCAATGCAGGAAACCAGGGCATCTGAAAATTGACTGTCCAGACATTCAGAAACATAAGGACAGGTCAAAGAAGAAAATCAAGAAGGGAAGAGCTATGATCACCACATGGAGTGATGAAGATGAAGGCTCTTTCAGCAACAGCTCAGATAGTGAAGCTGAATCTGAACAGCCCATTTACCTTATGGCAACAAGCTCCGAAGATAGAGAGGAGGATACAGATGAGGTAATCACTACATTTGAAAACTGCACAATTGCTGATTGGGTAGATGCTTATCATGACATAGCTGATAGAGCTGATGATATTAGAAAAGAGAATAGGCATCTTAGAAGAAAAATCAATTCCATGCAAAATGATAAAACACTAACTGATAAAATTGCATGTTTGAAATCTGAGATTGATGAATTGAAACTCACATGCTCTGAAGAAGATGAAATCAAAAATGAGTTAAAAGCTTCTAAGGAAGAGAATCTAAGGCTTGAAAATGAAATTGATGAATGGAAGCTGAAGATTCAGAAATGTGAAAGTGAAGTCAAAATTATCTCTGAAAAATATGAAGCTGTCCTCAATGTCAACAATGAGCTGAAAAAGGCTATTGATGAACTTCAGAAAGACAATGAGGATAAAATGAAAATCATTGAGAAAATGACCCAAGGAACAGATAACTTAAATGCTTTGTTAGGGTCAAAGGTTAATTTCAGAAAAGAGGGCCTAGGTTTTAATTCTAGTGCAACAAAAACATTCGGAATAAAAACAATTTCATTTGTTGCTCAAAAGGAAAAGGGACCTCTAATTAGCATGAACTCAACAAATTTGATGAACAAAACTGCTAATCTGAAAAAGCCCAGTGCTGAGGAGAAGGGCAAACGAAAGGTTAAAGAGCCTAGTAGAGCTAGCACATCTAAGCAGAAACCTTGGGCTCAGACTCAGGTTAGGGGTCAACCTACACAGTCTGGTAAACCCCATGTCAAGGTAACCAAGTCTCCACCAACACCTCCACCTCTGAAGAAGACCCAATACAAACCTGTGTATAGGTCAGCAGGGTCCAAAGTACAGGGGAGACAAAGTGCTGCTAGGAGTCAACCCAATTATTTTTATCAACCCAGAGCTCAGACCCACTACAATGCACAGCCAACCTACTTCAATAGGTCGAATTGGTCTAGAACTCAGGATAGGTTTACAAGTCTTGCACTCCAGGGTGCTAAATATCAAAGACCTCACAGTAGAAATTGGGTCAATGGGTATGGTTACTGGACATCTAGAAATCAGTATTTTCATAGCCAGCCCAGGAACTACTATGGCCAAAATTTTGTGAACACACCCTGGCCAAGGCACTGGCACAGAAATAACAATACTGTCAATAATTATGCTGCTGCCAATAAGAAAAAGAACAACAGAAGAAAATCTGTAGGATCCACTGAACAAAACACATTTAAACAAATGTGGATTCCGAAACATTTGCTTTCCTGTTTTACTTCTAGTTCATTTACATTGGAGCCCAATCAGTCTTGGGTTCCAAACTTCTCTACCTAATTATGTATGCAGGTATGCCTGGCAGCCAAGAACAACTTGTGGTACATGGATAGCGGCTGCTCTAGGCATATGACAGGAGATAAGGCCAAATTTTGCATACTGACTGAGAAAGTAGAAGGCCTTGTCACCTTTGGAAGCAACACAAAGGGTAGGATTATCGGATCAGGTAAGGTAGGTAAGTGTTCTACCTGCTGCATTGATGATGTTATGCTGGTTGAAGGGTTAGTCTATAATCTACTTAGCATTAGCCAGTTATGTGATAAAGGTTACAATGTTTTATTCAATTCTCAATGCTGCAAGGTTTTTGAACCTGATTCTGATATTGTCAAATTTTCTGGAAAAAGAATAAATAATACTTACATGATAAATTTAGATGAAATTCAACACACTAACCTTTGCCTTACTGCCAGTATAGAAGACATAGCATTTTTATGGCATCGTAGGTTAGGTCATGCTAGCTACACTGTTTTGCACAAATTAAATAAACATGGCATGGTTAGAGGACTTCCTGAAGTCTCATTCAAGAAAGAAAACAAAATCTGTGATGCATGCACTCAATCAAAGATAACTAGAAAGTCATTTAAGTCTAGAACTGAAAATCTGTCTTCCAAACCCAATGAGCTGATACATATGGACCTTTTTGGGCCAACTAGATCTGTCAGCCTATCAGGGAGGAGGTATGGGTTTGTCATGGTAGATGACTTTTCTAGGTATACTTGGGTTTATTTCTTATCTAATAAGAGTGATGCTTTCTCAGAATTTCAGGAGTTCTATGTTAAAACAAATCAGAAAATTGAAAACATTTTGTCTGATCATGGAGGTGAGTTTGAAAACTCAAAATTTGATGAATTCTGCAAGTCGAATGGAATCAACCACAGGTACTCCTCTCCAAGGACACCTGAGCAGAATGGAGTTGTAAAGAGAAGGAACAGAACCCTAGTGGAAATAGGTCGTACACTTCTCGTCGAAGGGGGTCTACCAAGGAAGTTTTGGGCTGAAGCAGTGAACACTGCCTGTTATGTAATTAACAGAGCCATGGTAAGACCTTCTACCCAGCAAACACCATATGAGATATTAAAAGGTAAGAAACCTTCTATTGCTCACTTCAAGGTTTTTGGTTGTAAATGTTTCATTCACATAAATGATAAAAAGGACCTTGATAAATTTGAACCTAAAGGAGAACCAGGAATTAGTCTTGGTTATTCTGAAAACACCCGAGCATACAGAGTGTACAATCTGAACTCTAAAACTATTGAAGAATCTCCACACATAATTTTTGATGAATCCTTGGCAAATTCTAATGCTGGTAAATGCAGGAATGAAACCAATGGTGAAATCCTGAAGGAAGGAGATCCTGCAGACAAATCCGAGGATGAAGAAGAACATAAAGAGCTTAATGAAGCGGAGCCTACAGTTCAGGGGGAGGTAAATCAAGTTCATGATACTCCAATTGCAAATATTAGATATCTCAAGGATCATCCTATAGATAATGTTATTGGAAATCTGCATGACCCCCCTAGGACTAGAGGCCACTTAAGAATTCAACATAAACTGAATGCGTATGCTTTTGTATCAAACGTAGAACCCAAGTCCATTGTCTGTGCTCTCCAAGATGTGCATTGGATTAATGCCATGCATGAGGAGCTCAATCAGTTTGACAGGAATAAGGTGTGGCATTTGGTTCCACCTCCTGATCATGAAACAGTCATAGGGACTAAATGGGTATTTAGAAACAAAACTGATGAAGCGGGGAATGTTATTAAAAATAAAGATAGACTTGTAGCTCAGGGGTACAATCAGGAATTTGGAATAGACTTTGAAGAGTCTTTTGCCCCTGTAGCTAGATTAGAAGCAATAAGAATTTTATTGGCTTATGCATGTTCCCTAGGAATAAACCTTCAGCAGATGGATGTGAAATCTGCTTTTCTAAATGGGGAAATTAATGAGGATGTCTATGTGAGACAGCCTCCTGGGTTTGAATGTTTAGATTTTCCTAATCATGTTTACAAGCTCAATAAAGCTCTCAACGGGTTAAAGCAAGCCCCTAGAGCTTGGTATGACAGGTTCAGCAAATTTCTCACCGACAAGAACTTCACAAGAGGTATAGTGGATCAAACATTATTTACCAAGGTAAGCCATATAGATATTCTTATCATTCAGATTTATGTGGATGACATTGTGTTTGGGTCAACTAATCCCAAATTGTGTGAGGAATTCTCTCAAATAATGACTGATGAATTTGAAATGAGCTCAATGGGTGAGCTCGAACTATTTCTTGGACTGCAGGTTACACAAACAGAAGATGGCATCTTCATCTCTCAGTCCAAGTATGTAAAGAACTTATTGAAGAAGTACAAAATGGACAACCTCAAGGAAATAGCTACTCCAATGTGTACATCAACCAGTTTGGATGAAGACTCTAAAGGTAAACCTGTAGACCAAAGGCTATACAGAGGTATGATCGGATCTCTTCTCTATCTTACAGTATCTAGGCCTGATATACAATTTGCTGTGTGTTTATGCTCTAGATTTCAGGCCAGTCCTAAAGAAAATCACTTTAAGGCTGTGAAATTTTTTTTTAGATATTTACTAGGCACCCAAGAACTAGGTCTCTGGTATCCTACTAAGTGTGAGTTAGAGCTTCTAGCCTACACTAATGCAGACTATGCTGGGTGTCGAGTAGATAGAAAAAGCACTAGTGGCTACTGTCAATTCCTTGGTGGCTGTCTAGTGTCTTGGGCATCTAAGAAGCAACACACTGTAGCATTATCCACAGCTGAAGCTGAGTATGTTGCAGCATGCAATTGTGCAGCCCAAGTACTTTGGATTAAGCACCAACTGGTTGACTATCAGATAAATCTGAGATGTATTCCACTTTTATGTGATAATACTAGTGCTATTTGCCTTGCTAAAAATCTTGTTCAACATTCTAGGACTAAGCATATAGAGATAAAACATCATTTTCTTAGAGATGCTGTAAATAAAAAGGAGATTGAAATGAACTTCATAGAAACTGAAAAACAAATTGCTGATATTTTTACTAAGCCTCTTGGGAATGAAAATTTTAAGTTTCTTAGAAGAGAAGTTGGCTTATGTAAATTTCAGCATGATGAATGATTGTTTAATTGCTGTGAATAAAATCTCTGATGTGGACTTGTTTTTGATTGCTTGGATAAATCATGTGGATGTGAATGTGGATGTAGAACTGTCCTGCATTGCATATATTCAGGGGGAGCTTGTTGTGTCTTTGCATGTCTTTGCATATCATTCATTCATGACCTATGCATAAGCTCTCTCTCAATTAATTCTTGCCATGCTGCATGCATATAGACAGGGGGAGTATTGCTAAGAAAAATCAGAGTGGTTTCAACTTTTTTGAAGTCATTCAACCTTTAACTCTGAATACTTGTCTCTGACATTATGGCAATCTGTTGGTCAGTTCTGATTTCTAAGCAGTAGAAAATGGACTTCTTCATTTATAAGAATTTGAATTGTTCAAAGACTGATGTAATGGTTTAAATCTTATAATGGTTGGAGTTTAAAGATTGCAATCAGTATATAAGTAAGTTGAAAATTGATAAAACTCTCAACCTCTTTCTTATTTCATGTCAGACAAAGCTATTCATATCTGAAATCTGAAAACTCATCTGAAATCATGTCGGAGAGATTAAGTATGTGTATTGTTCTTAAACAAGTCATTCTGAAACATAAAAAGGACAGCTAAGAAAGATACTGAAAAACATTGAGAATCATTGAAAAAATATATATATTGGCAGAGCAATGACTGGTAATCACTAAGAAACTGAGTGATCCATCAAAGAAGTGGACAACACTCATGTCATGAAGTGTATCAGCTATCTCTGTTTAAAATGTTCAAAACAGCAGGCTGATTTCACTGAGTACCTAGGGGTAACTGGCGTCTGATAAATGTGTACCCTCACACAAAAAGGTGTAACTCAGCTCTGTTGAATTTGATCATAGGCAGAATGGTCCATCTTGTTGAATATCTAGGGGTATTGGCGTCTTATAAACGTATACCCTTAACCAGAAAGACTTGTGGTACCTGAATGCTCACAATGATCTAATATTGATAATGCTGCTCCCTCAAAAGAAAAGTTCATGAGTGTCAATTTGTTTAGTTTCAATACATGACTTGGGTTCTCTCAAATTTTTTAGACTATGAAAGTAAGATATCATGAAACTGAATCTTTCATGCAAATGCGATTCTAGTTTTTTGTTTTATCATGCACAGTGAACTTATCCATTGGTTGTAGTGCATGAACTCCAAATTTTATCATATTTAAACCAGCACTCTTTCTGACAGCAGTTTCTAAATTCATATGACTGAAGACTCTATGCTTTAGAATGCTTATTCATGAACCACCTGTTCAGAATGCTAGTCAGTTCGTCTCTTGATTCCTCCATTGTATTTAATTTTTCCCTCTTCTTTGTTGATGGCAAAGGGGGAGAATATTGTCTAGGGGATGTCTAGTTGTCTAGGGGATGTCTAGTGGGAGAATACATATCTGTCTGAATTCTGAAGTCATTTCTGAATTAATTCCAAGGGAGAGTTTGAGGCAGTGAGTTGCATGCATTCATAGCATCTGCATGTCAATCTGCATAACACATCATGTCTTTCATCAAACATATATATCTATGACAGGTTGTTGCTACTCTACTTCATATGGGGTTGCCATCATCAAAAAGGGGGAGATTGTTGTGACCCCTCTATGTTGATGATGTTGACACTTGCTCTATTCTTTGGCAACACCACTGTTTTGATTGATTGGCAACTGAGTTTGATTTGATGAAATTACTCCATTGTTTTGATTGATTGGCAACTGAGTTTGATTTGATGAAATTGCTCCATCAGATTGACTATGTGTTCTTTGCTTTTAATACACTGCTGTCTGCAATTCTTACTGTCATAAGTCCACACACACTGCATCTCAATTAAATTGATTATGTGTGCACAGCGTCAACGCATCATGTTACAGCGTCAACGCATAAGTCCACACACTGCATCTCAATTAAGTTGATTATGTGTGTGCAGCGTCAACGCATCAATATTACAGCGTCAACGCACTGTTGGCTTTGAACCTCAGAGTCTGTACATCCGAATTGCCCTTGATCTGGTGAAATATATACACTCATTCACTGTAGCCTTCACACATTAAAGTCCATACATTCATCAATTACTTTTCACTCAAGGCAAAGTCTATACACTGGGGTCTTTTCCCTACGTGTCTTAGGTGAAGTCTGAACATTCGATTCTGAAGCCTGAAGTCTATACAGTCCAGCCTAGTCCTACGATCAAGGCTTTAGCTACACTCAACTCTATACATTGGCTTCGCTTCATGAAGTCTGTACACTGCTTCAGGAGCTTCAAGTCCACACATCGCTCAAAGTCTGTACAGAGTCCAGCGTCTCAGTTAGCGTCTCATACACTTGAGCAAAGTCTGTACATCCACAGTGTTACTCAAAGTCTAAACATTAATCTTCTAATCCAAAGTCTATACAATGGTCTTCACACTTGAAGTCCATACATTCGATGTGCAGAGTTGATGTCTATACTGTGTCCTTGCTGTGCAAGTCTATACACTGACGGCTGAACTAAGAACCCTATACATCGTCTGTCTGCACTAGAGTCTCATGGAGTCTATACATTGCACTCGTCTTCTAAAGTCTATACACTGAAGTCTTCACATTCGCGTGCATAACATGAAGTCCATAAGTGGGCAAAGTCTGTACACTGTCCATGCTTCATGCAGCGTCAACTCATCCTTCTTGCTGCGTCAACTCCTCAAGTATATACAATGCTTTCCTTCGCATGAAGCCTTTAAGTGCATTATGTCTATACAATGCCACTAGGATTTAAAGTCTATACAGCTGTTGCCTCCCTTGTTGAAGTCAACACTTTGGGCAAGTCTGTACGTTGCATTCTGCCTTTACAAGTCTATACAACGATGTATATACAATGCAATGTACATACTTAAATCTTATATCTTTATTCTTGTTGCTGAAGGGACATGGTCGACGCCTGGAGCTTAAAGCGTCCACGCATCAGTAGACGAAGCTTTCACGATGTCTTCTATCGCGTCAACGCCACATGAAAGCAGCGTCGACGCAGCAGTTGAAGAAGCATTCATCTTCACAGGCCATTCCACTGCGTCAACGCCACAAGCAAGCAGCATCGACGCAGCAGCTAAAGAAACGAGGCAAATGGCTACTGGAATGCCTCACTGCGTTAACGCCATTAAGTGAAAGCGTCGACGCAGCAAGTCAGATTGATGTCTTTGAGCACATGAACGGAGAACTCTATACATCAGACTGAAGAAGCTAATGAGGGGCATGTGATCCCAGGTACCTGGCTCATGATCCAAAAAGGACTAGGTATCCAGATGAGGACACGTGTACTAACACTCCAATGCATGCTGCCACGTGGTCCAAATTGCTGGGCGGGAAACGTGGAGAGCACACGCCTGCTGCTGTTGCTGCTATATATACAAGCCTTCTTCCACAGAAGAAAGCTGATCGACGTAGAAGAAGAAAAAGTCTATACACTCAGCAGCAGTGAGCCTTCGATCCACAGAGAGAAAAGAGAGAAGAAAAAGATACAGAGAAGAAGAAGAAGAAATAGAGAAGAAGGAGAAAAGAGAGAGAGTGAGGTGAGAGAGAGCTGATCGAGAGTGAGAGTGAGAGTGTTTGTATCTCAGTCTCGTGGTTCAAAACCAGAGCTGAGCTTTGCTCTTTAAGAGCTATATTGCTTTTGGGTTTTTGTTTTTCGTTTTGATCCTATCTTTCATTTCCGAATGCTATTTCTTCAAGCTGTGTGTCAGCGGTCTTGCAGTGGTGGTCTCCACTGGACGGGTTAAGCTGTATTTCCCCAGCGGTTGCAGAGGATCAGATCCTCTGGTCGGCAAGCTGTAGTGCCCAGCGAAGCTGTGTATCAGCGGGTTGTTTGGCCAAGCTGTAAAGCCCAGCGGACGCAAGCTGTGCTGCACAGCAGGAAGCCATACTCGGTTGAGTGTGGGGTGGACGTAGGTCGTTGACCGAACCACTTAAAAATTGTGTGTGCAGTGTGTTTATGTTTTTGTGTGATCTGTGTGCGATGGGATTTCTTGCTTAGCTTGTTTGATTGCATCGCTTATGATCATGTCTCGCTTTCTACCTTTTGCTTAGCACTTTTCAGTTAGATTTATTGATGCTTGCCTAAATTCCGCTCTAGAACTTACAATAGTTTTAAATTAGGCAAGTTGATCTATTCACCCCCCTCTAGATCCACACTTAGTGGAGATAGACTGCGTCCATCTAACCCAACACCTCCACCCAGGGTGCGTCATTCACCAACCCTCATCACCCCACCCTCAAAAGACCCTCTCACCTCCTTAGTAGAGAAACCCATACCCGACCCCATAGTGGTGAACACTCCGGACCCTATTCCCCCCATGGAGACAACCCATGTCGAAGTAGAAGAAGAAACCTCGCACGGTGGTCTTCACCTTACACCACCCTCTCTAGTTGGGGCCGAGCTCATCTTAGGAGAACCCCTTGATAGTTGGCTAAAGGAGAGCCCAATTAGAAAGATTATGGCCCATGTTTTCCCTTCTATGGAGCAAAACCTCCTATAGTGCCCCTCTCCTATCACACCACCATCCAATCATCTTACCAAGTTGACACATTAGGAGATCTTCTCAAGGGCTTAGCATGGCAAATGAAGTTGACCGGCATGTTGACCGTAGTGGCCAACCAACCTAGGAGCCTTGATCTCCTACAACTATGTGTTGGATCTATCACCTCAATTTGCACTCTTGGTTGCTACACTAGCGATCTCCTTCTATTCCTCCCCACACCCGATGAGCCCGACCTTATCCTCAAATTAGAGTCCCTCATATCAGGCAGAAAGCCAAGCCATCCTCTCATGGCCAATCCACCCACTAAGAACTTCGACTCAATCATTCCATTAGAGGAGGATGATCCACCACCATATTGTGAGGACCTTGAGGATGTTGAGATGAATTTAGAGCTCCTTTCCCCCGGGTACACTTATGTTGATCCTTTTGACCTCTCCTAATGGGAACCCGGGTACCCATGTGATCCGCCCACATCACTCATCACCCACTCCTTCCTACCCTCACCCATCATGTTGGGCCAAGCCCACCTCTCCCAAGTCCCGGACGACACAAGGGTAGCTATGACCAAGGAAGATCTACACCTAAGGAACAAGGAGGTGCCTCTCCCCATGATGTCCACCTTCCTTGACTTCGACCCTTTTGAATGGAAACTCCAATGCCAAACCATACCCCAACACATCAAAGTCATTTTTGGGTTAGGAAAATATATGTCTTCGCACCTCGAACCATTTGGCATGATTCATAAGTCGGGTACATTCATTCATATCACCCACATGTCAAGTAGGAAACATGAGTGGTCTATATTCGGATGTAATGGTCCACCTTCATTCATCATGAGTCTTAAGCATGTTAGGAGCATTCATGGATGTCCGAGTCCTCCGGCACTCATCACACCCACACATGAGAGGGACACCTATGGATGCCCTGGCCCTCCCACACCCATCAAAGTCTCCATGGCATCTCTGCATGATTGGTCTAAATATGGTTGTCCAGGCTCCCCTTTGCATATCATGCATCTCCCACTCTCACCGCATCGTAGTACTTGGCATGGGCATTTAAGCAAGCAACAAACAATGAGCGGTGAGAATCACAAGAAGCGGGCAAAACCTTGTGAACGCCACTGAATTTCAAGTTGGAAACCTGGCGATGGTGACTTTGGAGTGGCTCTACCCTAGGGTCACCACCAACTTGAGGGCACGAGGACTTGGACCTTGCCTAGTTCTGAGTGGCCTGGGCAACCCGGCTTATGGGTTGGGCTTTCTAATGGGTTTTGGGATTCACCCCATTTCCCACGTGGCAGGTCCGGCACCCTATATGGACACCGCGGTGGATCCTAGTGAGAGTTTCGGGCCTACCCTTACCCTTGTGAGAGACACACTCGGAGAGCCACCACATATCAGCCAGAGAGCCCAACGTGTGCATACAGAGGCAATACTAGGCAAGCATGGTTCCATCACCGGCAAGAGGGTGTGCCCGAGCCACCCTCAGAGGATAAAGGATTATCCCCTGGTTGTGGATGCAAGGTTGAGTTTGGAGGTCGTGGCTCGCCTGAAGCTGCATTTGGAGGACCTCTTCCCCGGCAGACCCATACTCGACGGAGTCGAGTTCTTCGCACCCCATGGGTATGATGGGGGCATCTCTCGCCCTTCACATTTTTCCACAGCTACGATTGCTCACTGGCAGTACTCCATTGTGTCCGTCACATTTTCTGAGTCTTGTCATGTAATTTTCATATTTTATTTGAGTCATATCATTATAATTTTTCTTTTATTTGAGTCATGTACCTAGGTTAATGAGTCATCTAACTAAGTTAAGTGTCACAGGGTTGATTAGTTTAGTTATTGGGCCCAATTCATTGGGCTATGCCCAGGGGCGCCCCCTTCCCCCTTGGTTGTTTGTCATTAGTCCTAAAGTCAGGGACTTATTATAAATTGTGGGATCCCGATAAATAGGACCCCACTCTCTCAATTTTTAGTTAATGAATGAAGATCTATTATTGTGAGTCCAGAAAATTGAGTTTATTTGGTGAGAAGCCATTAGAGAGGAGTGAGAAACTCCCCTCCCCTAGCCCCTTTCTCTCTCCTCCCCTCCCACCCACTTTCTCTCTCTCCTCCCCTCATTCAATAGTCACCACAACTTCCCACAACACCTCTTTACTCCACCCCTAGTCCCAAGGGAGAACCCACCAATCTCCAAGCCACCCTCCAACCCTCAACAACATACTACCCTTTCCCAAGCACCCTTCCATCTCCCCAAGGCTGAAGGGGTTCAAACCCTAGGCCAAATATGAATCTCCCTCCCTTGCTGGCTGCCCCTCACCCCTCCCCATTTCCCCTTGCTTCTCTTGGCCATCCCACCCTCATACACACAACCCTACACCTTCATCCTATTCCCAGCTCGCAGGCAGCAGAGTAATAGCGACTTTCTGAGGCTACCTAGTCATCACCAAGAAGCTTCAAAATGCGTACCATATACCGTTGGAAGCGTCTCCCAGTCCTCTTTGTAACGGTGGTGGTCTCGTCCAATTCTGAGTTTGTGGCTGCCCATAGGAGCTGTCATCGCCGGACTGTGCAACTTCTTCTGATAGTCAACCATAAGCAAGTTACAGAGGCTACCACGGCGAACCTCCTAAAGTTCTGAAGGCGGGCCTTGGCTGAGAGCTTCTACGACAAGTCTACTTCTAGCAACAAGAAACGGCACCCTGTTCTACGTCTGGAGCTGTGAGTTCTCATTTTTCTCCCTTGGGTGCGCAGGTCTGTTCCCTCTGGAACTGTTCTGACACCCGACCACTGTTCGGGTCCTCGCCACCTACTCTGGCCTCCTCTAATGCTCTTGTGGGTCTCCGTTAGAAGAGGACTCAACCACAAATCCAACGACTCCACCCACGCCTAAATCAGAGCTTGGGAGCGTCCGTGGCGGCCTCATCTCCCCGCTGCGGAGGTGCAGAAGCTACCAGAACTAGCAAACAGAGACCATGTTGTGCCTCTGCCCCGACCAACGCCATCATTCAGAAATTTTTTCAAAAATTGTACATCCTCCCAGGTCAACTACGAAGGTTTTACCACTGCTTTCGTCACAATCAGAGTTTGGGGGAGTCCGCAACGGTGCCGACAGTGACAGTCTGTCCCCTGTTCCTAAGAGTGGACATAACCGACGATCTTCTTCCGCTTCGGCTTCTAGCGTAGTTTTCCCCACCCCGCCTGGCTGGCTGACCACCCCTCCCTGGGTGGAGGTATGTTTTGGTTGTAAAACTAATCCCCACGCCTACTCTAACCCCCAAGCAAGGGGCGTAGTGCATGTTAATTAAAATTTCAGGTTGAAGCTTCATCGGCATGGCATGCGGGTAAGCCTACGCTTCCTCGCTCACCCTCGTCTCCGACCGGGATCGGTGTCTTCACACCAATCAGGTGAGCTCCTGACCACACTCCTATGTTGGATTATTTATGCATGTTTAGTATTGCTTCTAGTGTGCCGTCGGTCGGTGAGGAGTGCTCGGACTCAAATTGCTAATATGTGAGTGTCCACCGCGGGTGAGTTGTGAGTGAGACTAATTTACCCACACCCTCGGCATGCTGACCGCCCATGAATTTGGGCAACCCCAGGCCCTTAGGGGTCCTCCCCAAGCCAGCCATACCCTTGGAAACCTCCAGGTCCATACTCGGACCCTCACCCCCTCGCCGGTCCACCTACGGACCCGAGTGTGCCAAATGCGAGTGAGTCCGCTTGTGTGGCATTGCCGTGTCCATTGCATTGCTTGCAAAATAGGTCTTAGGTTGTGTCACATCAATCACAGAAACATATTCATGCAAGAATTTTATGGTTTAGTTTAATAGATATAGATTTTTAAATGTGTTGATCATTAATTGCTGGAAAATGAATTGACGGCACTGTGAAGTGTCTTCAATTAAATGCCGCCTTGGCTTGGGGCACCCCTTCAGGAAATGGCGCCCTAGTGAGGGGCGCCCTTTACCTGAGGGCTGGACATTCTAGGTTTTTAAACCTCATATGTATATCTTGTAAAATAGGTTATATACGAGGGCTAAACATGATATTTTAAGGCTGTAAAAACTAGTGTGACAAGATATATTCGAATCCCGTAAAATCAGTATAACAGACTATGTAACAGACTATGTAGTAACTGGTGTAACAGGCTATAGTTGTTCTACTTAAAACCCGTGTAACATGCTATAGAGTATGTTCATGCTATAAAGTATGGAACAGGCTGTTTGGCATGACAGATATATTATACTAGCATGTTATGTTACCCTATTTTTGCTACGGGTTGGGTTAGACCTTGACAACACCTACCTTTTTGGAGGGGTATACGTGGTACAGATGATAAGAATAAAGAAATCCAAGCAAGCCCTTCCTCATCTCTACAGCAGAGCTTCAGAGAATAAACAATAAGAGAAGCCACACGTTCTCTGCCGTAGAGCTACAGCAGCAGACGTAGAATGTAGGAAGAATAAGTCTCTTCACGTCTTCCGAAGGAAAGGAGGGAAATATTCCCTTCTACACGCAGCACTGATAACGGCAGTAGCCTCTACCTGTGCTACGAAGGGAAATAGTTATAGGAAATCTGGTTGCCAATGCAAAGCATTGGTTTATTGCCTTACGGGTCCAGTTGGGGAATAAGATCCTAGATCATTGCTGTCCATGGTCAGAGGATGGTGCTTTGCCAGCTAAATGAGGTTGTTCGTGTCCCAAGTCTTCTAGAAGCACTTTGGAAATGGCGCCCTAGTATAGGGGCGCCCTTTAAATGGGAGACCCTGTTCATGTGAATGACGCTTCTACATGAGGGCGTACATTCTTCATGGCTTTAGACACTAACTGCAACCTTCACATTTTGGTCTTTAAGATGTATGCATATTTTAATATATAATTGGTTGGTGGCCCCTGAAGGAAATGGCGCCCTTGCATGGGGGCTCCATTTAGTAAATGGCGCCCTTGTAATGGGCGCCCATTCCTTTTGAGTTGGAATAAGAGAAACCCCACTACGTACTATCCATGTGTTGGCATTTAAGTGATGTTGGGCTTTGTATATTTATATAGTAGCCCTCATACGCTATGGTTCTTTTTATAAGACCTTCATGTAGGATTCTTTATTTAAGAAGTTCAACTTCTCTATTGTTTTATTAGGGGTGCTACAATATCACCCCCAGACCGATGGTCAGACTGAGGTTTTCAATAGGAGTTTGGGGGATCTTCTTTGGTGTCTGGTCCGAGATCGAGTCAAGGATTAGGATTTGGTCTTACCCTTAGCAGCGTTTTCCTACAACGATTCAGTCAATAGGTCTACAGGCATGAGCCCCTTTGAGATTGTCACTGGCCGTAGACCTAGGAAGCCCATAGACCTAGTTCCATCTCTCATCTAGTCCCGTGTGTCTGAGTCAGTCGAGTCCTTGGCCGATCATATTAGACAGTTGCATGAGCATGTGCGTCGCCACATTGAGTCCAGCAACACACGATACAAGGAATTGGCTAATGCCCATAGGCGCCACCGTGAGTTTCAGGAGGGCTATTATGTCATGATAAGGGTCAACCCTCAACGGTTTCCCTCGAGAGCCGTGAAGAAGTGGCACACTCGCGGTGCCGATCCCGTTCGAGTAGCGAGGCGAGTCGGATCAAATGCAAATGTTGTGGACTTGCCAGAGGATTACGGGATCAGCTCCACTTTCAACATCTCGGATCCCGTCGCTTATAGGGACCCAGCGGTGATACCCAGTGAGCCCTTTGAGCCATCTCCACCTATTGTGAGTGACATCACCCCAGAGCGTCCACCTCCAGCCTTGTTACCTCAGCAGCGTGAGCAGATAGAGCATATACTGGATGAGTAGGTAACGACCACTCGAGGTGGAGTGTATCAGCGCTACCTGGTGAGATGGAGGGGATGACCCGCATCCGATGACACTTGGATCACTCGGGACGAGCTATAGAGGATAGATCCAGATCTGCTGGATCGATACCAGAGCGACCCAGACCCTTACTCAACGAGGTCGAACTTCTCCCACCCATGGAGAATTGGTGAGGACACGAGAGCAAGAGTACGTCTCGACTCAGCGAGCCGCCGTTACCGGACACGCAGCACGACTCGATCGACACCGACCTCTTTGTGGCTGGGGGACAGTCTGGAGTCCCCACCAGAGCTTTGATACTTTAGTATGTATTTTTATACGTATTTGAATTTTATACATATTTGATCATTTTTGGTGTGTATTTGGGTTGTATTTTGGTTTATATTATTTTGGGTATTATATTTGGTCAAGGGGAGAATATTGACCAAGTATTTTATATTTTTGGTTTATTTTGATCCAAGGGGGGATTAATATGGTCCAATGGGATTAAATAAACCAAGCCCCTTCTTTTGACTTGGAGAGGGGGGCACCCACTCTTTTGTCCCCTTATGGGGAATTGTTTATGCTAGTTTTATCTCCCTTCCCCAATTTGCCCCCTTGACCAAGGGTATCCTAGGTCATTTGGCTAGGTCTAGGGTTTAGTATTTAATATCTCTTGTTGCATTTTAATCAAAGTTAATGAAGAAAATTTATGTGAATTGCCTTGGGCGCACCCCCCTCTCTCCCCTTGTTCTTGTTCTTCTTCTTCCTCCTCTATATTTCTTCAGATCTAGGGCTGAAACCCTAAGATTTCTGAGAGATCTTCCTCCCTTTCTCTTCCTCTTGCTGCTGCAAACGATCACCGCCGCTGCCGCCACCGTTCGTGCCACCATCAAGCCACCGCAACCCAGCTTCCACCTGTTGCCCTGAAATTCGGAATTCCTGGATAATAGCTCAGTAAAAAAGGCTGGTACGAGAGCGCCAATCGTCTGATCGTGATGAGATTTTTAGGGTAGGTTCCTCCCATCGTCCACCATTCCCAGTTGAAATTTCACGTAGATCAGAGTCCGTTTAGGCCCCTTCCCAGCCATTTGTTTTGCCCTCTCACAGTCTGTCTGTGTGCAGATCTGCGAGATAGTCTGTGGTAGCTGAATTTTTCACCCCCTCAAACGTTGTCATGAAAATACAAAAAAATTATGTGCGTGACCACCACCCTCCCCCCTCTCTCCAAAAAAATCCACAAGTCCTAGATCCTCCATTTGATTTTTGGTCAAACCCCATAAACAGGCAGATCCCATTCTACCCTGTCTGTTCTGTGTTCCGGGACAAAGAACTCAGTCTGTTTGTAGTAGTTTTCAATTCCAATCCAGCCGTTGGATGGATCTAAAATTGCAGTATGTTGAAGATCTTTGAGTCCTCTTTCCAAAGGCGCTAATCTCGCCCCGATCCGAGTTCGGATCTGATCGTGCCGGCCATTTTCGTGGAGGCGCACATTTTTGCTCCGAGACTGGCCAGCAACAAGGGGTCACCGAATAATTCTAGAACAAATACTTCGGGATAGCTTCAGCAAATGCCACTCCCGAGGGTCGACCAGGGACCCTCTGCCTCCGTCCCGGTGCACCACCGCCTTTAGAAGATCCCAGGAGACTGACGTCCCTTTGGACGCCCGTGCTTTCTGTCCTGCCGGCCTGAAATTGCAGATTCGGAGCCGCAGCCTACTACCGCCCGACACGCCGCCAACACACTGCCCGTCAACCCCGGAATGGCACTCTCGGACCACTGTTGTGGCCTGTTACCTCCCTGCGTGGAGTGAGCCGTAATTTTCATGTTGTAATTAATTTACTTATTGTACTGGGAGTGACGGTTCTCGGCCGGGAAAGTCTTCCCTACGGCTCGAGCGTGGAGGTACACTCGCCACCCACTTATCTTACATGCTTAGCTAGTATAAGTTCGTACTGTCGCTGCATGTGAGTTAATTATTTCCTAGCTAGTCAAAGTTAATCACCGCCGTGAGTTGTTACTGCAAGACTCGTCCCGTGACTCAGTCCGAGCACGAGAGTGAGCTGACCACCCGAGACTCAAAGCCGGTTACTTAATCGTGCAGATCGTCGCATTTCCTTCGCCGGGGATGACTGTGAGTTAGCGCTTCTTGTTTGGGGGCATGTGATGGGAATCAAGCCAGCTGTCGAGCCGAAGCAAATCGAGCAAGCTGCCAGGCCAAGCATGAAGGCGCTATAGGTCCATAGCGCGATCTTGAAGTAGGCGCTAGCTCTCCCTAGCGCGATCACAGGCAGAAACGGGTTGCAGATGGTCCAACTTCCCGGCGCCTAACTCTTCAAAGTCTTCGATGTCTGCTGTCTTCCATGGTTGTAAATCGACGTGTTAGCGTCATTTTGTCTTCCCCTTTCCCTATATATGTATCCCTTTCGTTTGATTAAGGATAATCGAAGCATGAATCTATGAGTGTTCTTGAGTGTAGCCCCATGGCTATCTTCCCCAATCTTTGGAAACACCCTTCATCCGTCCCTCTATGGGTGCGAGGCCCAATTCTATTCCCCTGATCCTCTCCCTTTCCCCTTCAATGGAGGATGATCGAAGCCTCGGGTGCATCGGCTCTAAGACGGGGTCAAGTGTGAGGCTCCATTCGGAGCTTCGTTCTTATTCCAACCAACGCTTCCACTTCCCCCACCTCCGCCAAGGATGCTGTTACGATCAGGATGGAGCTCGGCTGCACCGTACCTGCGAAGGGTTCGGTTGAGAGGCCCCAGCCAAGCTTCCTCACGGCCTAACAACATCTACGTCCACCTTCCTTCCCTTGCCGCTCACCCAACATCCAACTTCCCAAAAGTTATCCTAGCTAGTATTAGGTTGGTTTGATTTCAATTTCAGCATTCCCCATGTGTTCCCCGTCGTCCTATGTGTTTCCCCTTGTGTTTTGAACCCCCAGAGTCATCCACG
Source organism: Amorphophallus konjac (assembly GCA_022559845.1). NCBI lineage: Eukaryota > Viridiplantae > Streptophyta > Magnoliopsida > Alismatales > Araceae > Amorphophallus > Amorphophallus konjac. Next base: position 341,500,155 of record CM040126.1, on the reverse strand, counting down.
GGAGCCCCAACGTCGAGGTTCTTCGTTCTGCTGCTGTCTGAGAACGCGCGTAAACGATATAGCGTGATCTTCAGAACGCGCGTAAAGGGTATAGCGCGACTATGATCAGAAGGAAGAAGGAGACCCCCCACTTCTGTCCCGCATCAAATTGGTATCAGAGCTTAGGGAACCAGGCTGTTCTCACAGACTGGGTTCTTGAGCTACAAGGTTCGAGGATGAACCTTCCAAAGTGGAGGGGTTTTGATGGGAATCAAGCCAGCTGTCGAGCTGAAGCAAATCGAGCAAGCTGCCAGGCCAAGCATGAAGGCGCTATAGGTCCATAGCGCGATCTTGAAGAAGGCGCTAGCTCTCCCTAGCACGATCACAAGCAGAAACGGGTTGCAGATGGTCCAACTTCCTGGCGCCTAACTCTTCAAAGTCTTCGATGTCTGCTGTCTTCCATGGTTGTAAATCGACGTGTTAGCGTCGTTTTGTCTTCCCCTTTCCCTATATATGTATCCCTTTCATTTGATTAAGGATAATCGAAGCATGAATCTATGAGTGTTCTTGAGTGTAGCCGCATGGCTATCTTCCCCAATCTTTGGAAACCCCCTTCATCCATCCCTCTATGGGTGCGAGGCCCAATTCTATTCCTCTGATCCTCTCCCTTTCCCCTTCAATGGAGGACGATCGAAGCCTCGGGTGCACCGGCTCTGAGACGGGGTCGAGTGTGAGGCTCCATTCGGAGCTTCGTTCTTCTTCCAACCAACGCTTCCACTTCCCCCACCTCCGCCAAGGATGCTGTTACGATCAGGATGGAGCTCGGCTGCACCGTACCTGCGAAGGGTTCGGGTGAGAGGCCCCAGCCAAGCTTCCTCACGGCCTAACAACATCTACGTCCACCTTCCTTCCCTTGCCGCTCACCCCACATCCAACTTCCCAAAAGTTATCCTAGCTAGTATTAGGTTGGTTTGATTTCAATTTCAGCATTCCCCATGTGTTCCCCATCGTCCTATGTGTTTCCCCTTGTGTTTTGAACCCCCAGAGTCATCCACGGGAGCCCCAACATCGAGGTTCTTCGTTCTGCTGCTGTCTGAGAACGCGCGTAAACGATATAGCGCGATCTTCAGAACGCGCGTAAAGGGTATAGCGCAACTATGATCAGAAGGAAGAAGGAGACCCCCCACTTCTGTCCCGCATCAAATTGGTATCAGAGCTTAGGGAACCAGGCTGTTCTCACAGACTGGGTTCTTGAGCTACAAGGTTCGAGGATGAACCTTCCAAAGTGGAGGGGTTTTGATGGGAATCAAGCCAGCTGTCGAGCTGAAGTAAATCGAGCAAGTTGCCAGGCCAAGCATGAAGGCGCTATAGGTCCATAGCGCGATCTTGAAGAAGGCGCTAGCTCTCCCTAGCACGATCACAGGCAGAAACGGGTTGCAGATGGTCCAACTTCTCGGCGCCTAACTCTTCAAAGTCTTCGATGTCTGCTGTCTTCCATGGTTGTAAATCGACGTGTTAGCGTCATTTTGTCTTCCCCTTTCCCTATATATGTATCCCTTTCGTTTGATTAAGGATAATCGAAGCATGAATCTATGAGTGTTCTTGAGTGTAGCCGCATGGCTATCTTCACCAATCTTTGGAAACCCCCTTCATCCATCCCTCTATGGGTGCGAGGCCCAATTCTATTCCTCTGATCCTCTCCCTTTCCCCTTCAATGGAGGACGATCGAAGCCTCGGGTGCATCGGCTCTGAGACGGGGTCGAGTGTGAGGCTCCATTCGGAGCTTCATTCTTCTTCCAACCAACGCTTCCACTTCCCCCACCTCCGCCAAGGATGCTGTTACGATCAGGATGGAGCTCGGCTGCACCGTACCTACGAAGGGTTCGGGTGAGAGGCCCCAGCCAAGCTTCCTCACGGCCTAACAACATCTACGTCCACCTTCCTTCCCTTGCCGCTCACCCCACATCCAACTTCCCAAACGTTATCCTAGCTAGTATTAGGTTGGTTTGATTTCAATTTCAGCATTCCCCATGTGTTCCCCATCGTCCTATGTGTTTCCCCTTGTATTTTGAACCCCCAGAGTCATCCACGAGAGCCCCAACATCGAGGTTCTTCGTTCTGCTGCTGTCTGAGAACGTGTGTAAACGATATAGCGCGATCTTCAGAACGCGCGTAAAGGGTATAGCGCGACTATGATCAGAAGGAAGAAGGAGACCCCCCACTTCAGTCCCGCATCAGCATGTTCGCCTCTTCTGGAGCTCTTTAGGTGCCGGGTTGTAGTGTTGTTGCTGGTCACGTCATCTCTTTAGTCACGTCGTCTCTTTAGTCGCGTCGTCCTATAGAGTCCAAGGTCGCAACAAGTCCGAGTCGAGTCCCGTTCTCGTTCCGCATCACAAAGCCTATCAGCATGTTACCACTAGAGTCTCGAATACAGCCCCCTCCACCGCACATACTTGGATTTCCTTTCGAGGCCCCATCAACATGTAGAGTGAGCCAGTCCACCACCAAGCTGCGAAAGACCAGGATGGGCCTCTTGAGCTCCACCCGAGGATAAAGATGGTAAAGGGCCAGCTTGCTAGCATGAGCTGGAGATAGAGGAAGATGGAAACTCATCTTGGCCAGCGTATATGAGATGGAAGAGATAATACTTCTCTTGATACCACTAGTAGGTACCTTATTATCGAACCTAACAGCACATCTGTGCTTCCAGATACCCCACAGCATGAGGATGACAGCGTAAAACCCAATGAAACTGAGAGGTGATTGCATGTTGGTAACAGTTAAGAAGTTCCAACAGTGGATGGTTATCTGATCACTGAGATTGACCTTGTCACTAATCAACAGTAGGATCCAAGACCACAACTCAGAAGCCAACTCTCTGGTGATGAATAAGTGCTTCAGATCCTCCTGAGCAGGGGAATGGTAGCATCAACATTTGGACACTAAAGGGATCCCACAATCAGGCACCCTACTATCCACTTGCACATCTCGATGGATAATCTTCCAGACAAAGGTAGAAGCCCTGGGAGCAATAGCAGAGTGCCATAATTTAGCCTAGGAGCACCTATTAATCCCGCAGGAGCAAAGGAGACCACAAGCAAAGTTAACCGAGAAGTTCCCTCTGGCTGTACCTGTCCACATGCATACATCAGCCTCACTATTAAGGTGGAGGTTTGGAAGATGATGATCGTAACTAAGCATATTCCAGGCAACATGGTGAGGGTCCATCATAACCTCTCTAACCGAAGCAAGAGGAATATCCTGCGGCCATATAATCTTGCTGGTCAGAACAGAGCGCAAAATAGAGCCACTTCTAGTCCAGTTGTCCCTAAAGAAATCAGTAGCAACACCATTCCCAATGATCCACCGGGTGTTGTGTGATGACCCAGACTCCAGATACTGGGTAAACTTGATACCACTTGGAATCTGCAAGGCCTCCCAAGAGCGGAAAAGCTCCGAAGGGATAGAAAGGTGTGTGAGAGTACATTGAACTTCCAGATATAATAGTAAGCAATTAAATTTCAATGATCAGGATTGCTAAAGTAGCAAAAATAAAATTATTTTTCTATAACAAATTAAAACTAACAAAGTCTAGTCCAAAGGAAGACAAGTACAGTCCAACAGAAAGGGAAACGTACCCTCAAGTCGGGGGAAGCCCGACACTGGCAACGTTGGCAAGAGAACTACCGTACAGCAGAACTCATAGCACGAGGAAGCACGGCTACACCTGAAAAGTCAAGGGTGAGCCTCCTGTCACTAGCTCAGTAGGGATCCCACAGAACCCTACCGGAAACAACGCAAAAGCAAAAGTGCTATGCTAAAGCAAAGCAGTAACAAAGCAGGAGCAGAAGTAACAACAGTGTTAAACTACAATAGTAAAGTAGGAAAAGTAGGAGTAAGAACAGCTAAAAGAAGAGTAAATCCGTAACAAGGAAACACGGCAGCCGATCGAACCACGGCTCTCTAAACTACTGTTGAGTATTGTTGAATCCTTACATGTTTTGATGATGACAACACTATAAGTCTTTGTAATGTTCAGAAATATGTCTTGACTTCAGGTATTTACAAGGACTGTCTTCGTGTTGGTTGGCACTTCGTCATGTTTGTGTATAACACCTCGTGTTGAACTGTTTGTCTTCGTGTCGCTTTAGTTTAAGTACTGTTTTTATTTCCAACACGCCGTATCGTCTTCTCTTACCGCGTGTTGTTTATGTTTACTGTCCTTCAGGTCGTGCGTCTGTGTTGTCTCCTCTACATTGCGTGTCATTTTTCTCTGTAGTGTTTGTTTTGATTCAGTGACACGTCGTGTCATTGATCTTTACTTCGTACTGTTTTCACCATTCTTCGTGATGGTTTTTGATCTGTCTCCGTGTCGTTTCACCACGTGTCAATTACTGTTCTGTCTTCGTGTTGTTTACTGTAGCAGCTCGATTTGTTCTGATGAACTTCGAGTCGTTTCCCAGTAAACCCCGTGTCATTTTGACTCCGTGTCAATGACTGTTTCTATCTTTGTTTTGTCTTCAACACGTGTTAGTTCTGTTCAGTTCGTATCGTTGTCAGTCATTGTTGTTTTCATCGCGTGTCATTTACTGTTGCTCTTCGTGTCGTCTTTCCTTCTCAGGTCTTCGTGTCGTGTTCCTGAAGCTGCTCTAAAAGTTCTGATGAACTTCGAGTAGTTTTCCTGTAGACCTCGAGTCGTTCCTACTTAGTAACCACTTCGTGTCGGTCACTGTTTGTCCACGTATTCGTGTTGATATGTCTTCGTGTTGGTTTTATGTACTCCATGTCGTTTTCACTCCGCGTCAACTTCGTCTTAAGTGTTGTTTCATGTCTTCGTGTTGTTTTCACCTCGTGTCATTTTTCACTTCGTGTCGTTTTTTTCCCTTCTCACGTCTTCGTGTCGTTTTTCACTCCGTGTCGTTTTTGTTTCACTGCATGCAGAACATTGCAGCACTTCGTGTTGCTTTCTGTGCCACCACCTTGTGTCGTTCTCTGTGTAGTGTGTGGTTTTGTCACCACTATATTTCGTGTCGATTGTTTTTCACTTCGTGCTGTTCTTACCGTCTTCGTGTTGGTCCTTCTCACTAGACCTCGTATCGTTCTTGCTTTGACCACACTTTGTATAGTTCTCTTTGAAGTATTATCTCTTTCATAGTGTGTATCTCGTGTCGTTCTCTTCATTAGGTCTGTTCTGTCACAGCATACCTCGTGTCGTTTTCTGTGTGAACCTTGTATCGCTTCTCTCTGTCCTCTAGTTGCATCTCGTGTCATCTTCCTTGTTGTGTTAGCCTTGTTCATTGTATCACAGTTCGTTCACTTCCAACCTCGTGAAGTAGTCACCCTGTGTTGACATTACATACCTCGTGCGCCTTAGCTTTAAATAAGCATGCAGCGAACTCTGATTGACTAATGGTGTTAATCTCATTACAGGTCCGAGGAAGAACATTTCAGACACCTGGGCTGCACGTGATCCAAGACAAGAGGAACAAAATGCAATGAAGGCACGTGGCAAGAAAGTTCTGGATCAAGCGTGGGAGGCACACGCGTCTTGTGCCCTATCCACCTGCTGCTGATGCTATATAAGGAAGCCTTCGTCCACAGATGAAGGTCGATCGAGTTGGCGAGAAGAAAAGCTCATACAGAGAGCCACGATCCAGATAGAAAAAGGATCTGAGCCAAGAAAGAAAAGGCAGTGTTACAGAGAGCTCGATCCAGCAGAAGAAGAAAAAGTGAGAGAGAGAGATAGTGCTTGTGTGAAAGAGGAAGAGAGTGTAAGAGAAAGAAAGAGAGATAGAGAGTGAGTGAGAGAGCTCGTGGAGAAGAAGAAAGAAGTTTACCTGAAGATCTGTCTTCACTGGACCGTGGATCAGATCCAGGCCAGTCAGCTCTGTTAGGAGCCAAATTGTGCATTTCGTGTTTCAGCTTCTGTTTGCTGAAGTTATTTTCGTTTATTATTTTTTTTTTCCTTTGTTTTCTGGTTTGCTGTGTTTCCGATACTCTGTAGAGTGGTCGGGGTTCCTCCTGTGGATCAGGAGAAGGGAGATCTGATCTCCGGTTGCAAGTAGCTGGGAGCTACTTGTGGGTTCCCTCCGGCTTGGAGGAAGGGAGACTTGTCTCCGGTTCTGGGCTTGTGGATTCAAGTCCAGAGGTTCCCTCCAGTTTGGAGGAAGAGGGGAGGTTGTTCCCCTGGTCAAGCTGTGTGGCAGCAACTGTTTGCAGACTGAGTCTGCTTGGTTCTAGCGTTCGCTAGTGAAGCCTCACTCCGGTTGGGAGTGAGGGGTGGATGTAGGTCTGAAGGACCGAACCACCTAAAAATCTATTGAGCAGTGGCTTGATTGTCTGGTTTGCTTCCGCTAGATGCTTGAATAGGTGCGCTCAATGTGATTGTATTTGAGTTGAATAGAATTGGTTCCATTCTGTTTCCTTATCTAGCATCCGGTTTTTAAATTTAATCCATTATTCGTAAAAGGATTCATTCACCCCCCCTCTGTATCCGGGCCAAGCACCCTAACAGTTGGTATCAGAGCGGGTGTCTGCTTACAAGGTCCAGCGACCTGCAGATCGATCTTGCAATCTTAGGTGCTTATTTCTTTTTAGTGCTTCAATATTCTTGTGCGTTAATATGTGTGTTCTCATGGCCCATCCACCGATCTTCAGTGGTACGCATTTTGATGCATGGTTCGCTGTTTTGAAGAGTTATGTTAAATCTGTGAATCCAGACCTGTGGAAAGTAATTTCACATGGTCCTCATGAACTACCTAAGAAAAAGTCCAAATGGACTGACAGTCACAAATCCATGCATGAAGAAAATCAGATAGCAATAAATTTAATGAAGGCAGCTACTGATAGAGCCTTTCATTCATGTTTCTTTGAATCCAGTTCTGCTAAAGATATTTTAGATGCACTGAAGCGAACTCAGGAGATAGATGTGGACAGATGCATGATGGCCAACAGAAGAAATCAAAGTGCCAGCGATCAAGGCAGCAATCAAACTAAAGAAGATGATGATGATGAGGTAAATATCTTCGAGAATTTCTCTCTAGAAGATTGGGAGAATGCATATGCTGAATTATTTGAATCTCATAAACTGTTAAGAAAATAGTATAAAAAGTTGAAAAAGAGTATTCGGGTAGATAGTTCTAGCTCTCCATGTAAAAATTGTTCAAGTACGAAGAAATCTCATGATGCATGTCTGTCTGATAATCATATGTATAAAAACCAGAATGCAGAACTGAAGAAGGAACTTGAATGTGTTCACTCTGAGCTGAACAATTTAAAATCTGAAGATGACTTCCTCAGAAAGCTCTCTAAAGAAAATGATGAACAACTAAAGAAACTTAAACGAGAGAATGAGTTGCTGATTGAAAAATTTAATGCCATAAAATCTGTGAACATAGAATTACAGAAAGATTTTGAAAAACAACAAAAGGATTTGAGGGAGTTTGAAGCTAGGAGAGAAACCATGGTTAACTCAGAAGATCAGCTTCTAATAAATGAGTTAATTCAAAATGATAAGCTTAAAGAAGAAGTTGAAAAATTAAAACTGTTAAACAGTGCCATGTCTGAAAGACTTCTCACATTGGAAAAAGGGAAAGCTATCTGTACAAACGAGACTGAAGAGGTAGATGAGCTAAGAAAGGAAATTGAAGAATACAAAACAGCTAACAAGGTTTTGAATGAAGCTGTCAATTGTAGTGAACAAGAGATCACTAGTTATGAAATACACATTGCATCTCTTGAAAATGAAATTCAGGATTTGAAAGCTTCCTTGTCTAAATTTGTTGATGGGCAGAAAAACATAGACAAGCTGCTAGGTGTAAAAGTCAATGTCAAAAAGGAAGGGTTGGGCTACAATAATCTCAATAAGAAGGCCTTGCAGAACAAAGTAATGACATCCTTTGTAAATACTTCAAATGTAGCCACTACATCAAAAGACAAACAGCCCATTGTTCAGAAAATTCTGGGAATAAAGATTAATTCTAACAAGGAAGGACTGGGTTACAGTCCAGTCATGAGGAAGGATGATGGAGTCAACCTGAAAACTGTCTTTGTCAAATCCTCTGAACAGGAAAAACCTTCTATCTCATCTCCACCTCCGTACAAGGCTAAGAGAACAGAAAAACAAAATAAAAATCATAAGACATCAAAAATTCAAAGGAACAATCTGCATGCTAAGAACTCATCAGATAAATGCCATGTTTTAAAGAAATCAAGTGGCTCATGTCATTATTGTGGTAAGTATGGACATCTTATGAGTAACTGTTTTGTGATGGAAAAAGATGACAACAAGCATGTTAGAAAATCTGTGTCTGGTCAGAAAAGGAATGTCAAATGTTCTAATTATGATAAAGTAGGACACACTACTGCTCATTGTTGGTTTGCAAGTAGTAAGGAAAAATCATGCTCATATTATACAAAACACTTTGCAAATCTGCATGTCTTTAAGAAGAACCAGCACATTATATGTTTTAATTGCAACAAAATTGGTCACAAGGCCTCTGAATGCTGGTCAGGTTCCTTTAGAAGAAATTCTCTCGTTTGCTCTCACTGTAGAAAGCATGGCCACACAGTCAAGGACTGTTGGCATATTCAGGGTAGAAATGTGAATCTCAAACATGCCAAATTCCCTGTAAAAGAATCAACAAAACCTTCATGTCATCACTGTGGGAAGTCAGGTCACAGGGCTGCAACCTGTTGGCCGGCAGGATATCAAAACCAAACCAGTTTTGGTAAACAGAAATTTTACCCTGTTAACAGAAAATCTCATGTGTATGCACATAGAATTCATGCTAATAAAAATGTGTATAAATCAGATCAGAAAACCACTCCTGGAAATGTGCTGAGAAAACTTGCTAAACATAATAATGTCATGTCAGGACCTAAGACCTCTTGGGTACCTGTTTGTGCAAAATAAACCTTGTTTTGCAGGTGTGCCTTGGGACTGGAATAAAAGGGGTAATGATCCAAGGCACTCAAGAAGAAAACCCCATTCTCACATTGTTCAGGTAATCTCTCTACATGTCTCATTTTGAAACCTATTGCATATCTGGTTTGATGTACTCTTGCTTATCCTGCTCTTAGTTTCATTTAGTGCATGCATATTGAATCTGCTCTTGCATATTCATTCACCATCTGCAAGTTGCATTATTTCCTCAACATGCACTCTGAAAAATTCATGGAAATCTGAATTGCTGATAGGATTGTTAAGTTTACCCTGTTATTCATGACCTCTATGGTATATCAAATGGTAATCTACCCAAGGCAGGGAAATCTATCCGGAGGTCCTTACTATGTGTGAGGTGGTCTCTGAGACCAAATGCTCCGCCTAGTACCATAAGTCATTTGGTTGATCAGGGGAGCCAGTATGTGCATGATTCACATCTCACATGTTTAACCGTCTTGGCAAACACTGCATTCAATAAAAAATTAATACCTCCAAGAGTCGTGTGTGAGATGTCCTTGAGTGGGCTGAAAAGGAGCTTGTCAGGCCATTTGGTTTCTGAGGGCCGATGCAGTTTATGTGGTATTAAGATCTGTCATCTCATGAGGTTGCAGCTTGCTGCTCAAGAGCTTCTCTGGATGTGAGACAGAACCTCCTCAAGAATTCTATATTTGGATGTGTCCTTAGTGCCTAATGTCTTGAGTGATCTCTCACTTGTTGGCTTGCTGATAGGAGTGCTGCTCATCTCATTTTATCTCTAACCTATCACTCTTGGTTCAGATTCTCTCTCGAAGAAATTGTGGTTTCAGTCTTCTTGCTCTTATCAAATAAGATCTGTATACCTTAAACCACCCTATATCAAGTGTAACAATCTACACCCGTTGATAAAGAACTTCAATGTTTGGGGGTTATATTTGGTCCTTGATCCTTCTAAGCTATCTCAAGTGTTGATCAACATTTTATAAAACTTTCTGTTAAATGAGAAAAACTTATTGAGGATCTCGACTTACCTGAAACTTATGTGAAAAGAGCTCTGAGTTAAAAAAAAAAAAAAAATGAATGAGAAGTGCTACCAGGGAATATGCCATTATTTGTGGCAGAGCAATGGTTTTTGTGGAGAAATAGACACTCTAGATCAATGAAGTCCAGAGTATCTGTCATGATACAATTAGCTATCTCTGTGTAGAAATGTTAAAATAAAAAAAAAAGGAAGGGGAAAAAGTCCTCAAAGAAAAATATCTTTGGCATAAAGGTAGTTCGTCCTGAGTAACCAGGATTTCTGGTGTCTGATAAACATGTCTCCTTGTGTAAAAAAGGGACTATACTACCTTGTGTTCAACAAATTGGTTGACTCTGTATGCCTTCTCGTCCATTAAATGAAGAAATGATTTCTGCTTGACATTAATGTGTTATTTCGTTGCTTGACAAACATAAGGTGCAATTTAATCGTGTCTCTCTCTAGGTTAAGCAACTTTAACAGCTAATTTTGTGATTATGCTGATTTAATATCTTGAGTTAACTGACCTTGGTTTTTGGAAGAATATAACCCGTCCACATATTGAAGGGCTAACTTAATATGGTGTAGCTGCGTTACATCAGAACTAAGGGTATTTTGGGTATTTACAGAAATAAGTGTGATAAGAGTAAAAAGCTACTCGACAATACCTTTTGTTTTGTTCACACGTCTTCAACCTCAAACCCTTATTTCCCCTTGTCGATTCCTATTCATCCTCGTGCCGCTCCACCTTGAGCGTCTTCTTCAAACCTATCTCCATCTCTTCCCGCTCACCTTCTTCCCCCCACAGAGGTCCATTCCTCTCTTCAGTCTAGCATCGCGTCCAACAGCAGCCTGCAAGAGAGAGTTGATACTCTGAAAGTTCCGACAGATGGATCAGCAAAGGTCAGCAGCTCCGGGTGACAGGAAGAGGAAGGGAAAAGAAATAGTTGAAGAGCCTTCATCTAAACAACAGAGATGTGTTGAGCCAGAACCTGCTGCGGCAGTATCTTCAGAACAAGGTACCAGGATTTCTGAGTCAACCGTATCCTTAGAAAGTGGGAAAATCATCCCTCCTAGATTAATAGATTTCGGAGATGAAACTTTGATCTCGAAGTTCCCAGAACTGTTAAGAATCTTTGAGTTTCAGGAGTGGAGAGACTTCTTAGAAAATCACCGTGTCTATTACCCTAGGCCGGTAATGGAATTTTATAATAACTTGTCTTTGAGCCGAGACAAGTCTGCCTTATTATCATCTGTTAAAGGGGTCGAGTTAACTGTTACATGTGAGTCCCTCCATAAAGCCCTCGGTGTTCCAGATAAAGGGGAGGTAGAGGGAAGCTTTCGATATAGTCTCCATGAAGCTTTCTCAGTCATTACTGATAAACCCAGTAATATTCATGATAAGGGGCAGTTAAAGCTAAAAGCTTATCAGACATCGTCATTTCCTCCTCTTCACAAGCTCCTTCAGAATGTCATCGCTTCCATTATCACTCCACAGACAGGGGCTAGAGGAAGAATTACAGACACACAGAGATTTCTACTGTTTTGTCTGATTCAAAATGTAAAGATTTGTCTGCCAGAGATTATTTTTTCGGTCATGAAGGGATGCATTGGATCCAAGAGACATCTTCCCTATGCCGCCCATCTGACTGAGATATTCAAGCACTCTGAGATTTGCTTGGATGGAGAGCCCGCATCAGAAGTGAAGGCCAGAAACATTTTTAATATGAACTTTGTTTCAGTATTCTTGGGGTTAGAGGACTCCTCTATGGTGGGACAAGCTAAGGTCCAAAAGGCCAGGGAATCACAATCTCAGGGGGAGCATTTAGAAGAATTTCAAGTCTTAGCCCAAGCTGGTGAGCAATTGGTTTCTGAGACTGCTCAACAGGAAACACCAGCTGAACCACCAGTGTCTACCTTGCCAGCTGCACCCATCGAAGTACCATTCTCATTTCAGAGGCTAGTTGAGGCTGCATCTGAGGACATCAGATTGTCTGACGAAAGCATTCAGACAGATCTAGATGCAACTATTGCTGGACTATTTGATTCTTTTGGGAAGACATCTGAAGAGGTAATAGTGCCTGAAGAACAGCCAGCTAAAGAGCAAGACAGTACTGATCAAGATCTTGCTGCTTTTGTTAATGAAATTTTAAGAGAAACTGTTGAGCGAAGCTTGGAGGAGGCTACCAACTTGGTCGTATCTGAAAGTCTTGAGCAGGCCTTAGTTGGCAGCCCTGCAGATCAGGAACTCATGGAAGATAGAGAAAAGGTTCCTGTCATAGAACTACATACAGAATCTTCAAGTGAAGAAGAGGAACCTGAAGATATATTCCCTCAGAAAGAAACTCAAGCTGAAGATGAAGTTCAGGTCCCAGCTGAGAGCAGTCAAATGCCAGTACAAGAGGAAGCAGCTGAGAGAACTGCACCTGGCAGTGAATTTTTTGGTACACCTCTAGGTCCACCTAGACTCTTATCTGCACAGGCACCCAACATTGAATCTGCTCGGGCGCCCAACATTGAAGAGCTTCTCATAAACCTGACTCAGCAGATGCACAAGCAAGATAAGAAATTAGATGACCTGCTCACATATGTCTCCCTCAACATAAATCAGGTACATTCCAGGCTATTGAAGCTCGAGATATCCCTCCTCACTGAATGGAAACGATTCCTTCTCAACAAAAAGGCTTCAGATGATGCCAACAGATCCCTGATGCAAGGGTTGCAGGAGGTGTGTTCAAAGATAGCTAAAGCACTGAGTGAGTTGCAAGATGTTCAAATCTCTTCCTTCAAAATGTCTTCCACCATTATAGATCACTGCTATGAGATCAGAACATCTTTAGAAATTTTGAAGAAGTCATCCAGTGTCCTAGGTCCAGGTATTCAGCAGGTCTATGATAAATTGGCCGCCTTCTTAACAGAAATGACACTTCTGACTGACAGATATGAAACTGTCAATGTTCGCCAAGAAGACATCATTTCTGAAGTGGCACAGGTCAGAAGCTCTGTGGTATATTGGCTAGCTGAACTGTCAAATGACCTAAAGGAATTTCAGTCTATCTTGGGTTCAGCACCTGGTCAAGCTTCTTCCAGCAGAACTCCACCTCAAGAACATACTTCTGCTTCTCCAAGGGGGAGACCACCTCATGGCAGGCCACGTGGCCCTTCTAGCAGACAAGCCAGATATTTTTCTTGAACAGACTATGCTCTGTATCTTTGTGACCATTTTGAGGCTTTCTCTATCACACTCTTGGACTTATTAATTAAAACTCATATCATTTGCATTCTTATTGTTTCATTTTTTTTGATGGTGTCAAAGGGGGAGAAATCAGGCTCGTTGAGAATGTTTAATGTGTTTTTCTCTGCAAAGACTCAAGACTCATAGTGTTGCCATCCATCAAAAAGGGGGAGATTGTTGAGTATTGTTGAATCCTTACATGTTTTGATGATGACAACACTATAAGTCTTTGTAATGTTCAGAAATATGTCTTGACTTCAGGTATTTACAAGGACTGTCTTCGTGTTGGTTGGCACTTCGTCATGTTTGTGTATAACACCTCGTGTTGAACTGTTTGTCTTCGTGTCGCTTTAGTTTAAGTACTGTTTTTATTTCCAACACGCCGTATCGTCTTCTCTTACCGCGTGTTGTTTATGTTTACTGTCCTTCAGGTCGTGCGTCTGTGTTGTCTCCTCTACATTGCGTGTCATTTTTCTCTGTAGTGTTTGTTTTGATTCAGTGACACGTCGTGTCATTGATCTTTACTTCGTACTGTTTTCACCATTCTTCGTGATGGTTTTTGATCTGTCTCCGTGTCGTTTCACCACGTGTCAATTACTGTTCTGTCTTCGTGTTGTTTACTGTAGCAGCTCGATTTGTTCTGATGAACTTCGAGTCGTTTCCCAGTAAACCCCGTGTCATTTTGACTCCGTGTCAATGACTGTTTCTATCTTTGTTTTGTCTTCAACACGTGTTAGTTCTGTTCAGTTCGTATCGTTGTCAGTCATTGTTGTTTTCATCGCGTGTCATTTACTGTTGCTCTTCGTGTCGTCTTTCCTTCTCAGGTCTTCGTGTCGTGTTCCTGAAGCTGCTCTAAAAGTTCTGATGAACTTCGAGTAGTTTTCCTGTAGACCTCGAGTCGTTCCTACTTAGTAACCACTTCGTGTCGGTCACTGTTTGTCCACGTATTCGTGTTGATATGTCTTCGTGTTGGTTTTATGTACTCCATGTCGTTTTCACTCCGCGTCAACTTCGTCTTAAGTGTTGTTTCATGTCTTCGTGTTGTTTTCACCTCGTGTCGCTTTTCACTTCGTGTCGTTTTTTTTCCCTTCTCACGTCTTCGTGTCGTTTTTCACTCCGTGTCGTTTTTGTTTCACTGCGTGCAGAACATTGCAGCACTTCGTGTTGCTTTCTGTGCCACCACCTTGTGTCGTTCTCTGTGTAGTGTGTGGTTTTGTCACCACTATATTTCGTGTCGATTGTTTTTCACTTCGTGCTGTTCTTACCGTCTTCGTGTTGGTCCTTCTCACTAGACCTCGTATCGTTCTTGCTTTGACCACACTTTGTATAGTTCTCTTTGAAGTATTATCTCTTTCATAGTGTGTATCTCGTGTCGTTCTCTTCATTAGGTCTGTTCTGTCACAGCATACCTCGTGTCGTTTTCTGTGTGAACCTTGTGTCGCTTCTCTCTGTCCTCTAGTTGCATCTCGTGTCATCTTCCTTGTTGTGTTAGCCTTGTTCATTGTATCACAGTTCGTTCACTTCCAACCTCGTGAAGTAGTCACCCTGTGTTGACATTACATACCTCGTGCGCCTTAGCTTTAAATAAGCATGCAGCGAACTCTGATTGACTAATGGTGTTAATCTCATTACAGGTCTGAGGAAGAACATTTCAGACACCTGGGCTGCACGTGATCCAAGACAAGAGGAACAAAATGCAATGAAGGCACGTGGCAAGAAAGTTCTGGATCAAGCGTGGGAGGCACACGCGTCTTGTGCCCTATCCACCTGCTGCTGATGCTATATAAGGAAGCCTTCGTCCACAGATGAAGGTCGATCGAGTTGGCGAGAAGAAAAGCTCATACAGAGAGCCACGATCCAGATAGAAAAAGGATCTGAGCCAAGAAAGAAAAGGCAGTGTTACAGAGAGCTCGATCCAGCAGAAGAAGAAAAAGTGAGAGAGAGAGATAGTGCTTGTGTGAAAGAGGAAGAGAGTGTAAGAGAAAGAAAGAGAGATAGAGAGTGAGTGAGAGAGCTCGTGGAGAAGAAGAAAGAAGTTTACCTGAAGATCTGTCTTCACTGGACCGTGGATCAGATCCAGGCCAGTCAGCTCTGTTAGGAGCCAAATTGTGCATTTCGTGTTTCAGCTTCTGTTTGCTGAAGTTATTTTCGTTTATTGTTTTTTTTTCCTTTGTTTTCTGGTTTGCTGTGTTTCCGATACTCTGTAGAGTGGTCGGGGTTCCTCCTGTGGATCAGGAGAAGGGAGATCTGATCTCCGGTTGCAAGTAGCTGGGAGCTACTTGTGGGTTCCCTCCGGCTTGGAGGAAGGGAGACTTGTCTCCGGTTCTGGGCTTGTGGATTCAAGTCCAGAGGTTCCCTCCGGTTTGGAGGAAGAGGGGAGGTTGTTCCCCTGGTCAAGCTGTGTGGCAGCAACTGTTTGCAGACTGAGTCTGCTTGGTTCTAGCGTTCGCTAGTGAAGCCTCACTCCGGTTGGGAGTGAGGGGTGGATGTAGGTCTGAAGGACCGAACCACCTAAAAATCTATTGAGCAGTGGCTTGATTGTCTGGTTTGCTTCCGCTAGATGCTTGAATAGGTGCGCTCAATGTGATTGTATTTGAGTTGAATAGAATTGGTTCCATTCTGTTTCCTTATCTAGCATCCGGTTTTTAAATTTAATCCATTATTCGTAAAAGGATTCATTCACCCCCCCTCTGTATCCGGGCCAAGCACCCTAACAACTACTCCAAACTACAACAGAAAGGCGAACCCCGATCTCACAAAGTCGGGCGTTACCGATCCATCGTCAAATCCTGAAACCCTATTGTGAAAAGCCTAAGCCTACCAAAATAGGCAAAAGCCTACCAAAGACCTACACAGTCAAAGGCACAAACATACACGAGCGCACCGTCGTGTACGCTACACAAGACTAGACCTCGAGTGAAGCCACGTACAGGCTACTCAGAAACCAGTCACGAAAACACAAGCCACAAGAGTCATGCGTCAAGTGACAGAAGCACCTCCTCACTAGAAGAACAGCCAGATGTGTCCACTGACGTCTTACACTGCGCCTCAGGCATCTCGTACTCGCCTAAAACGGTGGTAACTGAGACACTCACAAAGAACCAAGTACAAGGAACAAGCGTACCAAGTACAAGGAACAACAGTACCACAGAAACAAGTGACTAGTTAGGGTCACGCCCGTCGGCGCTCGTCCAAACGCCCCTGACCACATGTGCACACACAAGCTCAATGTCTTGAGCCAGGCCCTTAGGTAGTTTCCCCCCAGTAGGACGCTACCGCAATGCAAGGGGGCCCACGAAAACTAGCCTACCAATCATATATCAGGAACTCGCCCCACCACCACTCCCAGGTGGGCCGACACACAGGAAAGTGTCGTCAGGCTACGACTAGTGGAGGCTCGACACAGAGACTTCGAAACATCAGTGTTGAAGTACAGACAGGCTAAGATGCACTGTCACACGTACTATGAAACACTAAGCACAAGACATAAGGCAGAACACCAAACTGCCATCGGACTCAGGACAGACAACTAGACCTGCTGACACAACGATCCTTGAGTCTCACGACTCGGGTCAAGATCATCGCAAAAAAGTGATAACATGCCGCCAATCAGCCTAATCCCTATGCCAAAGCACGGTAAAACACTTATAAAGGAAATGGCACAAGATCGCCGGATCCACACATCCGCATAACATGAATCACGGAGACCTGAGGGATTACCAAGACCCTCAAGGCACATAGACATGTAAACCGAGGTAAGACAATGCCTCAAGGCATCCAAAACCATGTCTCGATCCGTATAGGATCACCGACACATTCATAGGTCACATGTCAACCACTGGATCACACCAGGTTGACCAGAAACCAATAATGACTATAAAGCAATACAAAATACCACTCGATATAATGGCACTCCTGGCCACCCTACAACTTGGTCATAGCCCTCATAGGATATCCAATACATCCACAAGACAACGGACAAACCACTAGGTCAAGCCAAGACAATTGGAGGCCAAAACATCAGGAAAACAGAACTCTAGGAAGGAAATGGTCACATGCCAGACCGCTAGGCAAACCAAGCGGTCAGCCAAAGGACCGCTACCCTCACATAGAGAACACAGACACCGCGTGGTCATGAAAGGGCCGCACCAAGATAAAAATTGTCTATACATAGGCCGTCTCACTGAACTATGTGGTCAAGGATATGGCCGCTACACTCAGAGACTGAAGCGAACAAAACTACAAAAACATAAGGAGCATGCAGTTTATCGAAGGGCCGCAAGATGACTGTAGCGGTCATTCACCTTGCCGCATAACCCAGTCAACCCCGAACCGACTTAACCAGTCAAACCAGCAAACGGTCTATCTCGAACCATTTCACCGAGCCTAGCGGCCTCCCAAAGGGCCGCCAAGGACACCATGCGGTCAGAGCTAGACTGCTAGCCCAAACTGACTTAAAACCGTTGAACTGACATAAACGAAGCTTAGTGGTCATCTCACAGACCGCCACAGCCAGCTTTGCGGACTATCGTACGACCGCTTAGCTAAACCGACATACACACCCAGCCTAGCGGTCTCCAAGGGACCGCTTGACAGAGCTTAGCGGTCCTCCAATGGGCCGCAAGCAAAGGAAAATGGTCTATCGCATGACTGCTAAGACCATAAGCGACTTAAACCGACAAAGAACCAAAACGGTCACCCCAGGACCGCTTAAGAGATATAAACGGTCACTGGTAAGATCGCCAAGGCGTTACGGCGGGAAAACTATAGGAAGGGCCAAAACCTGACCTTTCCACACCTCGTTCGCTCTTAAACGAAAGGAAAACAATCCTAATGACCATATAAACCTTCCACAGTCCGGAAGGGATCCAAACCACGCTAAAACAACAAGAAACAGGCGATTCCAACGAATCGACCCAAAATGAGTCACATGAGTTCCCGGGCTCATATCGGTCCCAAATGACAACCAATGGCAATGAAACTAGTGGAAATGAAATGTTGACATGCTAGGGGTTCAATTAACACTGACTAGGCTAGAAACCGTCGCCGAAAGATGTGAACTCGTCTGACACCCCCCAAAGTATGCTTTACCCAAAATGAAGCAAAACCCACTCGTATACGCACGGTTCGGCTCCAAATCGCGAGGGAACGTAGAAGAGAAGTAGAGCATCTGTCCCCTTACCTCCATCGAAGTTCTCGCGCGCTGAAACGACTAAACCACTCCGAAAACCATCACACGAACCCGAACACGATGGCTTTGAATCCACCGAGAGATCGCGCCAATGCCACGCTCCATCCTTCACACCGACACGCTCCACGATAACTCCATGACGTTCCTGCCTCGCCCACCTCGCCATGGTCACGCGCCCCGCGGAGAGAGGAGAGAGAACGAGAGGGAGAGAGTGAACGGTGGTGAGGAGAGAGGAGAGAGAGAGGGTTAAAAGAAAAGGAAAATAAGAATTTCTTAATTTTCGTGAAATCCAATTTTTGGCCCGAAAATGCACTAATTCAGAAAATTACGAAAAAATAGTCTAAGCGATCCTCGGAAAGAGCACAATGCAACTGTAGCGTCCTCGAGTCGATGAATTCAATAATAAACTCTCCACTGGGTTCTGTAACTTATATGAGAGAAAAACCCGCGTGGATCGTAAAACACAACTCAGGACCCAAAAAAGCGATCTGAAAGCTCTTCGATAAAAGATCCAAAAGACCTAAGGCATTACATGTTGCTTATGATTAGATTCTTCACCTGTTGATAGGCTTCAGAGGGCATGCCAGTAGGGAAAGGCTTAGTGCCGTCAAAGAAATGGGTTTTAATGAACCTCTGTCGGGCATATTTTGACCATAGAGAGGATCCGTGGATGATGTTCCACAGGGCTTTAGCCGCCAGATAAATCTGGACCCAATGTAAATCCCTGATGCCAAGACCCCCTTCAACCCGGGGCTTTTGAACATCCTTCCATGCAACCCAATGCCGACGTCTCATACCTTCAGCTCCCTACCGTAGATGGATTAATCTACCCCGCGCCCCTTAACTAACCATGCATGTATATGAAGCAATCATAGAAGTATGAACAAGGGGGTAATGAATAGAAGAACTGACCGTGATCGCCACCAAGGATTAACAACGCCAAAGGATGAAGAAGTGTAATGAACAGCGCCGTGTACCTTGGAAAGAAAACTTGATCGTGCTTGCCAAACGAGGTGCGCGGAACTTTGTGGATTCAAACCTCCTCTCCTTTCAGCCGGCTAGAGGAAAAGGGCCTCACGTTGTATTTATGCTCTCCTGCAAAACAAAGCCAAAATAAGGACAAAAAATCCATTAGAACATGCATGTGTAGCATCAATCCCGCAGTGATAAAATAGGGGTAGAAATTGAGGGCAAACTCACCGAGGGGAGGTTTTTAACCCCTGTGGAAGGGTGAAAATAATAGGTGTGTGTATTGTGCATGCATGAGATTTGAAATCACAAGATTTGATTGAGATAATAGAGAGAAAATAATGATGCAAAACGGGGAAAAACGCATATGTAGCAGAAAAGTGCAGAAAATTGTGATGATTTGTAATTTTAAGAGGAAGAGAACTAAGAATATAGATCATGAAATCAAGCCCAGAAGGATGCAATGGAAAGCTAATACTTCCCTCTTCAAGCCAAGGTTGAAGTTGTGAGTTGGAATTACAGCATGGATTCACCCCGAACCAAGAAAGATCCCCCCCGCTGCGACTACGAACTGGGCAGTTTTTATAGAGTTTTACAAGAAAGCCACATCTTCTTATCACGATTCCCGGAGATATAGTCCAAGATAAATCAAGTTATCTAGATCAAACTCGAGATAATACTAAGGATAAGAGATAGGAACAAACGGGGATCAATTCGGAGGAGGATTCTAGAAGATTTGGCTCTTGGAAGGTAGCCCCGTCGCACTAGAAAATAGAGTTTTAGTTGTACCAGGAGGCTTAAATCCCGATCTTGTGACCCAGATCTCGAGAGATATAGCTAATAAAAAATTGATTTCTATGAACCAAATTTAAGATAATACAAAGGGCTAGAGTAGAAAAAAATGGGGATCAATTTGGATAAGAATTGAAGTAGTTATGGCCTCTGCAAGATAGGCTCGCCGCGTAGTTTTCGGGGTAGAGTCCAGCATAAATTAGACTCTCTGCTGTGTGTAACGGTCTATCGTCGGACCGCCACATTGCTATGATGGTCTAGGGTAGGACCGCCACGCTCTAGGGGTTGAACGGGGTGATTTCGGGCAAGTTTGGGTGTGACGCACCTATGCTAGACCGCCACATGTGCTCTGACGGTCTTACGATAGACCGCTACATGTGCTGTGACGCACCTACACTAGACATTCACACCGATGAAGGAAAATTCTGGGTAGACTACGCGCGACTTTGGAAATTGAAGTGTATATCTCAAACGGAGCAGAACTAGTGAAAGTGGTAGATGAAGAAATTGTAGATAACGGAGAGAGGAACAACTTTTATGAAGAGAGCAAGTTGAGAAAAGGATCAGAAAAGAGAGAAAATGGTGCTAGAATAGAGAAGAAAATTTTGGGACATAGGTGAACAGCACAGCATGCCGGAAAATTACGAATAGCTCACAAAAGGGGTAGAACTGGCCAACGGTGTAGAATAATAAATTGTAGATCGTTGAAAGAGGAACAACTTTGGTGAAGACAACTTTTTGAATAGAGGGACAGAAGGAGATGAAAAAAGGCCACTTTCAGGACTGCGCAGTGGGAGAGAGCCGATTACTTGAGGGAAGCCGGCCTAAATGGGCCGAAAGTCAACTTAGAAGCCAGAAGTTGATAAAATAAGCTCCAGGGCTCTAGGAAATCATGAACTCTAGGGCTCAAAGGGAATGTAACAATGAAAATTGGCTCGAAATTCATCCAAGGAAGGCTCCAAAATAATGGGTAATTCGGGACATCAAAAATGATGAATAAGAGAAATGACGCAACTTGTGGGCTAAAAACGGGTGTCAACAGATGTCCCTCCTTGATGTCCGCTTTGCAAGGGAACGAGCGAAAGTGACGCAGAGGTAAAATGGAAAGGAGATGGAGCAAAAGCGATAGCGACGTGAAATGGAGATGAAGTAGAGATGAAGCGGAGAGAACTGAAAAGCGGGCATCAAGGCAAAAAGACACCCGTCACAACCAACAAGCGACAGGAATTCTCCCGAAAACGCCGAACTAACCACAAGGAATGATTGACAAGGATGAGACATGTCTGGAGAACTAAGGGAAAGGAAACACGACCAACCTCATCGGGGACACAATCCACAGACAATGAGGGGATCGGAAAGAACACAACGTAAGAGCTAGAAAAAGGAAGATAAGATTGAGATAAAATCCAGACAGGAATCACGCTGGCCAACCGGACCAAGCAGGAAGATCATAAAAATTGTTTGAATTCAGAGTGGAATGAAGAATCTCTTACCCAAGAGAACTGAGGTGCAATCAACCATTATTGAGGAGAAATCATTGAGAGAATTTCGAGACGTGAGTGCTCAAAATGACATGATGCATGCTGGGCTAAAATAAAGAAATCATCAAAATGAATGCAAAGAAAGGATAAAATAGAAAGTACTCAAGGATACTATTGCTAGATTGAGTCAGGACGGGGTCAAGAGTCTTCTTGCAATCACGGCGTGTGAGACAGAGTCCGTCGTCCCCCACCCGACTCAACCGAGTGGCTTATCCAACGATTAACCGTATGCTCCTAGATCATCATTATTTTTGTTAAAGGGGAACATCAGATCCTAGAACACACGGGCAACCAGTCGGTCCTTGAGAGGCTATAATAACGTAGATACCATATAGTAATGCAACAATGAGCAGGGATAGAGAGCCATACCTGACTTACCTATCAAGCGAAACGGCATCTTTTTGGATTTTCCAGATTTTTTTTAATTTTTATGGATTTTCAAATAAGACAACAACAATATGAATGACCATGATAAATAAGCATGAACGAAAGACAGCATAACACAACGATTAACTGAACGACCGACAACACAACATAACATAACGATCAAACGAATGGAAAACAACACAACAAGACGAACAAGCACATATGCAATGACATGAACAAACCACACGTATGCAAGATGAACGTGGGGGACAAGACAACAATGCAGTGAGACAACACACGGTTGGGACAAGAACATGAGGGATGGCCACATGGTTGGGACAACACACGAGATATAGAAGGACGACTACCAACATATGCAAGACAACTAACAACACGTGGTGAAGAACAAAATAACATGTGTGGGACAACACGGTGGGACATAGACACGGTGAGACAAGGACACGGTGGGACAAGGGACAAATATGTCCTTCAATCAACACCCAAGATCAGAATGAAGCAGAACCGCCAGGTTCATAATCGTGAGGTAAAGTCCTCTCATATAGATATAATCATTGCAAACAAAAGCTGAGAAGGACATTGTTGTGACCCCTCTATGTTGATGATGTTGACACTTGCTTTATTTCATTGGCAACACCATTGTTTTGATTGATTGGCAACTATTTTTTTGATTTGATGAAATTGCTCTATCATATTGACTATGTGTTCTTTGCATTTAAGATACTGCTGTCTGCATTTCTTACTGTCATGAGTCTATACATCGTCCATTTTGGATAAGGTACACACACTGCATTTCAATTGAGTTGGTTAAGTGTGTACAGCGTCGACGCATCATGTTACAGCGTCAACGCACTTCATTGGATGTGTGTACAGCATCAACTCGTTAAGTGTGTACAGCGTCAACGCATCATGTTACAGCGTCAACGCACTTCATTGGAAGTGTGTATTGAACCTCAGAGTCTATACATTGGTCTGTCAGCAAGTCTGAACATCGTCCGTCTTTGTTAGCGTCTTAGGCATTGGGCTAAGTCTGTACAGCATTCAGTGTCTAGAGCTTCATAAAGTCTCTACGTTGGAAGTATGTACAACGGACTGTTCATGCATCCATCTTCAAAGTCCATACATTGGACTGTTGCACGCATCATTGAAGTCTATACACTGGTCCCTCTCTCCAGTCTATACATTCGACTGCATCCACAAAGTCTGTACAACATCTGCATTGTCTCGCTCACTCTTGCCAAAGTCTGAACATCCATAAAGTCTTTCATCGTCTCACTTTGCGTCTCAGTTTGCAAAGTCTATTCATTCGCTGCAGAGATCACTGTCAAGTCTATACATTGGTCCGTCTCTTACAGTGTCTCATCTGGTCAAAGTCAACACATCACTTGAAGGCTTCTGCATCAAGTCTATACATCGACTGTCTTGCTTTAGCTTAAGTCTGTACAGAGTCAGCGTCTCGTTGACCGTCTCTTGCTGTGTCTCACGAAGCATTTCATTTAGCAAGTATGTATAGTTGACCGTCTCAGGCAGCGTCTCTTTGTGCGTCTCTTTTAAGTCCATACAACGCTTCAGACTAAAGCCTGTACATCGGACAGTGTTTAGGCGAAGTCTATACATCCGTCCATATAGTGTCTTGGCCACCGTCTCACGACCACCAAGTCTATACATTGGTCGGTGGCAAGTCTGTTTTGGACTCTTGATCAAGTCTGTACATCCATTTACTTAATGAATCGAAGTCTATACACTCGTCTAACTTGCATTATTTATCAAGTCTGTACAGCCTTGTCTTGCATTCGACTTCACAAGTGTGTACATTCACCAGTGAACACATCAAGTCTATACACCGCATGTGTTCATCTGATTTTCATGAAGTCTATACATCGTTCCTCAAAGGCTAAGTGTATACATTGTCTATATTGCATTACATGCTTTATATCAAAGTCTGTATAGCATGCCTTGTTGTTCACAGCCTTTAAAGTCACATTGTATTGCGTCAACGCAGTGCATTGGCATGTAGTGAAGCGTCAACGCATTGCATTGTGCATGCCCTGGCAAAGTGTATACATTGCTGATTGCATTGTAAAGTCCATACATTGAAGTCTATGCGTTGGCCTTGAACTAAAGTCTATACAGAGTTCTATAATTAAACTGATAACGATACTCTATCTGACAAGGAATCTTCGTGGAGGCTAATGAAGGGCACGTGATCCGAGGATAAGGAGAGTGCCCAGATGAGGACACGTGTACTGACAGCCTACTGGATGCTGCCACATGGTCCGAATTCCTTGGGAGGGAAAACGTGGAGAACACGCGCCCATGTGCTGCTGTTGTTGCTATATAAACAAGCCTTCTTCCACAGAAGAAGATTGATCGAAAGAAAAGAAGAGAAAGTCTATACAGCAGTGAGCCTTCGATCCACAGAGAGAAAAGAGAGAAGAAGAAGATACAGAGAAGAAGAAGAAATAGAGAAGAAGGAGAAAAAGAGAGAGGAAGAGATCGAGAGAGATTGAGTTGAGAGAGAGCTGATTGAGAGTGAGAGTGATAGAGTATGTATCTCAGTCTCGTGGTTCAAAACCAGAGCTGAGCTTTGCTCTTAGAGCTATATTGATTTTGAGCTTTTCTATTTTCGTTTTGATTCTGTCTTTCATTTCCGAATACTGTTTCTTCAAGCTGTGTGTCAGCGGTCTTGCAGTGGTAGTCTCCACTGGACGGGTTAAGCTGTATTTCCTCAGCGGTTGCAGAGGATCAGATCCTCTGGTCGGCAAGCTGTAGTGCCCAGCGAAGCTGTGCATCAGCGGAGTGTTTGGCGAAGCTGTAAAGCCCAGCGGACGCAAGCTGTGCTGCGCAGCAGGAAGCCATACTCGGTTGAGTGTGGGGTGGACGTAGGTCGTTGACCGAACCACCTAAAAATTATGTGTGCAGTGTGTTTGTGTTTTTGTGTGATCTGTGTGTGATGGGAATTTCTTACTCAGCTTATTTGATTGCATCGCCTATGTTCATGTCTAGCTTTCGACCTTTTGTTTAGCATCTTTTGTTTATCTTAACTGATGTTTGCCTAAATTCCGCTTTAGAACTTGCAATAGTTTTAAATTAGGCAAGTTGATCTATTCACCCCCCTCTAGATCCACACTCTGTGGAGATAGACTGCGTCCATCTAACCCAACACTTGGTATCAGAGCCTAACTCTTCTACAGGGACTCATCGCCCGAAGAGAATAGGCAGAGATGGATGCTCGAGGGATGACTGCCGAAGGTCACTCAACAACGAAGCCCCCATTCTTTGACGGATCAAACTACGCATACTGGAAGAACCGTATGCAAGTGTTCCTCAGGGCTAAGGATTATGAGATTTGGAAAATTGTCAGCAAGGGACCTTATGAGCTGTCCCCGAATGAAGATGTATGGACCAAGGAGGAGATCAGAAGGTCCACGCTGAATTGGAGTGCTATTAATGCTATCCAGTGCGCTCTGCATCCTACAGAATTCTCCCGTGTGTCTGCTTGCAAATCAGCTAAGGAGATGTGGGATGCGCTGGAAGTAATTCATGAAGGTACATCTCAAGTAAGAGAGCAGAAGGCCAATCTTCTTGTCTTGTATCTGAGTATGAAGCCTTCAAGATGAAGCAGAACGAGTCCATCAGCGAAATGTACGCTCGGCTGACTATCATAACCAATGGCCTCAGAGGTTTTGGGAAACCTCAGGCAGAGTATGATGTAGTGAGGAAAATTCTGCGCTCCCTGACTCCCAATTGGCACACCAAAGCAACAGTGATGGAGGAGTCAAGGGACCTGCGTAATACTAGAGCTGATGAGCTGATTGGCTCACTAATGGCATATGAGATAAACATGCCAAGGACAGATGAAGCCGAGAGGAAGAAAAAGCTAATAGCGCTGAAGGCTAGTTCCAGTAAATCAACAAAATCCAGCTCCAGCAGCTCTTCATCATCATAGGAGAGCCTAAATGAAGAAGAAGATGTGACTCGATCTGAGATAGCCATGATGACTAGAGAGTTCAGGCGATTTCTCAGAAAGGGAGCAGGACGGTTCGGTCTGAAGAAATACAGTGGTGGCCGAAAGGATAAAAGGTATAAATCTAAACCTGCAAAGAAAGATGAAGCTAATGTCTGTTATCAATGCAGGAAACCAGGGCATATGAAAATTGACTGTCCAGACAATCAGAAACATAAGGACAGGTCAAAGAAGAAAATCAAGAAGGGAAGAGCTATGATCACCACATGGACTGATGAAGATGAAGGCTCTTTCAGCAACAGCTCAGATAGTGAAGCCGAATCTGAACAGCCTATTTGCCTTATGGCAACAAGCTCCGAAGATAGAGAGGAGGACACAGATGAGGTAATCACTAGATTTGAAAACTTCACAATTGCTAATTGGGTAGATGCTTATCATGACATAGCTGATAGAGCTGATGATATTAGAAAAGAGAATAGGCATCTTAGAAGAAAAATCAACTCCATGCAAAATGATAAAACTTTATCTGATAAAATTGCATGTTTGGAATCTGAGATTGATGAATTGAAACTCACATGCTCAGAAGAAGATGAAATCAAAAATGAGTTAAAAGCATCTAAGGAAGAGAATCTAAGGCTTGAAAATGAAATTGATGAATGGAAGCTGAAGATTTAGAAATGTGAAAGTGAAGTCAAAATTATCTCTGAAAAATATGAAGCTGTCCTCAATGTCAACAATGAGCTGAAAAAGGCTATTAATGAACTTCAGAAAGACAATGAGGATAAAATGAAAACCATTGAGAAAATGACCCAAGGAACAGATAACTTAAATGTTTTGTTAGGGTCAAAGGTTAATTTCAGAAAAGAGGGCCTAGGATTTAATTCTAGTGCAACAAAAACTTTTGGAATGAAAATAATTTCATTTGTTGCTCAAAAGGAAAAGGGACCTCTAATTAGCATGAACTCAACAAATTTAATGAACAAAACTGCTAATCTGAAAAAGACCAGTGCTGAGGAGAAGGGTAAACAAAAACTCAGTGAGCCTAGTAGAGCTAGCACATCTAAGCAGAATCCTAGGGCTCAGACTCAGGTTAGGGGTCAACCTACACAGTCCAGTAAACCCCAGGTCAAGGTAACCCAGTCTCCACCAACACCTCCACCTCTTCTAAAGACCCAATACAAACCTGTGTATAGGTCAGCAAGGTCCAAAGTATAGGGGAGACAAAGTGCAGCTAGGAGTCAACCCAATTATGTTTATCAACCCAGAGCTCAGACCCACTACAATGCACAGCCAACCTACTTCAATAGGTCAAATTGGTCTAGAACTCAGGGTAGGTTTACAGGCCTTGCATACCAAGGTGCTCAAAATCAAAGACCTTACAGTGGAAATTGGGTCAATGGGTATGGTTACTGGACATCTAGAAATAATATTTTCATAGCCAGCCCAGGAACTACTATGGCCAAAATTTTATGGACATGCCCTGGCCAAGGCACTGGCACAGAAATAACAATATTGTCAATAATCATGCTGCTGCCAATAAGAAAAAGAACAATAAGAAGAAAAGGAACAACAACAGAAGAAAATCTGTAGGATCCACTGAACAAAACACATTTAAACAAATGTGGATTCCGAAACATTTGCTTTCCTGCTTTGCTTCTAGTTCATTTACATTGGAGCCCAATCAGTCTTGGGTTCCAAACTTCTCTACCTAATTGTGTATGCAGGTATGCCTGGCAGCCAAGAGCAACTTGTGGTACATGGATAGCGGCTGCTCCAGGCATATGACAGGAGATAAGGCCAAATTTTGCATACTGACTGAGAAAGTAGAAGGCCTTGTCACCTTTGGAAGCAACACAAAGGGTAGGATTTTCGGATCAGGTAAGGTAGGTAAGTGTTCTTCCTGCTGCATTGATGATGTTATGCTGGTTGAAGGGTTAGTCTATAATCTACTTAGCATTAGCCAGTTATGTGATAAAGGTTACAATGTTTTATTCAATTCTCAATGCTGCAAGGTTTTTGAACCTGATTCTGATATTGTCAAATTTACTGGAAAAAGAATAAATAATACTTACATGATAAATTTAGATGACATTCAACACACTAACCTTTGCCTTACTGCCAGTAGAGAAGACATAGCATTTTTATGGCATCGTAGATTAGGTCATGCTAGCTACACTATTTTGCACAAATTAAATAAGCATAGTATGGTTAGAGGACTTCCTGAAGTCTCATTCAAGAAAGAAAACAAAATCTGTGATGCATGCACTCAATCAAAGATAACTAGAAAGTCATTTAAGTCTAGAACTGAAAATCTGTCTTCCAAACCCTATGAGCTGGTACATATGGACCTTTTTGGGCCAACCAGATCTGTCAGCCTATCAGGGAGGAGGTATGGATTTGTCATGGTAGATGACTTTTCTAGGTATACTTGGGTTTATTTCTTATCTAATAAGAGTGATGCTTTCTCAGAATTTCAGGAGTTCTATGTTAAAACAAATCAGAAAATTGAAAACATATTGTCTGATCATGGAGGTGAGTTTGAAAACTCACAATTTGATGAATTCTGCAGGTCGAATGGAATCCACCACAAGTTCTCCTCACCAAGGACACCTGAGCAGAATGGAGTTGTGGAGAGAAGGAACAGAACCCTAGTGGAAATGGGTCGTACACTCCTTGTTGAAGGTGGTCTACCAAGGAAATTTTGGGCTGAAGCAGTGAACACTGCTGTTATGTAATTAACAGAGCCATGGTAAGACCTTCTACCAAGCAAACACCATATGAGATATTAAAAGGTAAGAAACCCTCTATTGCTCACTTCAAGGTTTTTGGTTGTAAATGTTTCATTCACATAAATGATAAAAAGGACCTTGATAAATTTGAACCTAAAGGAGAACCAGGAATTTGTCTTGGCTATTCTGAAAACACCCGAGCATACAGAGTGTACAATCTGAACTCTAAAACTGTTGAAGAATCTCCACACATAGTTTTTGATGAATCCTTGGCAAATTCTAATGTTGGTCAATGCAGGAATGAAAACAATGGTGAAATTCTGAAGGAAGGAGATCCTGCAGACAAATCTGAGGATGAAGAAGAACATAAAGAGCTTAATGAAGAGGAGCCTACAGTTCAGGGGGAGGTAAATCAAGTTCATGATGGTCCAATTGTAAATATTAGATATCTCAAGGATCATCCTGTAGATAATGTTATTGGAAATCTGCATGACCCCCCTAGGACTAGAGGCCACTTAAGAATTCAACATGAACTGAATGCTTATGCGTTTGTTTCAAACATAGAACCCAAGTCCATTGACTGTGCTCTCCAAGATGTGCACTGGATTAATGCCATGCATGAGGAGCTCAATCAGTTTGACAGGAATAAGGTGTGGCATTTGGTTCCACCTCCTGATCATGAAACAGTCATAGGGACTAAATGGGTATTTAGAAATAAAACTGATGAAGCGGGGAATGTTATTAAAAATAAAGCCAGACTTGTAGCTCAGGGGTACAATCAGGAATTTGGAATAGACTTTGAAGAGTCTTTTGCCCCTGTAGCTAGGTTAGAAGCAATAAGAACTTTATTGGCTTATGCATGTTCCCTAGGAATAAATCTTCAGCAGATGGATGTGAAATCTACTTTTCCAAATGGGGAAATTAATGAGGATGTCTATGTGAGACAACCTCTTGGGTTTGAATGTTTAGATTTCCCTAATCATGTTTACAAGCTCAATAAAGCTCTCTATGGTTTAAAGCAAGCTCCTAGAGCTTGGTATGACAGGTTGAGCAAATTCCTCACCGACAAGAACTTCACAAGAGGTATAGTTGATCAAACATTGTTTACCAAGGTAAGCCATCCAGATATTCTTACCATTTAGATTTATGTGGATGACATTGTGTTTGGGTCAACTAACCCCAAATTGTGTGAGGAATTCTCTCAAATAATGACTGATGAATTTGAAATGAGCTCAATAGGTGAGCTCAAACTATTTCTTGGACTGCAAGTTACACAAACAGAAGATGGCATCTTCATCTCTCAGTCCAAGTATGTAAAGAACTTATTGAAGAAGTACAAAATGGACAACCTCAAGGAAATAGCCACTCCAATGGGTACATCAACCAGTTTGGATGAAGATTCTAAAGGTAAACATGTGGACCAAAGGCTATACAGAGGTATGATCGGATCTCCTCTCTATCTTACAGCATCTAGGCCTGATATACAATTTGCTGTGTGTTTATGCTCTAGATTTCAGGCCAGTCCTAAAGAAAATCACTTTAAAGCTGTAAAAAGAATTTTTAGGTATTTACTAGGCACCCAAGAACTAGGTCTCTGGTATCCTGCTAAGTGTGAGTTAGAGCTTCTAGCCTACACTGATGCAGACTATGCTGGGTGTCGAGTAGATAGAAAAAGCACTAGTGGCTACTGTCAATTCCTTGGTGGCTGTCTAGTGTCTTGGGCATCTAAGAAGCAACACACTGTAGCATTATCCACAGCTGAAGCTGAGTATGTTGCAGCATGTAATTGTGCAGCCCAAGTACTTTGGATTAAGCACCAATTGGCTGATTATCAGATAAATCTGGGATGCATTCCACTTTTATGTGATAATACTAGTGCTATATGCCTTGCTAAAAATCATGTTCACCATTCTAGGACAAAGCATATAGAGATAAAACATCATTTTCTTAGAGATGATGTAAATAAAAAGGAGATTGAAATGAACTTCATAGAAACTGAAAAACAAATTGCTGATATTTTTACTAAGCCTCTTGCGAATGAAAAATTTAAGTTTCTTAGAAGAGAACTTGGCTTATGTAAATTTCAGCATGATGAATGATTGTTTAATTGCTGTGAATAAAATCTCTGATGTGGACTTGTTTTTGATTGCTTGGATAAATCATGAGGATGCGAATGTGGATGTAGAACTGTCCTGTATTGCATATATTCAGGGGGAGCTTGTCGAGTCTTTGCATGTCTTTGCAAATCATTCATTCATGACCTATGCATAAGCTCTCTCTCAATTAATTCTTGCCATGTTGCATGCATATAGACAGGGGGAGTATTGCTAGAAATTCAGAGTGGTTTCAACCTTCTTGAAGTCATTCAACCTTTAATTCTGAATACTTGTCTCTGACATTATGGCAATCTGTTGGTCAGTTCTGATTTCTAAGCAGTAGAAAATGAACTTCATCATTTATAAGAATTTGAATTGTTCAAAAACTGATGTAATGGTTTAAATCTTACAATGGTTGGAGTTTAAAGATTGCAATCGGTATATAAGAAAGTTGAAAATTGATAAAACTCTCAACCTCTTTCTTATTTCATGTTAGACAAAGCTAATTATATCTGAAATCTTTCAACTCATCTGAAATCATGATAGAGAAGTTAAGTATGTGTATTGTTCTTGAACAAGTCATTCTGAAACATAAAAAGGACAGCTAAGAAAGCTATTGAAAATATTGAAAATTATTGAAAATTAATATTGGCAGAGCAATGACTGATAAATCACTGAGAAACTGAGTGATCCATCAAAGAAGTGGACAACACTCATGTCATGAAGTGTATCAGCTATCTCTGTTTAAAATGTTCAAAACAGCGGGCTTGTTTCACTGAGTACCTAGGGGTAACTGACGTCTGATAAACGTGTACCCTCACACAAAAAGGTGTAACTCAGTTCTGTTGAATTTGATCATAGGCAGAATGGTCCATCTTGTTGAGTATCTAGGGGTATTGGCGTCTTATAAACGTATACTCTTATGCAGAAAGACTTGTGGTACCTGAATGCTCAATATAATATAATATTGATAATGCTGCTCCTTCAAAAGAAAAGTTCATGAGTGTCAATTTGTTTAGCTTCAATACATGACTTGATTTCTCTCAATATTTTTATGAGACTATGAAAGTAAGATATTATGAAACTGAATCTTTCATGCAAATATGATTCTGGTTTATGTTTTATCATGCACAGTGACCTTATCTATTGCTTGTAGTGCATGAACTCCAAATTTTATCATCTTTAAACCAGAACTCTTTCTGACAGCAGTTTCTAATTTCATATGACTGAAGACTCTATGCTTTAGAATGCTTATTCATGAACTACCTGTTCAGAATGCCAGTCAGCTCTTCTCTTGATTCCTCCATTGTATTTAACTTTTCCCTCCTCTTTGTTGATGGCAAAGGGGGAGAATATTGTCTAGGGGATGTCTATGGGGAGAACACATATCTGTTTCAATTCTGAATTCATTCCAAGGGAGAGTTTGAGGCAGTTAGTTGCATGCCTTCATAGCATCTGCATGTCAATCTGCATAACACATCATGCCTTTCATCAAACATATATCTATATGACAGGATGTTGCTCTTCTACTTCATATGGGGTTGCCATCATCAAAAAGGGGGAGATTGTTGTGACCCCTCTATGTTGATGATGTTGACACTTGCTTTATTTCATTGGCAACACCATTGTTTTGATTGATTGGCAACTGTTTTTTTGATTTGATGAAATTGCTCTATCATATTGACTATGTGTTCTTTGCATTTAAGATACTGCTGTCTGCATTTCTTACTGTCATGAGTCTATACATCGTCCATTTTGGATAAGGTACACAGACTGCATTTCAATTGAGTTGGTTAAGTGTGTACAGCGTCGACGCATCATGTTACAGCGTCAACGCACTTCATTAGATGTGTGTACAGCATCAACTCGTTAAGTGTGTACAGCGTCAACGCATCATGTTACAGCGTCAATGCACTTCATTGGAAGTGTGTATTGAACCTCAGAGTCTGTACATTGGTCTGTCAGCAAGTCTGAACATCGTCCGTCTTTGTTAGCGTCTTAGGCATTGGGCTAAGTCTGTACATCATTCAGTGTCTAGAGCTTCATAAAGTCTGTACGTTGGAAGTATGTACAACGGACTGTTCATGCATCCATCTTCAAAGTCCATACATTGGACTGTTGCACGCATCATTGAAGTCTATACACTGGTCCGTCTCTCCAGTCTATACATTCGACTACATCCACAAAGTCTGTACAGCATCTGCATTGTCTCGCTCACTCTTGCCAAAGTCTGAACATCCATAAAGTCTTTCATCGTCTCACTTTGCGTCTCAGTTTGTAAAGTCTATTCATTCGCTGCAGAGATCATTGTCAAGTCTATACATTGGTTCGTCTCTTGCAGTGTCTCATCTGGTCAAAGTCAACACATCACTTGAAGGCTTCTGCATCAAGTCTATACATCGACTGTCTTGCTTTAGCTTAAGTCTGTACAGAGTCAGCGTCTCGTTGACCGTCTCTTGCTGTGTCTCACGAAGCATTTCATTTAGCAAGTATGTACAGTTGACCGTCTCAGGCAGCGTCTCTTTGTGCGTCTCTTTTAAGTCCATACAACGCTTCAGACTAAAGCCTATACATCGGACAGTGTTTAGGCGAAGTCTATACATCCGTCCGTATAGTGTCTTGGCCACCGTCTCACGACCACCAAGTCTATACATTGGTCGGTGGCAAGTCTGTTTTGGACTCTTGATCAAGTCTGTACATCCATTTACTTAATGAATGCAAGTCTATACACTCGTCTAACTTGCATTATTCATCAAGTATGTACAGCCTTGTCTTGCATTCGACTTCACAAGTGTGTACATTCACCAGTGAACACATCAAGTCTATACACCGCATGTGTTCATCTGATTTTCATGAAGTCTATACATCGTCCCTCAAAGGCTAAGTGTATACATTATCTATATTGCATTACATGCTTTATGTCAAAGTCTGTACAGCATGCCTTGTTGTTCACAGCCTTCAAAGTCACATTGTATTGCGTCAACACAGTGCATTGGCATATAGTGAAGCGTCAACGCATTGCATTGTGCATGCCCTAGCAAAGTGTATACATTGCTGATTGCAGTGTAAAGTCCATACATTGAAGTCTATGTGTTGGCCTTGAACTAAAGTCTATACAGAGTTCTATAATTAAACTGATAACGATACTCTATCTGACAGGGAATCTTCGTGGAGGCTAATGAAGGGCACATGATCCGAGGATAAGGAGAGTGCCTAGATGAGGACACGTGTACTGACAGCCTGCTGGATGCTGCCACGTGGTCCGAATTCCTTGGGCGGGAAAACGTGGAGAACACGCGCCCAGGTGCTGCTGTTGTTGCTATATAAACAAGCCTTCTTCCATAGAAGAAGATCTATCGAAAGAAAAGAAGAGAAAGTCTATACAGCAGTGAGCCTTCGATCCACAGAGAGAAAAGAGAGAAGAAGAAGATACAGAGAAGAAGAGAAATAGAGAAGAAGGAGAAAAAGAGAGAGGAAGAGATCGAGAGAGATTGTGTTGAGAGAGAGCTGATTGAGAGTGAGAGTGAGAGAGTATGTATCTCAGTCTCGTGGTTCAAAACCAGAGCTGAGCTTTGCTCTTAGAGCTATATTGCTTTTGAGCTTTTCTGTTTTCGTTTTGATTCTGTCTTTCATTTCCGAATACTATTTCTTCAAGCTGTGTGTCAGCGGTCTTGCAGTGGTAGTCTCCACTGGACGGGTTAAGCTGTATTTCCCAGCGGTTGCAGAGGATCAGATCTCTGGTCGGCAAGCTGTAGTGCCCAGCGAAGCTGTGTATCAGCGGAGTGTTTGGCGAAGCTGTAAAGCCCAGCGGACGCAAGCTGTGCTGCGCAGCAGGAAGCCATACTCGGTTGAGTGTGGGGTGGACGTAGGTCGTTGACCGAACCACCTAAAAATTGTGTGTGCAGTGTGTTTGTGTTTTTGTGTGATCTGTGTGCGATGGGAATTTCTTGCTCAGCATATTTGATTGCATCGCCTATGCTCATGTCTAGCTTTCGACCTTTTGTTTAGCATCTTTTGTTTAGCTTAACTGATGTTTGCCTAAATTCCGCTTTAGAATTTGCAGTAGTTTTAAATTAGGCAAGTTGATCTATTCACCCCCCTCTAGATCCACACTCTGTAGAGATAGACTGCGTCCATCTAACCCAAGAGACATAAGCTTTAGAATAGATCGAGAGACATGAATGACGAAGAGAACAGATCAGAAGATGTGAACAGGAGACAGAGCATAAAGATATAGCAAGGAATGCCTGAGTACCTGCAACCTGCATACTTAGCAAACAGATTACATATCTATTCTCAAAATAAAATATACAAGATAAATATTTTTAGATTTTTTAATTTTCTTAATTTTTTAGATTTTGAAAATAGTTGATTTTTTTTGTTTTGTTTGAACAATATTTCATTTTTTTAGAATCTCATTTTTTTGGATTTTGGACAATATCTCAATTTTTTTAGATTTTTGACAATATCTCATTTTTTTTAATTTTAAAAATATCTCATTTTTTAATTTTGACAATAACAATCCGCAGCATCCAAAGACATGCTCGAACTACTGGCCAGGGATCATCGTCCCTCCCCTCTCATTAAAGACTTCCCTTGAGCAGGGCGTGCATGTGAGGGTGACTTACCACAACCAACCGCCTCTAAAGAACGGTGCCCCTACAAAGGTCATACCTGGGATACAACCCTGCCTAAGAGGGAGAAATAGAAGAAAAATGGGAGATAAGTTTTATGCAGGATGGGAGACATCAGGATTTGACTTCCTTTCAGGGCATTACCCCTCAAAGCGATAGGTTTGTTGCACCAGGGCTTTATGTCTTTGATTTTGAGACCCATATTTATCAGGCATGCATGCGACCGGGCTCATGGAGTCCCGCGGGGAACTATACTACCACTCTTGCCATGCCTTTGATTCATAATTTTGCATGGATTCGTCCATTTATTTTTGACAGCCATTATTGGCTAGATATAGCATGAAAGCTCACTTTTGAGGGTCAAGACTACCCCTATTTGAGACCTCTCTCGTATTAGGGAGCGCCTAGGTTAGTTATCTTATCCATCAATCTCTTGCCGCTGCACTTGGCCGAGTAGAGAAGAGAAAAAGACCTTTGTGCATACCTAAAGTATGGCCAATGCAGCAACGGTGTTGCTCAAAGGAATCGGCTATGGCTCACCATGAAGTGTGTGAAAAACCCATGCTCAAAGGTCACCCTCAACGATCGGGGAAAGAACTAGACTCCCAACGCGGAGCTATCACCGGCCTAAGGATGCTGCAGAAGCGAACTCATTTTAAATGAACTAAGCAAATTTCTAAAAGCCACTTAACCATGTTGAGGAATAGCATTATAACCATGTGCAAAAATAATAATGGAAATGAAAGCATGTTTCTTTGCTCAAAATAAAGATACCTTTGTAAATCCGTAGTGTGGAAGTAGCATCCTAAAGCAATCTTGATCATCGAGCTTCGAGCAACACGAGCTTTGTATTCCTTGCTTGACAGGATGAAAGGGAGAGGATAGCAAAGGGATTGAAAGATTTCTTGACATGCAGGAGCGACAGACACCAAACTAGACGAAATAAGTATAAAAAGGAAGAGGGACGAGGGCTAGAACTCCCTCGTTAAGGCGTCGAGGCCCTGATAACAAGGAACCAAATATAGAAGAAATCAGATTAGTTGAGATCAAGGCGGATTAAAGCCTCAAAAGCAGCAAGAAAAAGGGTAATGACCCTGAAAGGGTGAGGAAGAATGAGTAGAAAGATGAAAATAAGAATCATCCGACGTGATTGGAGAAAAGGAACTAGGACCACCTGACAGAGTCGGGGAAGGAGAATGAGAATCACCCGACAAAGTTGAGGAAGGATCAGAAGTAGAGCCCGGGGATACCAGAAAAGAAGGATCAGAAGAAGTCCCGAAAGTGGGATGAAAGGATGACATAGGCCGAGGCCTAAAATCATGAGTGAACGGAGGATCTGGAGACTCCGGATGAGTGGAGAAAGAAGAATGGGGGTTTGCGGACCCGAAAAGAGATGAGAAGATCATAGAAACTGGATTAGAGGATGGGAGGTACACCACCCAGGGTGGGAGCTGAGCAATAGAAAGGATGAACGAAAGGAATAGGAAGAAGTGGACCCCTGAGTGCACAATCGACGGCCCTCAAACTTACGCCACCGCCTCTTCTTAGCTGACACTTCTTGAACATGGATCCGCTTGACGCAAACTCGGCCCTTTCGGCTTCTTAATATGTAATACCTCCTCAAATAACGGGCCCATCTGGCGGACAACCTAGCTCGGTCATGAATACGCAGCTTCACCGGGGCGGTTGCCCCTGGACACCCAGTGCTAACCATTGGCATACATTCTTGGATAGATGACTCATTGGGATGAACATCAGAAAATCGTGGAGTTTCATCACTCGGTATTAGCAGCATAAGATTCGACATCTTCACTCGGTAATCGGGCATGAAGCATAACTCCCTTACCAGAAGAGCAGGACAAAATTGAGGGACAGTAATGTGCGGTGTTGATGTGGCCGATTCACCAATAAACCGAGGAAGATTGCATAAGATGTGCAGAATGTCTTGAAAAATGCAGAAGATACGGCCAATTGCCCCTTGAATAGGGAATCCATCAGGCTCTTAGCAGCCGTATGGGTTAGCACAATCTGAGTAAAGAACCCTTCTTGGCCAGTGAACTGAACAACAATCGAGCGAGTAGCAATAACAACATCAATAGTGAATCCTCCAGCGAGCAAAGAGATTGCCACCGGCCTCGCTTGAGAAGAAACTGGCACTAGTGCATGAGAGCCTTCTTGGCAACCATCTTCGGAAGCATAGGCTCATCAGTCCCAAAGTAGCCCGAGACCAGGACCCGATCGGCATGCGGTAGATGAAATCTTGAATCATGAATGGAACAACCTTCACCGAACTACCCTAACTCGGCTCATTATCTCCCTGGGGACCAGACCCGAGGGGCACCAAAGAGAGCACACACCCGCTCCGTGGTGTGGAAGTAGATGAAGAAATAGAAGTAAAAGGCTTAGAGGGCATGGAAGGTTTAATGCGGATGGTGTGTTTAGGGGTTGAAGATGAAGGTGGAGGTGGAGCTCGCTCAGGCTCAGGTGAAGATGATGAAGGGGATGGCAAAGGCGGCGGAGATGGTGGAAGTGATGGAATAGTCAATAGAGATGGTGATGGAGATGGAGGTGGAGAAGGTGATGTAGGCAAAGGGGAAGGTCGTGGTGTCCACCGTCAACGTATCGATACAACACGCCGAGCGGTGTTGGGAGTGAAAGCGGTGGTGGCAATGGAGGAAGCGGAGGCAGTGGGGGCATTAGCCTGAGCAAGAGCCTTGGTTGGTGGAGGTGACGGAGATGGTGTAGGAGGTGGCAAAGATGGGGTAGATAATGGAGCAGGTGATGGAGCGGGTGCACAGGGGTGCCCCTGGCCTTGTAGGGATGGAGACGGTAGCAGTGCTTCTTGTTGTTGCTGATTGCTGCAGAGATGTAGAATGACTTTGTGAATAGCAGCCCAATCAATCCTTTTCTGATCTTCCAAGCCGTAAAGAAACTCCTGGAACTCGAGGCAATCCTCAACCAAATGCCCCTGCTGGCGGTGGAAATAACAGAACTGGAGCATATCACCGACCATGGGTCGGCAAGGCACAACTGAAGGGAGCGACAAGGCGTGAGTGGCCATCAAAGCCCTAAAAATATCTGTAAAAGACTCCAACAACGGAGGGTGAGGAGCCTGCTTCGAGCTAGGGGGATGCCGAGGGATATGTAATGGTGGAGAAGGTTGTGGAGACGGAAGTGAATGTTGTGTAAGCAATAGTGCTTGGCCGGCGGAGGAGGGATTTGGTGAAGACATATGTGGAACGGAGTGGGGAGGTATGTAGACGGCATCCACCTGCTCGGGATGTGGTGTTTCCTTGACTGGGGGTGGAGACATAGGCGGGTATGCGGACGCAGGAGGATGACTCATGGAAGGTTGATATGCGGAGGCGTATAGGTATGTAGAGGCGGGAGGTTGGCTCATGGAGGGATATGTGGCGGAAGGCTGACTCATGGGAGCGTGGGGTTGGCACGTGGAGGGTGAAGGTTGATATGTGGAGGTGGATGGTGGAGACTCGGGGTCAAGGGAATCTTGGATTTATTGGCGAATGAAGCGGGCTCGGCTGTATAATTGTTGCCAGGAGGTAATGTCATTGAGGCCTAAGATAAAGCGGTACTCAGGCGTTGCATTTGAAATAAGCATCTTGATTTGTTCTCCCTCCGGAATGTATCCCGGGACTTGCGCGGCCAAGTGACGCCAGTGGTCAGCAAAGGTGCAGAACTCCTCGTCGGGTTTCATCTTCTCATGGGCCAAATCCACCATGGAATACTTGGGCCTAACCTGGTCTTGAAACTGCTGAATGAACTTCTCTTGCACGGCTTGAAAATTCACAACTTGCTCTTGCGGAAGGGAGAAGAACCAATCCCGAGCCAGGCCTTCCAATGACAGACCAAATATGTGATGTCCTGGACCCTTTCGGATCCTTCTTCGTGGGTCTCGGATCTGGTTTCTCGGAGTGTCCGACTCCGTTGTGTCTGAAATTTCGTTTCGGACACCTTTCGTGTTCGGATCCGTGCGATTCGGGTCAGTTCGGAGGCTCGGAACGTGTTCCGCGGCTTCTTCCGCGTGTTTTTCGATTCCCGCGTGTGTGTCTTGGAAACACCTACGGAACCCTGTAGCGGGTGAACCGGGTCGTTCACCTACCCGCGAGTGGTACCGTTGCAACCAGCGTGTCGAGAGGATCGAGGAGGTGTATTTTTCTATTTTTCAGGATTTTTTTAATTTTTCGATTTTCTATAAATACCATATCTTTTTCTTTTTCTTTTCCACCTTTTTCTTCTTCTTCTTCTTCCTCCTTTCCAACCGTTGGAGAGCACCCTCTCCACCGCGCACCGTGCTTCTTCCCCGGGCGACCGAGACACGGTCTCCTTCACTCCGGCAACAGCGTGGCGGCGAGGCGGTCCCAGTGGTGTTCTTTCCACGGCGGGAGGCGGGGCGTTCGTGGGTCTAAAAGCTTCATTCGTGGTTTCGGCGTCGATTCGGCGGAGCATTCGCTCCATTGAGGTAGGGGGACGAATCCTTATGCTCATCCCGTCGTTCCCCGCGATTTGTAGGCCGAATAGGAGCCGAGAGGGGCGTTTTTGAGCGGGTTAGGGCAAAACCATGCTTTGGGGAGAGCTCGCCCGATCTATAGATTTGAGCTGCGATTCGGCGTTTTGATGGCCTAGAATCATGCTAGGGGTCCCCTGGGGTCTTCCCCTTTGATTTCCCCCTCTCCTTTGGAGGCATGGGGGCGTGGTTTGAATTTTTGGCTGTTTCACGCCGTTCCACCGTCGGGTGTGTGTGACGGTCCTTCCAGAGACCGTCACATGGTGTAACGCACCCAGGTAGGTGCGTTACAGACCCGTTATAGCCAATGGGGGTCTGTGGATGTGACGGCCCCACGACAGACCGCCAGGGCACTGTGACGGTCTAGGGTTAGGCCGTGAGAGCCTTCTGACCGTTGGCTTTTTGACAGTTGATTCTTGACCGTTGGGGGGCTCAGGGCCAGTGACGCACCAGGTCTGGCGCGTCACAGCCCTGTAACGCCCCGGCGGGGGTGCGTCAGAGCGGTGGACCCAACCACCCTGACACGCCCAGGTTGGGCCGTCAGGTGCTGCGACGGCCCGGGCGAGGCGCGTCCTAGTCTATTTTCACCGTTGCTCATGACGGCCCAGGGCTGACCGTCAGAGCCCTGTGACGGCCCAGTGTGGGTGCCTCATAGCCCTTTGACGGCCCAGTGTGGGTGCGTCACAGCCTGTGACGGCCTAGGAGGGGTGCGTCACAGTTTGTTTTCCCTTCTGGCTCGTGACACTCCAGGGCTGGACTGTCAGAGCCCTGTGACGCGCTAGTGTAGGCGCGTCACAGCCTGTGATGGCCCAGGGGTGGACCGTCAGGCTCCTCGCTGCACCAAGCGTGTGCGGTTCCGTTTCTTCGTCGATGGGTTCCGTGAGTCAGTCCTTACTTCCAGTGACCTGTCCACTAGTCGTAGCTTCCTGCGCACGCGGGTGCGGACCCACCTGGGAGTGGTGGAGGGCGAGACCCAGTGAGAGGCGATTTTTAGGTTGATTACCGTAGGGTCCCTTGCCTTTGCCACCAGAGTCCGATGGGGGGGAAAACCAGCTAGAGGACCCGACCTAGAGCAGATGGTCTGTGTGTGCACACGTAGTTGGGGGCTTAGGACAAGCGCTGACGAGCGTGACCCTAGCTAGTCCTTATTGTGGTACTTGTTGCGTGTCTGAGTCTCACGCCCGAGGCATCATAGCTAGACACTTGTGACGCGGTATAAGATGTCAGGGGACGCTTCCGGTCGTTCTTCTAGTGGGTAGTGCTCCTGTTCGCTGGCAAGTGTGGACTCAAGTTTTGTTGGACCGAGGTTCAGTAGTACAGTACTGTTAGAGTAGATGGCTTTTCCGTTTATTTACTTTAGCTTGTTGGTTCTACCGCACTCCTGTTAGGTAGGGTTGCCTTCTGCTTTCTCATTTTCCGTGTGAGGTGGGGATTCGCGGGATCCCTACTAGGCCAATGAAATGAGGCTCACCCCTACTTTTCAGGTGAGGTGGGTCTTCGAGAGGTGCGGTCGAGTTTCAGCGTGGTTCTTCTAGCCAGGGTTAGCCGCCAGTCTGCCAGAGCCGGGGGATGCCCCGTGTAGTTGTACGCCGGGCGATGCCCCGTGTTATTGTACTTTTCTTTCTGTTGACTGTACTTTTATTTTGGACATGAGACTCTGTAGACCTTGTAGCAATTTATTTATATTATTCTGTGCATTTTATTTTAGATTATTGTGCTATCTCTGCGGTTGTTTCAGCTTCTCTTGTACTCCCACACCATCCCTTTCTACCCTTCTGAGTCTTCGGGCTCGTGGGTTGGCGGACCGAGATTCGAGACACGCCGGTTCCTTTCCGGTACTCGGATCCGAGTCGTCACAGCTGGTATCAGAGCCTAGGTTGTGGAGGTATATCAGAACTTGAAATGAATTGCGGTGGTCCAGAAGGTCCATGAATGTCCTGTACAGTCGGCGACTGGCTTAGGGCCACGCGTGTTTTATTGATTTGTGGTTGTTTTCTTGATGCCAGGTGTGTTATGGCGCCACGGAGGAGGGCTCGTCCTCGGTAGGGAGAGTCTAGTGGTGGTCCGGAGGAGCACAGCAGGGCTTCAGTTTCTAAGGGTGTAGCTGGAGATGCGAGAGCTCCGGGGATGGACGATTTCTTCTGAGGTATGTTTGAGTATGTGTTTCAGCTGCAGCAGGGAGGTCAGCAGCGGGGCGGTGATGCTGGTGAGGACCGGGCTCATGGTGGTCATGGTTGTGTGCTGAAACAGTTCTTGCTATTCCAGCCTCCTTCCTTCAGTAGGCAGCCAGATCCTGAGGTGGCCAGAGAGTGGCTGGATGATGTGCGGCGGATTTTCAGTGCGATGGAGTGTCCTGAGGAAGAGCAGGTAGCGTTGGCTACTCATCGTCTTCAGGGGGCGGCCCGTACTTGGTGGATGTCAGAATGGGGTTCAGTGTTCCAATCCCGTCCTCTTCAGCAGATTGCGTGGCAGGAGTTCGTCATGGCTTTTGAGCGTGCTTTCTGTCCATCCTTTGTCAGGTCGCAGAGGTTGCGTGAGTTTATGGAGCTGACTCAGGGTGACATGACGGTGATGCAGTACCGTGCCATGTTTATCGAGTTGGGCTGTTATGCTCCTCATATCATGGCAGATGAGGAGGTGAAGACCGATCAGTTTGTGGGTGGTCTGAGGCTAGAGTTGAGGCATCATCTTCTTGCGTCAGGTTTGACCACTTTGGATGCGGCATGTAAGGCGGTAGCGTCGCTGGAGAGAGATTTGCAGAAGGTTCGAGGGCAGGGCAGTGCTAGTCAGGTGCAGGCAGATTTTAGCCAGCCGACGGGGATGTAGCAGCAGAGTACCGTCCAGCTCTCAGCAGGTGGATCAGCGGCGACATAGTCTATGGCTCCTGCGCCAGGGTCGTCATCCTTTAGAGCGAAGCTTAAGAAGCTGCTTAAGGAAGCTAGTTTTGGTAAGAGGCGTCAGGATCGTAAGGAGTCGAAGCAGGAGTCGATGGACATTGTTTAGCAGCCTGTGGCTTTTCAGCGTCAGGGTTCGATGACCGATTCGCGGGGTGGTTACCCTAGGTGCGGTGGTTCTCATCCGGGTAGACCGTGTTCAGTGCCTGTGATCTGTTTTAGGTGCGACCAGCCAGGGCACATGGCACGTGACTGTCCGCAGAGACCGAGCCATCCACACGAGTTTCGGCAGCAGCAGCAGTTTCAGCCCCATCAGTTGTCATCACAGCCGCAGCAGTACCAGCAGCATGGACAGTTTCCTCAGTTGTCACGGTCAGCTACCGTAGGGAGGCAGAGATCCCGAGGCAGAGTGACTCACATGACCCGGGCAGAGGCTGAGGCGTCGCATCTAGTGGAAGGTACTCTTTCGATT
Organism: Amorphophallus konjac; assembly: GCA_022559845.1. NCBI lineage: Eukaryota > Viridiplantae > Streptophyta > Magnoliopsida > Alismatales > Araceae > Amorphophallus > Amorphophallus konjac. The sequence continues at coordinate 341,456,809 of CM040126.1, read as the reverse complement.
TTGGGTTGTGTGGCACGTGTTTTGTTTGATTATGGTGCTTCTCATTCGTTCATCTCGGAGGATTTTGCTCAGAGTGTGGAGGACCCAGTGACCGAGGTGTCCTGTGACTTGGCGGTAGAGTTGCCTACCGGTGACTTCATGATCACCCCGTACTACTTTGAGAAGGTACCTGTGTTGGTGGAAGGGCGGAACTTGTCGATTAGACTCTACGCGTTGCCGCTTCAGGACTTCGATGTGATTTTGGGCATGGATTGGCTCGAGGCTCATCATGCCTTGGTGGATTACGGCTTGAAGAAGGTCTACTTCCGACAGCTTCGTGGACCCACCTTCTATTTCTAAGGTATTCGGTCTTCCTCTTCCCGCTTGCTTATTTCGGCTATCCGTGCACGTCGTTTGCTTGATGCGAGTTGTCAGGGCTTTCTCGCATTCATGGTTTTGAGTGATCGGTAGTGTCCTGAGGTAGAGGACATTCCTGTCGTGTGCGAGTTTCCTGATGTTTTTCCCGAGGAGCTACCAGGCTTGCCACCGCAGTGAGAGATTGATTTCATGATTGAGGTGGTGCCGGGTACGACGCCTATGTCGAAGGCCCCTTATCGGATGGCGCCTGCGGAGTTACGAGAGCTGAAGGCGCAGTTGCAGGAGTTGCTGGCCAAGGGGTATATTCATCCTAGTTATTCCCCGTGGGGTGCGCCGGTGTTGTTCGTGAAGAAGAAGGATGGTAGTTTGAGGCTGTGCATCGACTACTGTGAGTTGAACCAAGCGACTGTTAAGAACAAGTATCTGTTGCCTCGGATTGATGACTTGTTCGACCAGCTTCAGTCAGCTCAGGTGTTTTCGAGGATCGATTTGAGATCGAGCTATTACCAGCTGCGGATTCGAGAGTCAGACGTGGAGAAGACAGCGTTTCGATTGAGGTATGGGCATTATGAGTTCTTGGTGATGCCGTTTGGGCTCACCAATGCCCCCGCAGCGTTCATGGATTTGATGCATAGGGTGTTTCGTCCATACTTGGACCAGTTCGTGGTCGTGTTTGTGGACGACATCCTTATGTATTCGCGGTCTGCTGAAGAACATGTGCACCATTTGGGTGTGGTGCTGCAGACGTTGCGCAATCACCAGTTGTATGCGAAGCTCAGTAAGTGTGAGTTCTGGCTTCGTGAGGTACACTTTTTGGGGCACGTGATTTCTGGTGATGGTGTTTCCGTGGACCCGACTAAGGTCGAGGCTGTGGTACAATGGCCGAGACCGAGTTCTGTCACGAAGATTCGGAGTTTCTTGTGGCTCGTAGGCTATTATCGACGGTTTATTCAGGATTTTTCTCGTATTGCAGCCCCGATGACCAGGCTTACATGGAAGGAGGTGCCGTTCGTCTGGACAGAGGAGTGTGAGCAGAGCTTCGTGGAGCTGAAGAGGTTGCCTACCACTGCTCGATTTTGGTGTTGCCATCTGGCTCGGGTGGTTTCGTGGTGTGTACGGATGCTTCCGGGATAGGTCTCGGTGCTGTGTTGATGCAACATGAGAGAGTTGTGGCGTATGCGTCGCGGCAGTTGAAGCCACATGAGGCGAACTACACTACTCATGATCTTGAGTTGGCGGCGGTGATTTTCGCCTTGAAGATCTGGAGGCATTATTTGTACGGCGAGAGGTTTGAGCTTTTCACTGACCATCAGAGTTTGAGGTATGTGTTCACCCAGAGAGATCTTAACCTCAGGCAGAGGAGGTGGATGGAGTATATGAAGGATTATGATTTCACTCTGTCTTATCAGCCTGGCAGAATGAACGTCGTGGCTGATGCTTTGAGTAGGAGAGTAATGGTCAGTCGGATGTTGTTGAGAAAGTGGAGGCTTAGGGAGCAGGTTCTGGCCATGACTTTTAGGCTCAAGGTCCCTCAGGACCAGGGTTCGGCTGTCCTTACGAGTCTGACTGTCACGCCCGCGGTGCGTCGACAGGTGACTGAGGCTCAGCGAGCGGACCCTGAGCTACCTCGTATTCTGTCGATGGCCGAGGTGGAGTTCGGAGAGGATGGAGCCGTGAGGTTCAGAGGTAGGATGTACGTGCCAGCCGAGGGGCAGGTGCGGCGTACGGTATTGCGTGAGGCTCATGGGAGTCGGTATGCCGTGCACCCCGAGTCGGCTAAGATGTACCTGAACCTGAAGAGGCAGTTTTGGTAGCCTGGCATGAAGAGAGATGTAGCGGAATTTGTGGCCAGGTGTTTGACCTGTCAGCAGGTGAAGGCTGAGCACCAGCGACCAGGAGGCACACTTCAGCCCTTGGATGTTCCTGCGTGGAAGTGGGACCACGTGACCACTGATTTCGTGGTTGGGTTACCGAGGACGTCCAGCGGGGAGGATAGTATCTGGTTGCTAGTGGATAGACTGACGAAGACGGCGTGATTGTTGCCGGTCAAGGTCAGTTGGAGCGTGCAGCGCTTGGCTCATTTGTATGTAGAGCGGATCATTCCGTTGCATGGAATCCCCATCTCCATTATGTCCGATCGTGATCCCCGCTTCACTTCTGGATTCTGGAGGAGCTTCCAGAAGGCTCTAGACACCGAGTTGGCATTTAGCTCGGCCTATCATCCTCAGTCAGACGGTCAGTCTGAGCGGACCATCTAGACTTTTGAGGACATGTTGCGAGCGTGTTGCTTAGAATGGCAAGGGAGTTGGACCCACCACCTGCCATTGGTGAAGTTTGCCTATAACAATAGATATCATTCGAGCATTGGTATGGCTCCCTATGAGGCATTGTACGGGCGACCTTGTTGAACTCCGCTTGATTGGTTTGAGGTGGGCGAGCGTGCCCTGACCGCACCATATTTGGTGCAGCAGTGTGTTGAGGTGGTGCATCTCGTTCGGCAGAAGATGTTGACGGCTCAGAGCCTGGCAGAAGAGTTATGCCGATCGGAGGAGGCGACCTCTCAGCTTTGCTGTGGGAGACTGAGTTTTCTTGAGAGTTTCTCCCATGAAGGGTGTGATGCGTTTCGGTAGGCGTGGGAAGCTGAGTCCCCGCTACATTGGTCCCTTTCCCATCGTTGAGCTTGTTGGGGAAGTTGCTTATCGATTGCAGCTACCTCCGAAGCCTTCCGCCGTGCATGATGTGTTCCACGTCTCGATGCTTCGGAAGTACATGCCCGATGATTCCCATGTTCTTGAGGATGCCGTTTGGCCTGAGGTGACCCCAGATCTGTCCCTTCCGGAGTTTCCTGTTCGCATTGAGGATCAGCGAGAGCAGCGCCTGTGGAGCAAGGTTATTCCTCTGGTCAAGGTGGTCTGGCAGCGTCATTCTGGAGACGAGGCGTCTTGGGAGCGCGAGGATGAGATGCGGAAGCTGTATCCTTATTTGTTTGCGTGAGTCTTTCCCCCATTCTTGTGTTTGTTCTTGAAATTCGAGGATGAAATTCGCTTAAGGGGGGAGGGCTGTGATGTCCCGGACCCTTTCGGGTCCTTCTTCGTGGGTCCCGGATCTAGTTTCTCGGAGTGTCCGACTCCGTTGTGTCTGAAATTTCATTTCGGACACCTTTCGTGTTCTGATCCGTGCGATTCTGGTCAGTTCAGAGGCCCGGAACGTGTTCCACGGTTCTTCCGCGTGTTTTCCGATTCTCACGTGTGTCTCGGAAACACCTACGGAACCTTGCAGCGGATGAACCGCGTCGTTCACCTACCCGCGAGTAGTACCGTTGCGATCAGCGTGTCGAGAGGATCGAGGAGGTGTATTTTTCTTTTTTTTGGGATTTTTTTAATTTTTTGGATTTTCTATAAATACCATATCTTTTTCTTTTTCTTTTCTACCTTTTTCTTTTTCTTCTTCTTCCTCCTTTCCAACCGTTGGAGAGCGCCCTCTCCACCGCGAACCGTGCTTCTTCCCCGGGCGATCGAGATGCGGCCTCCTTCACTTCGGAAACGGCGTGGCGGCGGCAGCGAGGCGGTCCCGATGGTGTTCTTTTCGCGGCGGGAGGCGGGGCGTTCGTGGGTCTAAAAGCTTCATTCGTGGTTTCGGCGTCGATTCGGCAGAGCATTCGCTCCATTGAGGTAGGGGGACGAATCCTTATGCTCATCCCGTCGTTCCCCGCGATTTATAGGTCGAATGGGAGCCGAGAGGGGCATTTTTGAGCGGGTTAGGGCAAAACCATGCTTTGGGGAGAGCTCGCCCGATCTATGGATTTGAGCCACGATTCGGCGTTTTGATGGCCTAGAATCATGCTAGGGGTCCCTTGGGGTCTTCCCCTTTGATTTCCCCCTCTCCTTTGGAGGCATGGGGGCATGGTTTGAATTTTTGGCTGTTTCACGCCGTTCCACCGTCGTGTGTGTGTGACGGTCCTTCCAGAGACCGTCACACGGTGTAACGTACCCAGGCAGGTGCGTTACAGACCCGTTATAGCCGTTGGGGGTCTGTGGATGTGACGGCCCCACGATAGACCGCCAGGGCACTATGACGGTCCAGGGTTAGGCTGTCAGAGCCTTCTGACCGTTGGCTTTTTGACCATTGATTCTTGATTGTTGGGGGGCTCAGGGCCTGTGACACACCAGGCCTGGCGCGTCACAGCCCTGTAACGCCCCGGTGGGGGTGCGTCAGAGCGGCAGACCCAACCACCCTAACGCGCCCAGGTCGGGCCGTCAGGTGCTGTGACGGCCCAAGCGGGGCGCATCACAGTCTGTTTTCACCGTTGCTCGTGACGGCCCGGGGCTTTACCGTCAGAGCCCTATGACGGCCCAGTGTGGGTGCGTCACAGCCTTGTGACGGCCCAGTTTGGGTGCGTCACAGCCTGTGACGGCCCAGGAGGGGTGCGTCACAGTTTGTTTTCCCTTCTGGCTAGTGACGCTCTAAGACTGGACCGTCAGAGCCCTATGACGCGGTAGTGTAGGCGCGTCACAGCCTGTGACGGCCCAGGGGTGGACCGTCAGGCTCCTCACTGCACCAAGCGTGTGCGGTTCCGTTTGTTCGTCGATGGGTTCTGTGAGTCAGTCCTTACTTCCAGTGACCAGTCCACTAGTCGTAGCTTCCTGCGCACGTGGGTGCGGACCCACCAGGGAGTGGTGGAGAGCGAGACCCAGTGAGAGGCGATTTTTAGGCTGGTTACCGTAGGGCCCCTTGCCTTTGCCACCAGAGTCTGGTGGGGGGGAAAACCAGCTAGATGACCCGACCTAGAGCAGATGGTCTGTGTGTGCACACGTAGTTGGGGGTTAGGACACGCGCTGACGAGCGTGACCCCAGCTAGTCCTTGTTGTGGTAGTTGTTGCGTGTCTAAGTCTCACGCCTGGGGTGTCGTAGCTAGACACTTGTGATGCGGTATAAGACGTCAGGGGACGCTTCCGGTCGTTCTTATGGTGGGTAGTGCTCCTGTTCACTAGCAAGTGTGGACTCGAGTTTTGTTGGACCAAGGTTCAGTAGTACGGTACTGTTAGAGTAGATGGCTTTTTCGTTTATTTACTTTAGCTTGTTGGTTCTACCGTACTCCTGTTAGGTAAGGTTGCCTTCTGCTTTCTCATTTTCCGTGCGAGGTGGGGATTCGCAGGATCCCTACTGGGCCAATGAAATGAGGCTCACCCATGCTTTTCAGGTGAGGCGGAGTCTTCGAGAGGTGCGACCGAGTTTCAGCGTGGTTCTTCTAGCTAGGGTTAGCCGCCAGTCTGCCAGAGCTGGGGGATGCCCCGTGTAGTTGTACGCCGGGGGATGCCCCGTGTTGTTGTACTTTTCTTTCTGTTGACTGTACTTTTATTTTGGACATGAGACTCTATGGACCTTGTAGCAGTTTATTTATATTATTCCGTACTTTTTATTTTAGATTATTATGCTATCTCTACGGTTGTTTCAGCTTCTCTTGTACTCCCACACCATCCCTTTCTACCCTTCCGAGTCTTCGGGCTCGTGGGTTGGCGGACAGAGATTCGAGACGCGCCGGTTCCTTTCCGGTACTCGGATCCCGGGTCGTCACAAAATAGATAGGCCATCAAGCGTTGGTCATGTCAAAAATGGGCCGACTCATAAATAAACTCGTTCATGTGCACATACGGGTCACCAACCCCACCATAACGGTGATATGCGGGAATTTACGAAGATGGCAGAAGCCGAAGACCTTGAAATGCGAATGAAATACTTAAGGAGGACTTGGGATCGATTTGGCGTTGAAGTTCATCAAGCTGGTGCTGGGCTTGAGCAATCATCTCCTGGGTATGGAGAGATCGAGAAGAATATGGGCCAACTTGAGCCAGTGAATTTGGACCAGGATGATATAATGGGCCAGATAAGAGGATCCGGGCTAAGAAGAAGAAGGGCCCATTCCGGGAATGGAAGGATATGTGGGCCTGGAGGAAGCATGAGCATAAGGACCCATTGGGTTGGCAGCATAAGGAGAAGAAGAATGAGTCCCATTAGAAAAATAAGGCCCATTAGGAGAATGGGGCCCGTTAAGATGATGAGGCCCATTAATGAGAGAAGAAGGCCCATTAAGAGAAGGAGGCCCATGAAGATGAGATGCAATAAGACGTTGGGGCTGGGCCGGATCCATTTGGCGAACAAGGCTTGAAAGATGGGCCATGAGATTAGCCTGTTCCTCGGAGGGATCAGAGGGACCACAGGAAGATGGGCCCGCGTAGGAAGAGGATTCCACACGGGAATGAGAAGAAGATTGGAAAAAAGAATGATACAAGGGGTTAGAATGATACTATATGAGGAAAAATGGAGACTTAATACACGGATATCAAAGAGAATACAAGTGGGGAAGCAATGGCTTAATGGGCTTGAGAACAAGGGTGGCTGACCCACTAATGCAAAGATGAATGGACAACGGACCAAGGGACAATGGACTAGATAATAGACATACAAAATGGGGTAACCTAAGTGGGCCTAACAACGATGAAACATGTGGATGCAACACAAAACACCACTAATGGGCTTGGACAAGCCTAAACAAAACAAACAATGCAATGTGAGAGTTTTCACCCAAGTAAAACTAGTTGATATGATGGGAAATATTTTAAAGATTTTAATAGACCTTTTAATGATTTGAATTAATAATAATTTCCTCAAGATATGAATCCTATGGGAATAAGGTCCAAACTTTTGGTTGACTAAGGTTAACTCCCTCACACTTATGCAAATGCAAGCCTAGGCGGTGGAAAGGTACAACCGGCCCGGTGTCCGTGTGAGAATCCACGGCTCACGGGGACTTATGGAGGTCCCAGATAAGATCACCTAGTCGACCCCAAGGAATATGGAGGCGAGAGGATCACTTACCAAGGTAGGAAATGCAACTATGATATGCAATGTATGGCCCTATATGCACCGGAGTGTATGCAAATTCTAGCTTAAAACAAAAAAATCAAGACTAGATTAAACTATGCAAACATGATCCAAATAAGATAAATAGCATATGGATGGAAAGACAATACAAAGGTCTGCACAACGGGTCCAAGAACAGATCAATCTGACCCCAGGAGGTCAATCAAATCACTGAGCAAAGTTGTCCCCGTGAACCTGTGCGCAGACCACATACAGATTTTATGCACAAAATGGTAAAATGCTGATAATTTTTAACTAAGAAAATGTGACCCAAATGATGCAAATAAGTTATGGATGGAAAGACAATACAAAGACTATCCAATAGTACAAAAATCAGTGCAATCAGACACCGAAAGGTAGTCAAATCACTGAGTAAAGATGTACCTGTGAACATGTCCCTGAGCCTGCCTGCAGAACTTATGCACAAAACTTAAAAAGTTGGACAATATTAAATATGCAAATGTTAATCAAATGATGCAAATGATATATGTATGGAAAGACATAACAAAGGGCTATCCAACGGAAGAGAAATCAGTGCAATCGGACATCGGGATCAAACGTTATGTCCCGACGAACACGGCCCTGTGAGCATGCTCGCAGGATTGCTAGAATCCGTAACGGTCTACCAAATGTCCGTTACATGAGCATGACGGTCTACCAAAAGACCGTCACACAACCAGAGCCCGTAAAACACCAAAAATAGTGGGAGAATGGAGGAAATACTACCTAAACATGAACATGCAGCCACCCAACCTACAAAAGAGCATGAAAACAAGCGTGATGGGCATTGGTTGTCCCACCGTGATCGCCAAAAAATAAGGATGTAGATGGATTAATCTACCCCGCGCCCTTTAACTAACCATGCATGTATATGAAGCAATCATAGAAGTATGAACAAGGGGGTAATGAATATAAGAACTGACCGTGATCGCCACCAAGGATTAACAACGCCAAAGGATGAAGACGTGTCAAGAACGGCACCGTGTACCTTGGAAAGAAAACTTGATCGCACCTGACAAACGAGGTGCGAGGAACTTTATGGATTCAAACCTCCTCTCCTTCCAGTCGGCTAGAGGAAAAGTGTCTCACGTTGTATTCATGCTCTCCTGCAAAACAAAGTCAAAATAAGGACAAAAAATCCATTAGAACATGCATGTGTAGCATCAATCCCGCAGTGATAAAATAGGGGTAGAAATTGAGGGTAAACTCACCGGGGGGAGGTTTTTAACCCCTATGGAACGGTGAAAATAATAGGTGTATGTATTGTGCATGCATGCGATTTGAAATCACAAGATTTGATTGAGATAATAGAGAGAAAACAAGGGGAAAATGCATATGTAGCAGAAAAGTGTAGAAAATTATGATGATTTATGATTTTAAGAGGAAGAGAACTAAAAATATAGATCATGAAATCAAGCCCAAATGGATGCAATGGAAGGCTAATACTTTCCTCTTCAAGTTAAGGTCGAACTTGTGAGTTAGAATTGCAGCATGGCTTCGCCCCGAACCAAGAAAGAGCCCCCCCGTCGCGACTGCGAACTGGGCAGTTTTTATAAAGTTTTGCAAGAAAGCCCCATCTTCTTATCACGATTCCCGGAGATATAGTCCAAGATAAATCAAGTTCTCTCAATCAAACTCGAGATAATACTAAGGACAAGAGATAGAACAAATGAGGATAAATTTGGAGGAGGATTCTAGAAAATATGGCTCTTGGAAGGTGGCCCCGTCGCACTAGAAAATAGAGTTTTAGTTGTACCAGGATGCTTAAATCCCGATCTTGCGACCCGGATCTCGAGAGATATAGCCAATGAAAATTTGATTTCTATGAACCAAATTCAAGATAATACAAAGGGCTACAAGTAAGAAAAAATGGGGATCAATTTGGATAAGAATTGAAGAAGTTATGGGCTCTGCAAGATAGGCTCACCGCGTAATTTTCGGGGCAGAGTCCAACATAAATTGGACTCTCTGCTGTGTGTAACGGTCTATCGTAGGACCCCCACATTGCTCTGACGGTCTAGGGTAGGACCGCCACGCTTTAGGGGTCGAACGGGGTGATTTCGGGCGAGTTTGGGTGTGACACACCTATGCTAGACCGTCACATGTGCTCTGACTGTCTTACGATAGACCGCTACATGTGCTGTGATGCACCTACACTAGACCTTCACACCGATGAAGGAAAATTCTGGGCACACTGCGCGTGACTTTGGAAATTAAAGCGTATCTCTCAAACGAGACAAAACTAGTGAAAGTGGTAGAAGAAGCAATTGTAGATAACTGAGAGAGGAACAACGTTTATGAAGAGAGTAGGTTGAGAAAATGATCAGAAAAGAGTGAAAATGGTGCTAGAACAGAGAGGAAAATTTTGGGACATAGGTGAATAGCACAACACGTCGTAAAAATGCGAATAGATCACAAACGGGGTAGAACTAGCTAACGGCATAGAAGAAGAAATTGTAGATCGTTGAAAGAGGAACAACTTTTGTGAAGATAACTTTTTGAATAGAAAGACAGAAAGAGATGAAAAAGGACCACTTTCAGGATTGCACAGCGGGAGAGAGCCGATTACTTGAGGGAAGCCGGCCTAAATGGGCCGAAAGTCAACTTAGAAGCCAGAAGTTGATAAAAATAAGCTCCAGGGCTCTAGGAAATCATGATCTCTAGGGCTCAAAGGGAATGGAACAATGAAAATTGGCTCGAAATTCATCCAAGGAAGGCTCCAAAATAATGGGTAATTCGGGACATCAAAAATGATGAATAAGAGAAATGACGCAACTTGTGGGCTAAAAACGGGCGTCAACACCTGCCAGAAAAAATTTGCACAGAGACGATCAATAGCATAAATGATCATTTTAGGGATGAAGCAAGCAGAAGCCAGGTAAACTGGCATGCTACGAAGCACAGCATTGATGAGAACTGCTCTCCCTACCTGAGACAAAATCTTAGACTGCCATCCTTCAAGCCTCAACTACACTTTGTCAATGAGATATTTGAAATCAGAACACTTGTATCTCCCTTTACTTGCTCTCCCTGGTACTTATACTCGGTTAAGGTGTGGATAGACTGCCTAAGAGCAAGGGGAGCCTTAGCAGACACAGTAAAACTGCTTTTCCCAGCATTAACCTTCTGCTCAGAGCTCAGCTGATATTTACTAACAAAATGCTGAAAGGAGGTGATATTTTTTTTGCTAGCATTTAGGAAAATAAGAGTGTCATCTGCATATAAAAGGTGAGTGACTTGTATAGAATGTCTTGGCCCACTATATCCCCTCAACACACCTGACTGAAACATAGCAGATAACCCCCTGCTGAGTACTTCAGAGGCTATAATAAACAGATATGGCGCAAGGGGGTCTCCTTGCCTAATACCTCTACTAGATTTGACAAACCCAGTCATGGCACTATTGAAATTCACATAAAACCAGCAATTGGAAAGGAGCATACCAATGTAGGATGTAAATCGGGTGCTAAATCCAAATTTCCTCAAAACAGGAAGGATGAAGTCCCATTCCATTCTATCATATTGATGTGACACCACCTTAGGGGTGATAGCCACAAGACCGATGCACTTTGGACCTTGACATGCAAGCACAATTTGCAATAGAAACGGACAGATATCGGCAGCCACTCACCCGACACTCACCCAAAACCCGGGGTTACTCGGTGATGCCGAGTCGTGGTTGTGAGGGCTGGGCCCTTGCTGGTAGAGGACCAGCAAGGCCAAGGTTCTTCCCAAGGGTGTGGAGGCCCAACTCAATGGGGCTGATTGGGTGCCGAGGGCACGGGTCACACTCTCTCCCACGGCGGTCACTAGAAGCAATGGAGCTTGCGGACTGAGCACTCACTCTCATGGGCCAGCGGAGCTATGAACTAATATTGAAAGAACAAGCACTAGGGGGAAGCAAGGGTTAGAACACTTACTCGATCGATTTGAAGAAATCGGTCCCGTTCGGAGACGTGGGCGAGCGGGGAAGCGTGGGTTCCCCACACACTGCGCCGGTGTAGCTTGAACCTATTTATGGAATTACACCACTACTACCCATGCAAGGGGGTTGAACAAGGGGAGGAGAACTCATATTTACATTCAAACACTACCTCCCACAGGGAGGGGCTATAAGCCGGCCAGGCGGGGAGGTGAAAATTGATCTAGGAACTAATTGATAGAAAGTCGTCGATTCTGTCCGCCCTCAGGAACAGGGGACATACAGTCGAAGTCGGTGCCGTTGCGGCCTCTTCTGAACTCCGTTGTTGATGAAACCAGTGGGAAACCTTCGTAGTTGAGTCGGGAAGACGTCCAATTTTTGGGGGAATTTCTGAATAACGGCGTTGGTCGGGGCAGAGGCATGAACATGGTCTCTGGTAGCTTCTGCACCTCTGCAACAAGAAGATGAGGCCGCCACGGACGCTCTCGAGCTCTGATTCAAGCGTGGTTAGAGTCGTTGGATTCATGGTTGAGTCCTCTTAGATTGGAGACCTGCGAGGGTGCCGGAGGTGGCCGGAGTAGGTGGTGAGGATAGGACAGTGATCGGGTGTCAGATCAGTTCCAGAGTGAATAGACAAGTGCACCCGGGGGAGAAAAACGAGAACTCACATCTTCGAATGCCGAACGGGGTGCCATTTCTTGTTGCTGGAAGTAGACTCGTCGTAGAAGCTCTCAGCCAAGGCCTACGTTTAGAACTTTAGGAGGTTGGCTGTGGGAGCCTCTGCAACTCGCTTCTGGTTGACTGTCAAGAAGAAGTTGCGCAGTCCGACGATGACGGCTCCTACGGACAGCTCCGAAATCAGACGGAAAACCACCACCATTGCGAAGAGGATTGGGAGACACTTCCAACTGTTCCTCTTGCGCTTCCAGGGGCATCGAGATGAAGTCATAGCTGGCTCTGCAAGACGCTGGATCTCTGCGGGTCCTCAGCTACAAACATGCCCTTCGGTTCAGCTCCAAGTGACCATGAAATGGGGAGAAGGGTTGTTGATTGGTGAAGGGGAATGGATGAGTGGTAGGAAAGGGATGAGGGGGAGGTTTGGAGGGTTGCTAGGGCAGAGATGGAGGGGTAGGAAGAGGGTGGGATGCAGGAGAGGGGATGTTGCTTCTCTGCACAAGAGATGGAGGGAGGGGTGGTGGAGGATGCTAAAGGGAGGATGGAGGGATGGGGAATGGGGCACCCAGCACCAAGGGATCCTCTTTGGGGCGACCTAGGGCATGGGGGGGAAGGTGAGAGAGGAGGGAAATATTCAAACCTCTCTTGGGAGCTGGAGGATTGTATGGGGGAGTGGGAGGACTGTGTTGGGAAAGGGTAGTGGGTGGTTGGTGGTTGGAGGGTGGAGTGGGGATAGGTGGAGGCTACCTTGGGGATGGGGTGGTGTAAAGAGAGGGGTTGTGGGGTGTTGGAGAGGCTTTAATAGAGGGGGAAGGGAGAGAGAATGTGGTTGGGAGGGGAGGAGAGAGAATAGGGTCACCCCCTTCTTGGGGAGAGAGAGAGAGAGAGAGAGAGAGAGAGAAGATTGGGAATGAGGTGGGGTTTCTCACCTAGGGTTTCACACCCTCTCACATGGATTCTATGCACTAATATTTGAATTTTGAACTCACAAAATGGCAATTTTCATTAGCTTCCTCAAATGGGGTTGGGGTCCTTTATATAGGGACCCAACCTTTTACATGACCAAACTACCCCTGGCTTTACATGTAATGACAAAAGTAGTCCAATAAGCCAACCAAGGGGATAATGACTCAAACATAGGGAAATAAACCAAAGACCTCGGGAAATGACTCAAATAAAAGGGAAACTACATCAAATGACTCAAATAGAAAGCTCAAAATGGATAATTGGGCCCACATGGAGTGATGCCCGAGCTCAAACAACTCCGGGATGTGAAGACGACCCGAGCCAGAGGGAGTCGTGGGTGATGCCTCCACCACATATGCTTTCGCCATGTCTAGTTTGAAAATAGCATTGTGACCCCTGACCTTCCTGTTGATGTCCATCATCAGTTGTTTGGCTAATGCAACATTGTCCAAAATGTATCGGCCCTTGACAAAAGCCCCCCTGTTCCACAGAAATGATACTAGGCAGAAGATGGGCTAGCCGCTCAAAGATTATGCGATAGATGATTTTGTAAGAGAAATTACACAAGCTAATCGGCTGGAAATCATTATAGGAACGAGGCTCATACACCTTGGGCACCAAAGTAATAAGAGATAAGGAAATACCTCTAGGGAGAGGAAAGCCATCAAAAAAAGCTCGAACAACATCAATAACATCATGACCAACAATGTCCTAAGTAGCAGTGAAGAAGTCACCTGAAAAACCATCAGGCCTAGGAGAGCTAGAGCCCTTGAGAGACCAGACAGCTTTACGAACCTCCTCCCCACCCGGAACAGCACAAAGGATAGAGTTCTAGGCCTCCGTAATAGTTTGAGGAATACTGTCCATCAATGAATGGTCGACAGAATGCTATTCAGATGTGAACATATTTTTAAAATAAGCCTCAGCTTGATTCCAAAGGATGTCTTGGTCTGAGCACCAGGTCTTAGATTCTCCAATCTTTAACCTGCTAATAAAACCCCCCGCCGGTTACATTGAGCCACATCATGATAAAAAGAAGTGTTCCTGTCCCCACTCTCAATCAAGTCTATGCGGGCCTTTTGGTTCTAGAATACTTCTTCCCTATAAAGGGCTTGACGTAAAACTACATTAGCAGCATTGAGGTGTTCCCTATTACTAGGAGATGGATCAGAATCATACATTGCTTGTTTATACTCCAGCTTAGCTTCAACCAATTTGACATTTTGGGTAACATCCCTAAAGACCTCCTTGTTCCATTTTCCGAGGGAACTTCTGACAGCCTTAAGCTTGACGAATAGTCTGACCAGAGCATTCGGGTGGTCAATTTGAACCTGCTGCCAAACTTCTGAAATAGCTTGCAAAAAAGAGTGGTGGGAGCACCACATCTTCTGGAAAACAAAACGGGTCGGGCCAAAGGTGTGCTTTTCAATGGACAGTAAGAGAGGAGCATGATCCGAGGGGCTCTAGAGAGATGCTTAACAACTAGCTGAGGCATGGTAGAATGGCAGAACCTGTTAAAAAGAACCTGATCCAACCTCGCCCAGATGTTAGCCGGGCCGACTCTATTATTAGACCATGTCATAGCTGGTCCAATGAAACTAGCATCAGTAAGCCCAGTAGAGCATAAAAAGCGTTAAAATCTGCCATGGAAGCTAAAGCGGAAAGGCACCACCAACCTTCTCTGAGGAGCGCAAGACACAATTGAAATCCCCTCCCATAATCCAAGGAACCGTCACAGAAGAAGCAAAAGAGAGGAGGTCGTTGAACATACCCTGTCTGAGGTGGGGATCATAGGCAGCATAGACGAAAGAATAGTAGGCCGAGAACACATTACCCATCTTCTAACCAAGGGTAATGAATTGAGAGGAGGAAGAAGTTACCTCCAAGTTTGAACTGGCTTGCCAAAAGACCCAAATTTTGGATTTTGTCATATTGTTTCCCACAAATCTCTCCAACTTGAGATATCTACTCAGCTGCACAGCTTTATTAAAGCTCAACATTGGTTCACTGATAGCAACCATACTAACCTTATTGCTTTGAACAAGACGCTGAAGACATCTGCGGGAACCAGGGTTCCCCACTCCTATGATATTCCAAATCAAAATTAGATACATCATAGAGATTGCTGATTGTTATCTTCCGCCGACCTGGCTCGAGATCTAGTAAGGACCCCCCCTGCTTCATTTCTTCTCCTAATAGCTTCATGTCTGCCCTGCAGTGTTAATTGCACAAGAGGATTATCCTGCGCAGCCTTTTCCGCAACTCACTGACCTGCCTTCTTTAACTCTCGTGAACGCTCTTCGGAGAAGCACTGAACAACATTAGTACTTAGATTTTCTTCAACAGTTGAGGCTATATGAAGTTGTTCGTCTGACTGGCTAGGTTCTTTATCCGCAATAACCACTGGCACTACCAAAATGGGAGGTGGAACATCACCCAAACCTCTAAAACAGCTAGGCATTGAGCTGGACTGGTGAATAGCCGATGGGGAGACTGCTGAAATATAGATGTTAACCCGAGGGTACATTGAGGTCAACAAACCTGACAGAGACGTGAGGTCTAGACCATGGCAGAGTACAGGCGTCGACTCGATGAGATGTCAAAGTCAACCAACCTTGTTAAGACGGGAGGTTTGAACCAATGGCAGAATATAGATGTAGATGTCGACCCGATGGTACATTGAGGCCAACCCAACTGGCAGAGACGTGAGGTCTAAACCAGGGTAGAATATAGCTGTTGACTTGTTAGAATGCCGAAATCAACCAACTTGGTGAAGATGCGAGATCTAACCCAGGGGTAGAATATGCTGCTGACTTGACAGAATGCTGAAGTCAACCAACTTGATGAATACGTGAGGTCTAAGAAAAGGGAAGTGGTCCGCTTCCATTGTTAACCTCCATTTTTTGTGTGTGTCATTGCCTCCTAGTACAGACCAGCCCATAGTGTGGGCAAAGTTGTCCGGTGGGACTATTAATGGACTTGACTGTTTTGTTATAGCGCCGGTGGGACTTGTTATTGAACTTGATTGCTTTGCTATTAGGGATTAACATCCGAGAGCTCGGATAAGGCGGGGCGCCTCAAGTGAGAGAGGAAAAGGTTTATGGGCCCAATCTGGGGGGCAATGTTTAAAAGCTCAACGAGGGTGGAGTGCCTCAGGCCAAGGAAAGGGTCTATGGGCTGAATCTAGGGGTCAATTTTTAGAGCTCGGTGAGGGCGGAGTGCCTCAGGACAAGGGAAAAGGGTTTTATGGGCCCAATCTAGAGGGCAATGTTTAAGAGCTCGGTGAGGGCGGAGTGCCTCAGGCCAAGGAAAGGGTCTATGGGCCCAATCTATGGGTTAATTTTTAGAGCTCGACGAGGGCGGAGTGTAACCACCCAGAACCTGGATACCGGGCGAACCTGATACCACTTGGATCCTGAGAGGCCTCCCACGAGGGGGAAAGCTCGAAGGGAAAGAAAGGTGTGTGGAGGTACATTGAAATTTCAAATAAAGTAGAAAAAAACTATATAATTATGAATAGGACTATTAAATTAACAGAAATAAAATTACATTTTCAATTAGTAAATTAACTACAGAGATAACAAAGCTACTAACAGAGTCTAGTCCAACTAAAAGTACAGCCCGACACTGGCAAAGCTGGCACTACGGGAAAACTGGTTTTTACCTACGACACCTACCTACGCTTTTGTAAGTCGTTGGTATTTATGGGCCTATTCCTACAATTTTTTAGGATATTCTGTTACATACTGTCACTATCGTAGGTATACGTCATACACTACCTACAGTTCAGTAGCACCGTAGGAATAGATAGTCATATTGAACTACCTACTGATAATGTCGTAGGTAATTGGTATGTCATACCTACGGTTTGGTAGTACCATAGCAATAGATAACCACATTGAAGTACCTACTGATAATGTCATAGGTAAATGGTATGTCATACCTACAGTTTCAGTTGAGCCGTAGGAATAGATAGCCATATTGAACTACCTACCGACAATGCCGTAGGTAAGTGGTATGTCATACCTAAGGTTCTAGTTTAGCCGTAGGAATAGATAATTGTAATAAAATACCTACGGATATGGTCGTCGGAATGTACCTACACTTTGTTATCGTCGTAGGAGTAGGTCATTTGCAAAGTGATCGATGACATTAGTTTTTATTTGTTATATATTACCTATGATAACTGTCGTAGGTAATTACCTCTTTTTTATCATTAGTTACCTCTTTTTTTATTTGTTATATATTACCTATGATGACATTAGTTACCTCTTTTTTATTTTTTTATATTACATAAAAATATTATTATATGTAAATATCTACACATTTTTATTATAGGAGAAATATATATCTTTAGATTTAATGGTAATATAATTATTATATTTATATATTAATGTCTATGGTAGGTATAGAGTAAAAACTTTTGGTGCAGACTCCCGCGCCTTCGGAAATGAACCCAGCCCGCCACATTCTTCTTAAACGTATAAACCTACCCCAGCCTGCCACCCTCCCTCTCTTCCTCACTCCCCAGTCCGCCTTCGTAACCCCAAGCCCGCCACCCTCCCTCTCTTCCACACTTTTCACTCCCTATCTTCCTCACTCCCCAGCCCTCGTTCGGAACCCATGGCCTACCACCCTACCTCTCTTCCCTCTCTTCCTCAGTCCCCAGCCCTCCTTTCGGAACCCCAGCCCACCACCCTCCCTCTCTTCCTCACTCCCCAACCCGCCTTCGGAAACCCCAGCCCTCCTCCATACAAATCGCCAGCATGTTTCACAGTGCTCCTTTCATGTCCATGTCTTGACAGGGAAAGAGATTCATATACGGGGTCGGTGCCCGGGAATAGAATCCTTGATTAATGCGGAGAGGTGTGATTGTTAGGGTGGAGGGGATACCCGGGGTCATCAGAATATGAGATAAGGAGATGTAGAGTTTATGGAGGATTTGGGTTTCCGCCGGCATTTTCTGTGAGAGCGGGCGTGGTGGGTCGCTGGTGTGCTCCGTTGTATGGGAGTGGGCGGTGATGGGGTTCTGGTCGGAGTTCCTCGCGAGCAGTTGGGGTAAGGAGCTCATGGCGCGGGGATTTGGGGGCATGGCCGGGGTCATCTCTGGCTACCCCCTCGACACTCTTAGGATCCGCCTCTAGTAGCCACCAGTTGGGTACCCAGATGGCGGGAAGATTTCCGCGACGAGGCTCCTCCACAACATCGTGGCATCCGAGGGGCCCTCGGTGCTCTATAGGGGCATGACGGATCTATTATGTCTCCTCTGGATTTGATGCTTAGTGTGAAGAATGCTGTGTTTTGTTGTTGGCAACAGTTTAGTTGACTTTATTTTGACTTTGGCAACACTGTTACTTTGATATCTTTACTTTAGTTAGAATAAATTTTTAGTCAATTAAAGGTCGGTGGACATTCACATTATTGCATAAAGGTTAGTGCCTATGTCCATTTCAATTCTGAAGGTCTATACATGTGCAGAGTTATCACTTAGAAATGTCGATGCACATGTGAAGTCCTGCACTATAAGGTCGATGCTAGTGAGCTAGCGACTCTGGTATAGGTCGACGCATGTGTAGAAGGATTGCAGCACAGGTCAATGCATGTTTCAATGAGGTCGATGTTAGTAAGATAGTGAATGCTGCATAGGTCGATGCATGTGTAGAAGGATTACAGCACAAGTCAATGCATGTTTCAATGAGGTCGATGCTAGTAAGTTAGCGAATGCTGCATAAGGTCGATGCATATGTGGACGGATTGTTGCATATGTCTATGCATGTGTTAGTAAGGTCTATGCTAGTGAGCTAGCGACCGAAGGACAAGTCTATGCATGTCTTAGTAAGGTCGATGTTTGTTAGTTATTATTCTCAAGGTCGATTCACCTTGCGCATTTACCATAAGGTAAGGTCGATGCATCTTCATTTCAAGTCAGTGTGTCTGATAATGAAAGTCTACCTATATATCTGTAAGGTTGATGATGTTACTCTGACCTACTGCATGTGTTAGCTATACATGTCGATACACTTCATTTATGCATCGATGCACTTGAAGAGTTTCTGAGCATTCACTTAGAGAAACTGCATAACCTCATGAAGCATCTGAAAGTGTATTTACTATCAACTATTACATGCTTCATTAAACTGATAAATCTTTGATTCTGTTCTGGATAGAAAAAGGAATATCCAGCCGAGTCATATGGTCAAACACCTAGGCAGCATAAAGGCAGGCTGCAATCAATCTCACTTGGAAGTTAAAGAACCAGATTAAAGGCACGTGATCCAAGGTAGAGAGCAGAACTGATATTCTGCGACGTGGATCGTCACAACCTCCACTCCTGACACGTGACCCATCGAAGTACGAGTTCTGGATAATTCTAGTGAGCGGGAGTGTGTCTTCCACGCGCCCAAAATTTAAAAAGCTCAGGGGACCACCTGGCTCAGCTTGCGCCTACAAAAAGGGGATCTCTCAGACGAGAGAGATGAGGAAGATATAGAGAAAGAGGAATACATTAAGTAGAAGAGCAGAAGAGTTCAGAGAAGCTGAGAAGAGAGAGCTGAGAAGAGTTAGAGTCAGAGAGAGAGAAGATCAAGAGAAAGAGTCTGATGCAAAGTATAGAGAGAAAAATAGAGTGCCATAAGATGGTGAAGATCATTTGAGTGAGAAGAGAGTCTGAGTGGAAATGTTGCTGTCTTGACTCGTGGATCAGATCCAGAGTCAATTTGCTCCATAGTGAGCTATATTGTTTCTTTTCATTGTCTTTTTGATTTTTTCGTTTGTTTTTGACATCATTCGTAAGTTGTGTATTAGCGGTCAGCAAGCTGTGGTGCTCAGCAGCGAGGTGTGATCTTCGGTTAGCAAGCGGTGAAGCTCAGCGGTTTGTGACGTGTTCCCCAAAGCTGTGGATCTGTGGTCTGGGACGTGTTCCCCAATGCTGTGGATCAGCGGTTGTAGGGAGTGTATCCTGGAAGCTATGGATCAGCAGTATTCAAGCTGTGTGGCAGTAGAATCCGTACTCGATTGAGTAATGGGTGGACGTAGATCTCAAGGTTGAGATCGAACCACCTTAAAATTGATTTGTCCTGTGTATGATTGGATTTTTCAACACTGCGAATAGATGAATGCTCAGGATCATCAACTGTTGTTTCCTAACAAATTCATACGATTCATCTATTGCATTCAATCAAATTCTACATCTGTCTGCTGAAACATATTCTAAATGGAACTATGTTGATTCATCTCAAACTGTCATTACTTTGAATTACATGGTAGACTTACTTTCCTCATCTTATATGTCTTCTTAAACTCAGTAGTATATAAAATTGGTTCAGTTAGAAGGATAGATTTCATCTATCTGAAAATTTGATCTTTGCGTGAGGAGATTTCCTAATCGACCCTCTGCCAGGTACTATACTGAGTTGAGTGATCATTTGTTTTGGTGTTTACTGTGATCTGCAGCAACTGCATAGTAGATTATCTTACTGATAATTCATATTGCTGTTAGTGTTTTTGTTCACAGTAATTTACTTTAATTCCGCACTGTTATTCACTACTATAGAAATTTTAATTTGGGGAAGATCTATTCACCCCCCTCTAGATCACTTATTCATCTGTTCACTCATCAGGCTCCCCTCGTTTCCATGGCTTTCCAGGTCCGTTCCCCCATGGCATTCTTGGGTCTCCTTCGCAACCCCATCTTCACCATAAATCTGATTCTCCATAGGTGATGCTTTACCCCTATTCTGCTTAGATTCAATCCCTTCTGTTTGTTGGCAAGATTGCTGTTTTCTTTGATCTTCCGAAAGAAAGAAAGATTGTTATTTTCTTTGGTTCCTCTGTAATCCTATTCATATGTGATTTTTTTGGTGCATGCGCCCGTTAATTGGAGTAATACCCATAACAAAGATTCTCCTATCTTTGTAGAAATATTACGCAATGCTGTGTGTTAACCAATTGAAGCTTCAAATCCAAATATTTTGTGCATTCTCTAAGCAGTGATGTCTACAAAAATTAGTTGAGTTCTGAACAGTAAGTGCTATGTGTTTGTGTAGAACATCATTGTCTTCCAGGTGTATGTTGTCCTGTCCAGTGCCTTCCATTCAAACAACGAAAACAGCGGCAGTAGAAGCAATCCTCCTTCATACAAAAGTGCGGCGCTCGCCGGAGTGGGAGCAGGCGCTGTGTAGAGCATGATGCAGATTCCGGTGGAACTCGTCAAGATACACCTCCAGCTACAGATGATCAGCAGCCAGCACCGTCGCGCCATCCGTGAAGGCCCCATGAGCATGGCAAGGAGCATCTTACGAAGGGAAGGCATCACGGGGATCTACCGGGGCCTCTCCATCACCATCCTTCAGGACGCCCCTGCCCACGGCGTCTACTTCTGGACGTACAAGTACACGCGAGAGAGGCTCCACCTGGGCTGCCGAAGGACTGGCGAGGAGACGTTGGGGACCATGTTGTTCACCGGGGGAATGGTCGGGGTGGCAAGTTGGGTCTGCTGCTACACCCTGGACGTGATCAAGTCCAGGCTTCAAGCCCAATCGTAGTCCCTCAAGGACTTCCCGCCCCCCAAGTACTCTGGCATCGTCGACTGCTTGCCTTATTATTTCTGTTACAGTATTTTGCTTCCATATTATAGTGGCCATATTTGTAGGTAGATGTAGAATATAAACTTCAAGATATGAAGAAACTCTCCAAAGATTGGGAAATGAAGGGCAAGGGATACAAAAAAAGGCCTGATGAGATACATGTAGGTCTTTATAAGCACAAGGAACAGTAAGGAAAATGGATTTCCTGCAATGGCCTTTTATGAGGTTTCAAAGAGTAATTTTATAACATAAAGTGTTGCAATTTTTTGGAAAAAGCTTCCCTTGTTCTTTCTTGTGGTAGATTTTTGTTAAGGTTAATCTATTTGATGCTAAGAAGACCATAAAACTTTGAATCAAAAAAGAAAATGGTACCTATCTTAAAATGGAATTCCAACCATGGATTCATTTTGCTACTGAGTTTAGGGGGTGTTTGCATTCTCCAAAGTTTCTATTGTAGACTAGGCAAAGTTTATTAATTGGTGGACTCATCTTTGGCAAGGTTCCAATGATTGTGATTGTTGTCCTTAGCAAGCATTTCCATGTGATATTCATGATCCTCATAAGGACTATTTTGTTAGATGTGGAGCCCAATGGGATTTTCCATTCCTCATATGGAGAGGATCTTACTGTCATTCTCACTGTACCTTCATGAGTTGGTCTGCCCTGCCTTTAGTTCTACCTGGAAATAGAATTGGGATGGAAGCTTGTACATCATTTTCTTGAAAGGCTTTTGAAAATTTCTGCCCGTTCTACTTTTAATTTTTTAAATATTATATTAATATTTAAATAATTCACATCGACTCGACGTGATATAACTAACTCATGACTCAGAAACCTTAGATACTATATGAGGCGATTGTATCACACTGAGTCAATATGATATGGCAAACCATGAAGGTCTGTTGGGATTTCGTTTAACAAAAGTTTAAATTTGGTTACCCTTAGCTTTTGAAACTTCAAAAAAAATTCAAGTATTTTGTTTATTTTCTATCTCAGTCTAAAACATGTATCCTATTTTTTTGCCTTCAGCTTCAAGTGCCCGATGAAGTATTGTCATTGTTGATGGGCATGGGTTATAGAGAACGAGCAGCGAAAAGGGCATTAAGAATGACTAATAAAGATGTTCATAGTGTTGCAGATTTACTTGAGGAAGAGAGGGAAACGAAAATTCAGAGACATCAGGAGAACTTGCAGCGGCAGGCTGAGATTTCGTGAGTGTTATTTGCTGAGCTGTCACATAGTTTTGGATTTATTTATTTTTTGATTAGTCCGATTAAAGACTAAAACATTCTTCCAGGGAGCAGCAAGAGTATGGAGTGACCCCACAGAAGAAGCCTGTCAATCTTCAACAACTGAATGCACTGGAGTCAATTGGGTAAGCAAGGTTCAATCATATGACCCTACTACTAGATGTTTTGAATTGGAGATAACATGGAGTGTCCATTGCTTCATTTGACATACTTTAAAGATCTCTGAATATGTAATACATTATGATCTATGATAAAACCAGTTGGCCATAGAATGTTGCCAAAACAAAAACAATCCTTATATCATCTATTATTAGGCATTCCAAGGTATCAGGCTGACTGTAGATATTATGAGTTTTGAAATTCAATATAGAGTCCTTTTATGCTTACTGAAGTTGGCTGAAGATTAAATTAAAATCCACAAGTGATGATTGTTGAAAGGATGCCAGTTCTGTCTATGAAATACATTGGGGTTATTTTGGGGGATGTAGCAATACAAATGTGTTGCTTTCCTCCCTTAGTTTTCAGGTGAAGGGATGATGTAATGCTTTTGGTCGCTGGGAGACGGGGAACAGAATGTGTTAATGGCTAGATCTTTTTACATGTGGTTAATAGAAGGCCAGGATGTATGTAACAACAAATGATGAAGGATATGGGGAGTTCATCCATAAATATAAATTGAATGCTTCATGTGCATGCTTGAGATGGATAGAGTTTAGATGATAATGACTTGAGGTAAGGTTATGATCATGGGCAAATAATGCTCTGATGTTATTTCAAAGTCCCTAAAGGCACTGTCCAGGTTCGCTTTGCCTTTCTTAGACAAGAAATGAGGAGAACATATCATTTCTCTATAGAATAGAACCGATTTCTTCTCAGCTGAATGAACATTAAGGACAAACCCATGTGACTGTGGAGGAAAGGGAAAAACCAAGTGAAATGACTATGCTTCCTGTGGTTAAATAAATGGAACTACATCTAAGCAATTATGAAATGTTAAAATCAAACATCAGATTATCGCACATTGAAAAACATATCAAATCTGTAAATCATACTCCCGTTGATGTCATATTTTCAATTTTCATTGTCATAGTTTATTTTTCATTCTTGCTAAAATAAGAAAATAACCAAAAGTGGGCAAGGCGTTCAACAGACTGATAGAACTCTTAGTCGACTGATATTCTGAAATATCAGTCGACCTCCTAGAAATCAGTCGATTGATTTTGTTGTCAGTCGACTGACCCCTGCACTCTCTCCTTCCTGCGCCCCTCACTGCAGTCCCCAGCTCATATACATCCATCTCACTCTCCCACCCTCTCTCTCCCCACCATTAATCACCACTAAACCAACTGTTAGCCTCATAGTCACCTCGGAGTAGAGGACAGTCAAATCGCCAGCCAACTGATATTGGCAAAATCAGTCGACTGACCTTCAGTTCAGTCGACTGATATTTTGAGTATCAGTCGACCTACCAGCAAATCAGTGGACTGATTTTGCTATCAGTTGACTGACCCCATTCCATTTTCAACAAATCTGCTTACTCCATTTCTTCTCATTTTCTCCATCCTACCCCCTAATAGCCATCCTAAACTAGTTGTCATGCATCCATCCACCCCCCACACCCGTCCAACCGTTTGCACAAATTCGAAAACACATAATATATGTCATAGCTACTTGCATAATTCAGGAGCATAATTCAGCTGTGTTATAGTGATTCATTTGCATTCTGTAGCTAATCTTGCAATGACCAAGAATAAATATCTGTATAGATGGACTAATGTCATTAACTAAAAGCTAGATGCCATCAACATTTCGGTAGACCCTACCAAAATTTTGGATTGAAACACGCCAATATATGTCATAGCTACTTGCATGTGCTGAAACATATTCCACCCACCAATTTGACACAGCATCTATGGAATGCCTGCCTTGTGGGATTGTTGTATTACTGATTATATTTTTTGGGCAATTCAACTTCCATTTTAAAAAAATTCTAACACTAGACACATGATGCACTTGATGAGCAAGAGTTGTCGTGCACCTCTGCCACACTTTTCATGGATGAGGGGGTGTGTGGAAAGGTCACTGTTTCCCCTACCCCTGCTTTCTATAGAGGAATCACTTGCCTTAATGCGATAAATGTTCCTTGCCTTGATTTTTTTTCATTCTACTTTTACCAGGTCAAGACCCTGAATGATCAAGTGAAAGTGTCCCCCCCTCCTCGTTGAAATGCATAATCAGAAAAGAGTCATTAATATCATGCTTTAAAATTGTTTTCATGGTTGTGTGGCACATTTTTTTTCTTGTTGATTGAAAGTATGTACCATGAATAGGATATAGGTGTAATTTCTATTAATCCTTGCTAATGTCTGTAAAAACAAAAAGCCAAGGTCATTCTCCCTCCTTTGTGTACAAGTATTTTCCTTAGAACAATGAACGGATAGAGTTAAAAGAACGTTGCCATAAATCATGTTGACTATCATCTTGTGAAGCTATCAACCTGGTGTATATGGGTAGATTCAATAGATCAAACTATTACATAGATCTATGTAAATGGGACAAAGTGATGGAGTTGAATTTAGATTTTGTTATTATCATCTTGTGTACAAGTGGTAGGATAATGCACACATTCCTCCAATAGTAAATTCTCCCATACGCATTATAGTGAGAAATAACTTCACTGTAATTCATGTATCAGATATGTAACAATATAGTGAGAAATAACTACGATTGATGAGATCAAATTTAATTCCATGTGATTGTGGCAGAAAATATTTGTAGAATATACAACAAGGATAGCGTTTGAAAGGCCGCCGACTGCCTAAATCTTGTGTCTAGTTATAACTCTATCTGTTGTTCGAACATTTCATCTTGTATGTATAGATTGACTTTGATGCCATGTTAAAGCATCCAACTCAAAATTATAAGGCAGAGAGTGGAGTATGCTCCAGCATGTTAGGCATATTTTGTTTTGTTGCAATTGACCTTATAAGCATTGTTCAAACATAAGGTAGGCTCCACTATCTTAGCGTATCTTGTTTTGATGTTGACCAATGCATGACTATTCTAACGTAGATGAAAATCCTATCAAGAATGGCTAGAAAGTAGCCAACTAACTATTGACATCTTTTCCTTAAATAGTGTGACCCCTTGGATCGGTTGGGACTCAAGCTGAGAATTTGGTCAGCCTGATTCTACCATCCACTGAAGGTAGTCCTCCTTTGATTACCTCTCTTCGAGGAAACTGTGCTCTTCTCCACTTGTATAGAATGTAGTTATTCCTTTTGGTGGAGTTTGATGCTTAGCAAGCCGATATATGTAAACTTGGTAGGTTAACGTAGTACATTGGTGTCAATCATCTATAATGATGTTTATCAAGGGATATCTAAAACATAAGCTATAGCAAATGTTGGGAACTGAGATTGAATATAGGGGCTGATCCAATCCCCTCCTCCCCCCACCAAAAAAAAAGAAAAGAAAAGTGAAAAATAAAAAATTAAACTGATCCTATAGGTTATGAAAGAACTATTGAATTAGAGTGGAATTAGTCCTAAACCATTCCAATTGATACTGAATCAGTGAATTTTTTGTCAATTACCTGATGGCTGATCCTGCCAGGCTTTTGTTAACAAAAGGAGGGAGGGGGCTTAAACTTGTTAGGTGCGCAGTGGGATCTAGAAGGGGGGGGGTGAATAGATCCAACTAGGAATTTATAGCCAATTAAATGATCTATACCATTTAAAAGGTAGCTACCAGAAAAGTAGTAGATCAGATCTGAGAATTCTATTATATTCCTATAATACAAACAACTATTCTCTGCAATAGTAGATAATAGACTGTGTGAACCAGAAGCAAAGTAAGAATTTCAACCAGAAAGCTTAGAGAGACCCTGAATCAGATTAATCCAACAAGTTCTGAACAAGTGGGCTCACATAGAACTCAGCTGACTTTCAAGAAACTTGGTCGAATGATTTTAATATCAGTCGACTGACATTTTGTAAGGTCAACTAATTTCACTTGAGACCATCTGAACTTCTTCTAACTGTTAAAATATCTTCTGAAACTCAGAATATCCACTGAATATGACTGAATTAGATTAACTATGACCTTGTTATGAAAGATCAATGTCCTAAGTTCCATTAGTGTTGGAGTGCTGCAGTGACATCCAGAGTATACTGATTTTCTGACAGAATTGCAGACAAAGGTCAGCTGAATTAAATCATAGATAGGTCTGCTGACCAGTATGCTTGGAGTCTACAAGCTTGCTTATTAACTGTACTGAGCTTGAGATTTTGAGAATTGGACTTCTATATTTTCTGAACTGAACATTATTGAGAAAATCTATTTTTCTCTGAAAAGACTGAGTTTAGAAATCCTTTGAAATTCAGATTTTTGAATAGACTAAGCTCTTCTTTTGCACTCTTCCTTTCACATCAGTGACTGAGCTTCAAAGGTGTTGAACTTCTAACTTTTGATATGAACTGTGTTTCAGAGTAAACTGAATTCAGACTTAGCTGATTCTTGGAATTTCTTTGACCCTTGACTTGTGACATATAAAGACTTGGTTTTGCTGCTGATAAAGGTTTTAGAACAAGTTGAACTTCTATTTTCTAACCTTGTCATTTTTGAACTTAAGAGAAATCCTGAACTTCACATAATTAAGAGGATGTTTACATGACATCATTAAAAAATAAAGACTCATAATTGAGTCATTGTTTATCATCATCAAAACCACAGGGACACAACAAAACTCCCATCTTCTCTTTCAAAAGGAAGGTCCTCATGCAGGATTTCCAAGTATGAGAATCAAAACTGCATCACAAGTAAAAACAAGATCGCATTAATAATGAGAGTCAATTTGCATTGGCACATGATGAATGGGTTGACCTGTTATGCCCCCTTTTCTTTTGAAGGTTGATGGTATGGTCGAAGAGTTCACTGATATAAATAATGTTATGGAAAAAACTGGTACCCTTATAATGGTGCGTAAGAAGGTGTTTCAGCTTGTGGCGAAGGTAAATTCAAATTTAGCGGATGTGATTCTAAAACTTGGACTCTTTGATAGGTAATATGCTCTAGCTTTTGATCTTTTTTGATAGGTGATGTCCTTTTCTCCTTCTTGGCTTTCTTCTCCTGCTAGATATAAAATATTAGTTCATAGGGGTTCTCTCTCACAAATTTGGAGAACATGTATATATACATCCAAGAGAGTGCAAAAGACCCATATAGCCCTTCTAAAGCATGTTAAGAATGCCCTCATATTGTAGGAACCATTTAGTGGTAGAATGGTAATGTTCCAAATGCAAAACAATGGGTTTTCACCACTTTCACAAGTCTCGTCCGAAAGGGTCGACCCTTGGGGTCGACACCTGTATTTTTTGCACCTAAAATAGCCCAGACACAACACTGGGCAAAAGGAGTCGACCCCTCTGCCTTGTTCTGCACATAAGCAAGAAAACAAAAGCTAGTCTTAAAGGAGTTGACCCATGGGGTCAACACCCTTCACTGGCCAGCCTGTCTACATTGCAGACAGACCAGTGCCTAGGGAGGGTCGACCCTAGGGGTCGACCCCTCTGCTAGAGGTTTTGAAAAGTGCAGTTTAAGCCCCTTATTAAGCCATTAATGTCCAATGGGTTTGATGTGACCAAAGTCCCTTAATTCCTGAAGATTAATTCTAATGATTTGAACCTACAAAGCCATAGAAAAACCAAGTTAGTGTGGATTTGAAATTCAAATAACTCTCTCCTTTGCAATTACTATTCCTCAAGTGAAAATTCACAATTTAACATGTAGTTGAAACAAGAACATAATCATCCTAAATGCCATGATCTCAAGAGTGGAATTGTGAGTTAAAACATAGAAGCCTTGCACAACAAAATAGCTAATTTTATGGAAACCAATAGATATATCAATGCAACCCTTTGACATCAAAAATTCAACCATGAATTTTCATGCTTAAAAAAAAGGTAAAACAAGTGGTTTACATGTGAATCAAAGCTTATGCATCAGAGATAGCACATTTAAGGTTGTTTACTCAAAAGTACTTCAATGAACATAACTTCACAACCATCAAGATGCACATTACACCATTTCACACAACTAAAAGTTGAAATGAAAACACCGTGCATTCATGCAATGTATGAGCATCATTCAAACCAATTTCATCAAGATTTATGTGAATATGTTAAGCATAATACAAGCTCAAAATGATTTGCATAAATATTTGATTGAAATTTGGAGCGGAATTGGGCGAACCTGGGATGGGACATCCCATCTAGCAATTGGGACCTCCCATTGTCAGAGCAAGTTCTATTTCCAGAACCTGTTCTGAACAGGGGTCGTCCCATCTGCTAAGTGCGATGTCCCACTTGAGGCTGGGCAGTGCAAATAGAAATAATGCATGATCAGGGGTCATCCCACTTAGCAACTGGGACGTCCCACTTCATTCAACAACATATTTTTGGGTTTGGCCTGTTCAGACTAAAGGAGTTTAACCCAAAACAGAAATCTTGGTTTTCTAAAAAGAAGTTAGACTAATTCGAGCGAAAGACAAAACTTATTTACTCACCTTTCAAATGGGAGGATTTCTTTCTTACCTCGCAATTTCACATATAAGGTCAAGTGAAATAACCCAAGAGTGAAATAAACCAAGCTCTCTAAGCAAATTCACAAGTCCATGAAGCAAGTCATCTAAACTCTGAAGCATAGCAACGATCATCAATGCACACACATACATAAAGTTTAGTTATCATCAAAATCATATGCAAGGCACACAACAATTTGAGCTCCTTGATAATGTAGCAAGGAACTACGGGTCGTCTAATAATCTACTAGAGATAGGTTGGGCAGGAGGGTTAGTTGATATGGTTTTTTTCCAGTAGCTTCATTTGATACTCTTTGAAAAATGATAGATAAAAAATAGAGCATGAGCTATAAAACTTTTATCCATGCAATTTATTGCATCTTGCATTGCATTTTATTCTCTTTATGCCCATGTATAATATATTTTTATTAGAGGCCAGGTGCAGTGATGGTTAGCCAACTTTGACCCAAGTCAAATTGGTTTTGACTTTTTCTGAGTCTCAAGTTGGCCCTGTTATGACACAATGCGAGATCACTTAACAAATTATTAATATACAGGGGTTTTTAAGAACAATGCGAGTCTTAAGTTGGCCTTGATGTGCCACTGAGAGATGACATAGGGATTCTCATTAACTCGAGAGTGCTGCCATGCTGATAATGTGTCAATTTGATCAATACGAGGGTGAGAGAGAAGCCTGTGTGCCCCTGTCAGCTGAGGTGGTATCTTTTCCCCCAGGGTTTTTTCTTTTTCTTATTACCATAACTAAGTCAAAGGCTACAGAATCTCAGAGCATTTTTGTATAGAATGGTTTCAAAAGCCAATGCTATAAAAGAACATAGAAAATGAACAAACTTTCTCATTGTTTTTTAAACAGCTGCTTTGAAAAGTCCGAAACTAAACCATTCATACAGATACAAATGAAACCATCGATCAATTGAGGGGCTAGGGGGTGTGGGAACAAACCAATATTATTACATTTCCTATGTCTTAAGCTATATGGTCAAAGCAATTCATTATAAAGGAAAACCTTGCAAGGTCTGAGTACATGAGAACCATTAGACATTGATTACATGGAAGCCCACAGGAGGAAAATGAAAATATGATAGCAAGCAGCTGGGTTGAGATAGGTTTGATAATCCTAGTGAAAGATGGTCATGTAATGAGATAGGTAGGAGTGTCATTTGGGATGCTTGAATGTGCAAGCTTGAATCCATAGATTCTGAGATTATGATCATGAAAAAAGTTCTCTATTTCCAATATTTTTGAATGTGCATTTGCAGTTATGTGTCGAAGCATGTTCTTGCACTTTAATTGTATATAATTCTTGTAGTTTTGAAGCATGTATTTAAGAGAATTCTTTTTTCTTAATTGTTCTGCATGCCTCTAAAGTTCTTTCTTTGTGGTTAATACCTCAATTTTAGTAAGGTTTGGATGTCATTTCTATGTACCCACAGGGCAGGGTTGCTTACCAGTCGGCTCAAGTTTGTGTGAGTTTTATTTATGCAATTTTTTTCATGGGGAAGTATGAATTGTAATAGACTGATGCCAGTCTCTTTAATGTAATCTTTCATGCTTTAGAAAGTAAGTGTACTTCTATGTGATCATATAAAGATCAAGGTTCTGAACCCTTGATGATTAGCGGGAAAATGGAGATAGACTGTTGGGCCTGGATAGAACTTCTTAATTTATTATTTCACTTAAAAAAATTTTTTTGTCTATTTATGGCTACAGTTTTTTGTTGGGGGGATGATGCATTACCATTTGAAGTTGTTTCACTTTTGTTCGTTCAACAATGGCATGGGCCACTCTTTTTATATTGCCATATTTGATTTTCTGCAAATAGATCTAATTAAAAACTTCTGTAGCTCTAGAAATTTGACATATCTTAAGGGTCATGAATGTTTTTTTGGGGGTATCTTTATTTGATATAGCTTCCTCTTATGGTTTCTTACTATAATGTTTTATGGAGATTCTTGTGTTTGTCAGGGTAAGGTTACCAATATAAAATTTGAACTTAACCTCAGCTGTTGTTTCATAGGCACTACTGGGATCGTGGTTTACACAAATTATGATGATATGACATATGCTGTAAGTTGGTTATTTAAGGCAGACTAATTTGGTCCTCAAGATTGTTGTGCTCTTTTCCTACCTAGGACCTTTTTTCCACAGAAATAAAAATCTTTAATGTGTTTACCTGTAGATTAGTCTACTTGATGACTCTGAGTTTCGAAATTCATTTACTTAGGCATATATACAGGTAATTGGAATGATGCTTGTCCAACTTCTCTCTTATGTTCTTAGCATGAACATGCATGCATTTTCTTATGTGACTCTGCTTTGTGTTTTGGAAGGTGAGAGAATATGATTCCAAGCATAGCCTTTCCAGAAGCCATAGTCGCTCTTACTCGAGGAGCCGGAGCCCATGGCGCTATAGTAGAAGTAGAAGTCGAAGGTTTACTATTGTCCCTTTGTGTTCTGTTTATTATGGAGAAAGGTTTGCAATATTGTATATGATCTCGACTTGTTTTGCAGCAAGTCTCCAGTGGCAAAAGAATCACGTCGTTCTCCTTCTAGGTCTCAATCAAAGTCTTTTTCTTCACGCTCTCGTTCAGCTTCAAAAGAACATTCTTTGTCAAGGTTTTTTTCAATTCATATTTTCCTAGCTTTGAACCCCTTGATATCTGTATAATGCATTGCAACTGATGAAATGTTAATATTGTCAAACTCGTGATGGGGCATCCTTTCTCTAGGGATGAGGAGAAGAAGATGGGAACTCTTGTCAAAGAGGAGTTTGGACATCCAAACAGGGAAAAGACAATGGTCTGCGCATGCTTTTTTTGTTAGTAGATGTACCCTCATTTGGTGTATGGATCTAAGTTCAAATATCTTCTTATGTGCCAAGGCATGCGGCATGGATCTTATGACAAGTTAGATGATGATGGCCTTGCTCCTCCTGTAAGTACATCAGGAGAGATGCTGGTTTGATTTTCTAGTTTAAAGTCCATTGTTCCTTACTGCTCTTCCATGTCTTATTTACTTGTTTATCAGGGTACAAGGGTCTCGGGTGAAGATGTTATAATTGGTAAGACATCTCCAATCTCCCAGGATGAATCTCAGGGGCAAGCTTCAAGGTACACACGGAAGGATCACAGTACAAGCTTGCGCCACAGTGAGAGTGGGATGGGGGATCAGGTACACATTTTTCTCCTCATTTGATTGTGATTTAGGGACTGCTGATGACCTTAGGGGCTTCCACTCCTGTAATTTCATCTTAAATCCGTCTCGGTAGGTGGGTTGGGGGGGGGATCTTACCCATAGGGAAACCTACATTACTTCTAATCATAATGAAGTGAGCAGGCTTGGAATCACATTTGTGTGTGCACTAAGGCCGTTTAGCGGGGCTCTTCCAGGAAATGTTATCATGTTCCCTTTTGCTTCAGGTGGTTCTAGGAAGCAGTGAAGCACTAAATTGATCATAGATTCTAATGGACTTTGACCCGATTGTTCAAAAAAATATTAAAACCAGGGTCTAACGTGAACAAGATCTGGTCTATATTCTATAATTCAATAAACATTATTTTTAAATGGTTTAGTCCCTTTAATCTGGTTAATTTTTGAAAACCTTGAGGGATTTTATTTGGAAAAGACCCTATGAGGGATTCTTTTTAAATGTTTAGGGGCCTTTTAAGGGATGTTTATCAAATAACCCAAAATCATGAGCTTTAGGTAGAATAGGTGGGGTTATTCTGAAATAGACATGTTTGTATATGTTGGCATCTAAAAAACCCTTGTATAACTTAAAAAGTAGCAAGCCATTAAGAGATTGAATCCTCTCCCCCAAGAGGATGGTCTCTTCTATTCTCTTCTCAAAGTTGCCTGTTCTTTTGCAAGTTCTATTAACTACTAATGCTGATGGTTTGAGATTTGTGAAAGTACGGATGAAATCTGTAAGGATTCCTCAAATTGGTGATAAGTTTAGCAGCAGACATGGTCAAAAGGGGACCGTTGGCATGACTTACACACAAGAAGACATGCCTTGGATAGTGGAAGGCATCACCCCAGACATCATTGTTAACCTGCATGCTATGCCTTCTCGTATGACCATCGATCAACTTATTGAATGTATCATGGGGAAGGTTGCAGCTCATATGGGAAAAGGAGATGCTACACCATTCACCGATGTCACTGTAAGTAAAGATTGATATGCACTTGGGAGCCATATTCTTTAGCTCAGAGAATATGTAAAGTATCTTTCTTATTTGTTAAGAAAATATTGTCATGTTTAACTTCCAAGTGAAATTAGTTATAAATATTTAACTATTTTGCAGGTTATGGTCGATGTACAGAATAGTTCATCTCCCAACTCTTGATTCCCTTACGAAACATGATGATATGTGTTAGACCGCCCCCCTCATTTCTTATATATATATTGATTGTAATATAATATTTACACTAATTTTGATTGTGTATATATTTTCACATACATGCACTGGTTTGTTGTTTAAGAAACTTTGATATATTTTTTTTGAATTCAAAGTTGATACATTGCTACAAGCATACTTGATGATCGTATTTTGCATATATAATGTCAAGTTATGATTTGAATGTAAATGTGCAGATTTCTTGATCTATGTGAATGATGTGAATGTGCACGTTTGGAATATGTAAAATTTATGAATGTGTACAAGTTATGGTTTGAATGTGAATGTATAGATTTCTTGATATATGATATGTGAATGATGTGAATGTGCAAGTTTTGAATGTGTACAAGTTATGGTTTGAATGTGAATGTGCAGATTTCTTGATATATGGTATGTGAATCAAAAGTCCCGAATGGACTGGATTGAAAGTGGAGACAGGAATACCACCTTTTATCATATTGTTGCTCAACATAATAGAAGAAGGGGATTTATTGGCAGACTTAAGTTGGATGAACCAGATCAATGGTGCGAAGATCAAAATATCCTCAGGGTTCATGCTGTTAAATACTTTCAAGAAATTTTTTCCATTGAGGAGCACTCGGTGGATCTTTCTCTCCTGGATTGCATCCCACATACTATCACTAAAGAGCAGAACTCACTCCTCAGTTCTATCCCGGATAAAGAGGAAGTCAAGGCAGCAGTGTGGTCCCTTAAGAGTTCAAGCTCCCCCGGACCAGATGGACTTTCTGGAGAATTCTACACTGCAGCTTGGGACATTATTGGTGAAGATGTTATAGCAGCAACCCAAAGTTTTTTCATGGGTTTTCCAATTCCTAAAGGTATCTCTTCTTCTATTATTGTCCTTATTCCAAAGGTGCAGGAGCCTAAACTTTCAGTGACTTCCGCCCTATAAGTCTATGCAATTTCTTTTATAAAATAATCTCTAATATCATTTCCAAGCGGCTTGCATCTATCCTACCAGAGATTATCTCAATTGAACAAGGAGTCTTTGTAAAGGGCCGCTCCATTCTGGATAATATTGCTCTGGCTAGACAGATGATGTCGGATATTGATAGGAAGGTAAGAGGTCATAGCGCAATCTTCAAACTTGATATGGCAAAGGCTTATGACAGAATGGAATGGGACTTTATCCATGCAGCCCTGAGGAAGTTTGGTTTTAGCAATAGATTCAATTCTCTTATTGGGCTGATTCTTTAAAATTGCTGGTTTTCAGTCAATTTCAATAGGACCATGGCAGGTTTCTTTAAGTCTAGTAGAGGAATAAGGCAGGGTGATCCTTTAGCCCCATACCTCTTCATTTTAGCATCGGAAGTGTTAAGTAGAGGCCTCAAAGCCAGATTTCAGTCAGGAGAACTGAAAGGTTTCAGCGGGCCTAGAAATGTGGTGCAAGCCTCCCATCTTCTTTATGCTGATGATAC
The DNA here is from genome assembly GCA_022559845.1 of Amorphophallus konjac. Classification (NCBI taxonomy): domain Eukaryota; kingdom Viridiplantae; phylum Streptophyta; class Magnoliopsida; order Alismatales; family Araceae; genus Amorphophallus; species Amorphophallus konjac. Next base: position 341,421,693 of record CM040126.1, on the reverse strand, counting down.
CCTAATTTTCTTGAATGGTAATAAACACAATATAAGTGTCCTACAGCAGTTTATCAACAAATATGAACTTGCTTATGGCCAACAAGTCAATAAGGAAAAAAGTAGTTTTGCAGTTTCTGCTTAAGCTCCAATTGCTTTCAAGCAATCCATTCATTCCATGACTGGCTATAAATTTCTGGGTGCTGGCTTTAACTACATTGGTGTTCCTATTAAGAAAGGTAGATACAAAAGCTCAGATTTCAAGTTTCTTTTGGACAAAGTTCAGAAGAAGTTGGAGGGCTGGCAATCCAAATTTCTTTCTCAGACTCGGAGAGTCATACTTATCAATTCAGTGCTCCGAAGTATGCCTATTTACCTAGCTTCGGCTTGCTTCATTCCGAAAACAATAATCAAAGCTATCGATAGAATGTGTGCCAATTTTTTCTGGCAGGGCTCTGAAGGGCAGAGGCGCCATCATTGGGTTAATTGGCAACACATTCTTAAGCCGAGGTTGGAAGGAGGCCTCTCTATCAGGGACCTACATCATGTTCAGGTCTCATTGGCTGCGAAAAATTTGTGGAACATCATTCATGGCTCATCTATGTGGGCTATATATGCTAGGAGCAGATTCATCAAAACCAATATTTTTGATTGTGTGAAACCTTTCCCAGCTGGCATGCCTTCCAATATTTTTCAGCAGGTGAAGAAACTAATTATACATAATTCCAGGTGGATCATTGGAAATGGGATGGAAGCAGATTTCTGGAAGGACAATTGGACAGGGCAAGGGTCGCTCATTAATAAGGTCCAGCAGCTTAGCAATATCCAAAACAAACCCAAGCTAACTGTCAGAGAGGTACTTCTTAATCCCTTTCATGAAGCTAGGGCCCTGCTCAACAATAGCCAATGCTTCCCAATTCTTCAATTAAATGATGAGAGGGACAAATGCATATGGATGGCCACTGCTGGAGGCTCATTTACAGTCAAATCTTCAAATAAACTCCTAAGGGCTTCAGGTATTACAAGAGGCCATTGGGCCAAACTTTGGCATCCGAGGATAGCTCCGAGGGCTGCCAATTTTTTCTGGAAAATCATCCACCGTGCAGTGCCTGTTGACAGCAGGGTGACTGATTGTGGCATTTCTATGGCTTCCAAATGCAGCTGCTGTACCACACCTGAAGTTGAAGACCTCAACCACCTTTTCATCAAAGGGGAATTAGCAGCTGATCTATGGGCCTGGATCACACCCCTCATCAATGTAAAGATACATCTCAGTGAACATATTACCATTCGATGCTGGAATACATTGGCTGGTACCAGTTTATCCTCGGCCTACAGCTATATTGGACCGAATGCAGTAATTTTAATGCTCTGGGAATTATGGAAGACTAGATGCATAGCAAGATTTGACTGTATCAGGCCAAACATTAGTGGCATAAAGAAGAGAGTTTGTGAAGCTATCAACATCTCCCTGGACAAAATCCACTTCCCTGGACTCTTCTCCAATATGCATAAATATAGCCTGGCTTTATTTCACTTTTATCCGAGGATAGTCCAAAACCTGCCAATCCTTGTGCAATGCAAATTATCTTCCTCCAAATTTACTCTACGTGTCGATGGGGCCTCCAAAGGAAATCCTGGAATGAGTGGTGGAGGAGGATGTATCCGTGACCCTGCGGGCAACCTGATAGTAGTTTTTGCTTTTCACTATGGCTTTGGGTGCAGCATTCTAGCCGAGGCAAGGGCTTTACATGATGGTCTAGCTCTAGTTTTACACAGTGACATTCAGGTGGGTGCTATTTACTGCGACTATGCTTTGCTTGTTAATGCTATTCAAAAAGGAGTGGCCCCTAATTGGACCATCCTCCCTTGGTGGAAGGCAATTCTTGATCAAGTAACCATATGTGGTTGCTCCATTCAGCACATCTTCAGGGAGGGTAATCAAGTTGCTGTCGCACTAGCTTCCTTTGCTTGTAACACTCACAACAACAACATATACACTCAAACTAGTGGGCTCCCTCGGCTGGCTAGGGGTGCTCTCCGAGTGGATAAAATAGGCCTTCCTGCTTTTCGAACCTGTAATAGATGACCTTTGGATTTGTAGATCTGACAGGGTTCGAGTGTATACTTCACAGACTTCACAATGTGCAGACTTCACAATGTACAGACTTCAGCAGCGAAAGGGAATGCAATGTATAGACTTCTCAACGTACAGACTTCAACTCTGCACCGTCTCCAGCATCGAACAATGTACAGACTTCATAATGTACAGACTTCATAATGTACAGACTTCACAAACTCTGCAGGACTTCACAATGAATGTACAGACTTCACAAAGCGCTCAGACTTTGTATGCACCACAATGTACAGACTCTGCTGGACTTCACAATGAATATACAGACTTCACATTGTACAGACTTCACATTTCACAATGTACAGACTTCAGCAGCGAAAGGGAATGCAATGTATAGACTTCTTAACTATACAGACTTCAACTCTGCACCGTCTTCAGCAGCGAAGAATGTACAGACTTCACAATGTACAGACTTTGCACTGTCTTCAGCAGCAAATGGACTTCACACTGTACAGACTTCACAGATTTCATAATGTACAGACTTCAACAGCGAATGGAGTGTAATGTATAGACTTCTCAATGCAAGGTATAGACTTCTCAACGTACAGACTTCAACTCTGCACCGTCTCCAGCAGCGAACAATGTACAGACTTAACATTGTACAGACTTCAGCAACGAAAGGGAATGCAGTGTCACAATGTACAGACTGACTTTGAATGCAGTCCATAATGGCCAGTCTCTAGAGGATTGTACAGTTTTTTTACATTTTATATCTCCTTGTATTTTTAGAGGCTTGGCCTCTTTTGAATTTGTTCATTTTTGGAAAATCAATAAAATAAAGCATCAAGTGGTGATTTGGTGGAGTGAGAACATTCCCTTCCTCTGGAATGGGGGTGCACTCTCCCTTCTTCCTGCTTGATGACTTGGCTTATATAAAAAAAAAGAATGATGTGAATGTGCAAGTTTTGAATGTGTAAAATTTGTGAATGTGTACAAGTTGCATGATACTTATGGTTCATATAGGCATTATATATGAATTTATTATGTACATAATTAGTTCAGGCTATCTATGGTTCAAATAGATTATCTACTATTAATATAGATTATTCAAAATTAATATTAAAAAAAATATTCACCTGCGGTTCGTTCACGTTACCTATGTTTTATTAACAGCTCAAAAAATCGTAGGAAACTACTTATTTGAGTCGTAGGAAATTATCTTATAATTGTTAGTGAAAATTGTGCAGGTACTTACCTACGCGATAAAAAACCATAGGAGAAATTACCTACGTGAGATAAATCGTAGGTAAATACCAACTATGACTTACGCGACCATGACTGTAGGAAATTACCTACGCAACATTAACTGTAGGAAACTACCAACAACCACTTACGCAAAAAAAACCATAGTAAAATACCTCCGCGAGTTGAATCATAGGATATTACCTACTACATATATCGTAGGTATAAAACTGTGTAGGCATGTCATGTATGCCATAGGTAATTACCTACTCGAAAAAACTAGTAGGTAATTACATACGACATTCGTCGTAGGCAAAAATTGCATAGGTAAATCTTTACCTACGCGACATAATTACGTAGGTAATGAGCACCCCTATACCTAGGCTACTTTGTCATAGGTATTTAGGTATTGACCACACTATACCTACGGTATTATGAAGCATAGGAAAAAGTTTACCTACATAGTTTTTGCCTACGACACCACGCACTAGGGAATGTCATAGGTAAGGTTTTACCTACGGTTTTTTTGGCCTTTACCTACCACATTTGTCGTAGGTAAAACCCAGTTTTCCCGTAGTGTGGCACTAAGAATCACAGCATTGCACCTCCGAATCTTGAGGCAGAATAGCTACACCTGAAAAGACAGGGCTGACCCTCATCTCATTGGCTCAATAGGGGTCCCACGAATCCCCACCACGAAATGACAATGGTAACAGCAGTGCTAAACAACAACGACAACCGTAACAGGAGTAACAATAACAACAAAAGCAATAGCCATAACGACAACAGTTGAAGAAACCACGGCTAAGCTACAAGCTACTCCTATCGGCAAGAAAAGCAAGCCTGATCTCACCGTCGAGAATTGCCAAACCAACACAACGAAACTCTGGCAACACAGCTAGGACATGCCATGACATCTCAGTCGTGCAGGCTCGTCCTTAGTGACAAAGCCCAACTCAAGACCACATGATCTAAAAGCACCAACTCATACACGACCTCACTGTCATGTACTCAACACTGACTACGGGTAAAGCTACGGTAACTCTCTACCGGCACCCTAAACCCCAGTGTCGAAAGGACACAAAACCACAAGTGTCACAAGACAAAAATCACATATCAAGAAAATCACAAGTCATAGAGGCTCACGTTGCACGAGAACCACACGAGCCACGAGAATTAGATGTCATGTGACAGAAGTACCCTCTCACTAGAAGTAAGGCCAGATGCGTCCACTGATGCCTTACACTATGCCTCGGGTGTCTCCCACTCGCCTCGAATGCGGTAACTGAGACACCATAACAGTAACTAAGAAACATAAGGACTGGTCAGGGTCATGCTCGTTAGTGTGGGTCCAACGTTCATGACCATGTGTGCACGCACAGGCTCAATGCCTTGAGGTAGGCCTCTAGCTGGTCCCCCCCAGTCGGACTCTAGCTAACTGCAAGGCAAGGAGGCCCTTGGGAACCAGCCTAAAAATGATATCTATCGGGATTACCCCGCCACCACTACCAGGTGGGCCGACACGATGTGTCGTTAGGCTACGACTAGTGGAGGCTTACTAGACACAGAGACTCCATAAAGGAAAACGCCAAAGTATGGATAGGCTACGCACGCACCTGTCACACGTAACACTGAACACCAGGCAACATGAAGCCACCAGACTCAAGACAGTCAACTAGACCTGCTAAAATAAAGATCCTTGAGTCACACAACTTCGATCAAGATTGTTGTGCAAAGCGACAACATGCCGTCAAATCAGTCTAGTCCCTGGGTCAAAAACCAAGGTAAACTGTTATGGAAGCTACATACAACAGTCGGATCCACTCATTAATCGAATGTCCTTGTCCCCTTAGCCACTCATCAAACTCACGATTCCACATAACGAGAAAGCACGAAACATGAGGGGTCACCTGAGCCCTCAACCACATTAACACATAAACCGAGGTAACACGATACCTCCAAGCATCCGAACATAGTCTCGATCTCCATGGGACAACCGAGACACTCAGGAGGTCAACAGTCAACCATTGGGTCACAACCGGGTTGACCGGAGACCAAAACAGCTCTTGAAAAGACTCATAATTCATAGGCCATACATATGGCCCACACGGATACCACTCTCCGAACAAGGCAACAGCGTGCAGGAACAGTCTTCTGCACACCTACGGATACACCGTAACTCGGTCTAGCGAAATGGAGAAGCCTAGAATACAAGGATCATCCGGGCCCTCTAACAACACGGGCACGCCATTTGAAGTACTACGGCACTTCCAGACACCCAATAACATGGTCAGAGCCCTTATGGGACATCCAAGACATCCACATGATCAAGGGCTTACCAAGGGGTCGAAACCAAATCAACCGAAAGCCAAACACACCCGAAAGGAACACTTAGAATAGGTGGCGGTCATCACATGGCCGCTACCTGACACCCCAATAGGTGGCGGTATTACCAAGGCCGCCACTTTCAAAACTGGACAGGTAGGAGGCGGTCTTCACAGGGTCGCCTCTTGCAGGTGGCGTTCATGGCTAGACTGCCGTCCGCAGTCTACCCCGAAAACATTCGATGACTCGTCCTAGTTACAGTCCTCACCTGACCGTTACCTTCAGAAGGCGGTCAGTCGCAAGACCACGACTAGGAATTGACCTAGATGACCAAATGGCGGTCTCCAAAGGGCCGCATTAGCACCCAGAGGCAAGTGGCGGTCTCTGGTACGACCTCTATCTCAACCCGAGCTGGGTTTCGTGAATCCGTGCGAAAACCTCCATTCCACGCCCCAATCATCCCAAAACAATAGGGAAAGAATCACAAACTTGAAACCAACCTTCGACAAGCCGGAAGGGGCCAAACAAACCATAAAATGACCATGAAACGGGCGATTTCCTCAAATCAACCAAAAATGACTCACAAGGACATCCGGCCTTATACCGACCCCAAATCACGAGCAAATACAACCAAATTGGCGGGGATTGCATCTCGTCATTCCAGGGGTTCGAGATATACCATTCAAATTGAAAAACATCGCCTGGAACGTTGAATTTTTCTCACACCCCCAAAACATATTTTTTGCCCTAAAATGGGAAAACCCGCTCAAACTCAAACTAATCGGCACGAAACTCAAAGGAAATGTAGAACAAGGGTAGAGTATCCATCCCCCTACCTCCACCGGTGATCTATCACGTTGAAAATCTCATTTCCACGTCGAAAACACTGTACGAACCCATACTGACGCTTCGAATCTACGAATGGGATCGCGCCGTGCCGCACCATGCCTCGTTCCTCGTGCCATCCACACTCCATGTCACCTCCACAGTGCCTCTGCGTCATACCATACCGCCTCCGTCGGCCGCTGAAGTAGTGGGAAAGAGAGGAGAGAGCACAGTGGGAGGGAGAGAGAGTGAATGTTAGTAAGGGAGAGAGAGAGGGTGTAGAGGGTTTTTAAAAAGAAATTAAAAATATTAATATTTATGGAAAATATTTCTGGAACTCGAAATTCTAAAAAATCAGAAAAATGTAGAAAAATAACCTTCACGATCCTCGGAAAGAGCACAATGCACTTGCAGTGTTCCAGAGTCTGAAATATCAACGGTTCACCCTCCACGGGGATCCAAAGATAGAGCAGCACGAAAAACTGATTCAAATGCCAAACTCCACTCGGGACCCACAAAAGCGCTCCGAAAACTCTCAGATTCTGATCCGAAGGATCCAGGTATTACATCCTCCCCTCCTTCAAGAAATTTCATCCTTGAAATTTGAGAAAACCTATAAGGAACAGAGAAAAACAACCCACACAGCTGGCAACGCTCTCAAAGCTCTAGCCAAACCTCAAACCCACAAAAACACAATTCTCAAAAAACACAGGAACTTCACAAGGAAGACAGTCATGTCGGCTGACTGCTACAACCCATCAGCTTCCACACCATAACAACAAACGAATCTGGCCTGCAGAACGCCAATGCCACCACCAAACCAAAACATAATCGAGTCGGTCCTCACTCAGACATTACATCTGATTCGAGTTTCATGCCAACTCTGCCCATGTAGGAGAGTACAGCAAAGCCAACCGACAAGATCTCAGACCACACATTTCCGACCTCAGACTCACAGGGAACTTTTCCCAGGCGAGCCATAAACATAATCCATCATGCAATATCATAACGGGCACCAGCCAACCCACGGCTCCATTCTCAACACAGAACTACTAGACACAACCATAAACAGGGTCACTTCTAGGCATTATCACAGCTGACCACTCGGCTAATCGCACAAGCCGCTAGCAACTCACCAACAAGTACCCACAATCATCTCTCAGAAAATGTATCTCTAGGACCACAATCACATCCCGAGAGCACAACTTCCAACAAACATAGAGGGTACTCAATCGGCACATTCGCCGACATATTTCCCCAATTCTCAAACCTGCTAGTGCCAACAACCACAATGCCTCAAACAATGGCACGGCAACCAACATCATCAAGGCACACATAGCCAAGACAATCTCACACCGAGGAAACAATCCTCTCGGCTGGTCAGAATCTCCTGACCTTACGATCCTTGACCTGTGGGGTATGAGCCCACACCCTGCCGTTGCGCACTCGACACAACGCACGCAGGCATCATGGACAACTCCGCATCTGCATCTCAGCACATCTCTCAGCGCCATCGTAATTCACTAAATTGTAATTCACTATGCCTTAAGTACTGATCATGCCAACTGTCGATCATAGGCTGCCATAGTGCAGACCATCGTGCCAAGAGCCACAACACGAACCACAAAGAGCACCTACTCAGCTCATCCTCAGAACGACGCCACAAGACAGGATGAGAAAGTCAAGCTCGGCTAACAACAGCTCACCAGGAAGGAATCGTTAGCTCGCCTGAGCACTCTCTTAATCAGGACATCCATCCTGCCACCTGATCTTGCCATGGAAATCTCGAACGCTACACTACAGACTCACACCTGCCAGCAAACTATGCCCAGCATAGCACAACCAGGACCACCACCTCGTCGAAAGATGATTCTCCATCACATTCCTCAGGCCCCGCGTAAACATTTGGACGAAAACAAAACCACCTTAATAGCGCCAACACAACGCACACACAAGCTCTCACGCGAGAAGCAAAGCGGTAAAGAAACATAAAACCTATGCCAGCTGCAAACTATACTGGACCTTATGGACTCTGATCACTGTAATATCTCAAATTCCCATGTACTTCCATACGACTTGCTCTGATACCATCTGTAACGACCCAGAACATGGATATCGGGCGAACCCGATACCACTTGGATCTTGAGAGGCCTCCCACGAGCGGGAAAGCTCGGAAGGGAAAGAAAGGTGTGTGGAGGTACATTGAAATTTCAAATAAATTAGGAAACAACTATATAATTATGAACAAGACTATTAAATTAACAGAAATAAAATTATACTTTCAATTAATAAATTAACTACAGAGCTAACAGAGCTACTAATAGAGTCCAGTCCAACTAAAAGTACAGTCTACGAGAACAGAAATGTACTCTGACGTCGGGTGTAGCCCGACACTAGCAAAGCTGGCACTAAGAACCATAGCACTGCACCTCCGAACCTCGAGGCAGAACTGCTACACCTGAAAAGATAGGGGCGAGCCTCAGCTCATTAGCTCAGTAGGGGTCCCGCGGATCCCCACCACGAAATGACAACAGTACTAGCGGTGCTGAACAACAACAACAACAACTGTAACAAGAGTAACAGTAACAACAAAAGGAATAGCCGTAATGACAACAGTCGAAGAAACCATGGCTAAGCTACAAGCTACTCCTATCAGCAATAAAAGCAAGCCCGATCTCACCATCAGGAATTGCCGAACCAACACAACGAAACTCTGGCCACACTGCCAGGACACCCCATGACATCTCAGTCGTGTAGGCTCATCCTCAGTGACAAAGCCCAACTCAAGACCACACAGTCTAAAAGCACCAACTCATACACGACCTCACTATCGTGTACTCAACACTAACTACGGGGAAAGCTACGGTAACTCTCTACCGGCACCCTAAACCCCAATGTCGAAAGGATAAAAAACCATGAGTGTCACAAGATAAAAATCACATATCAAGAAAATCACAAGTCACAGAGGCTCACGATGCACGAGAACCACCCGAGCCATGAGAGTTAGATGTCATGTGACAGAAGTACCCTCTCACTAGAAGTAATCCCAAATACATCCACTGACGTCTTACAGTACGCCTCGGGTGTCTCCCACTTGCCTCGAATGCGGTAACTGAGACACCGTAACAGTAACCAAGAAAAACAAGGACTAGTCAGGGTCACACTCGTCAGCGTAGGTCTAACGTCCCTAACCACGTGTGCACACACAGGCTCAATTCCTTGAGCCAGGCCTCTAGCTGGCTTTCCCCCACAGTCAGACTCTAACTGCAAGGCAAGGGGGCCCTCGGGAACCAGCCTAAAAACCGTCTCTATCGGGATTGCCCCGCCACCACTCCCAGGTGGGCCGACACGAAGTGTTGTCAGGCTACGACTAGTGGAGGCTCACTAGACACAAAGACTATTTAAAGGAAAACACTGAAGTACGGACTAGCTGCGCATGCACTTGTCACACGTAACACTGAACACCAGGCAGCACGAAGCCACTAGACTCAGGACAGTCAACTAGAACTCCTAAAATAACTATCCTTGAGTCACACAACTCAGGTCAAGACCATCGTGTAAAGCGGCAATATGGCATCAAATCAACTTAGTCCCTGGGTCAAAAACCACTGTAAAACATTATGGAAGCGGCACCCAATAGTCGGATCCATTCGTTAATCAAAAGTCTTCAGCCCCTTATCCGCTCATCGGACTCACAATTCCATATAACGAAAAAGCACGGAACATGAGGGGTCACCTAAGCCCTCAACCACATTAACAAGTAAATCGAGGTAACATGATACCGCCAAGCGTTCGATCATAGTCTCGATCCCCATGGGACAACTGAGACACTCACGAGATCAACATTTAACCACTGGGTCACAACCGGGTTGACCGGAGATCAAAACAACTCTTGAAAAGACTCATAATTCATAGGCCATACATATGGCCCACACGGAAACCACTCTCCGAACAAGGCAACAGCATGCAAGAATAGTCTTCCGCATACCTATGGATATACGATAACTCGGTCAAGCGAAACGGAGAAGCCTAGAATACAAGGATCATCCGGGCCCTCTAACAACACGAGAACGCCATTTGAGGTACTACGGCACTTTCAGACACCCAATAACATGGTCACAGCCCTTACGGGACATCTAAGACATCCACGGGATTAAGGGCTAACCAAGGGGTCGAAACCAAATCAACCGAAAGCCAAACCTACTCGAAAGGAACACTCAGAATAGGTGGCGGTCATCATATGGCCGCTACCTGACAGTCCAATAGGTGGCGGTCTCAGCAGGGCCGCCACTTGCAGAATTGGACAGACAAGAGTCGGTCTTCACAGGGCCACCTCTTGCAGGTGGCGGTCATCGCTTGACCGCCATCTATAGTCTACCCCGAAAACATTTGATGACTCGTCCTGGTTGCAGTTGTAGCACCCTAAACTAAATATACGAATTATTTGGCCCAATTAGTAAGGGTAAATAGGCCCAACACACTAAGATAAAACCCACGTTTGAGAAGCCCAAACCCAAGTTCGAACAGATGAAGTCGGCCAAGCATAAGACTTTAGGGTTTGGAATTGAACTAGGAAAGTGGCTGGGTTTATAGCAGGATAAAACTTATCAATAGAAACTTAAATCTCACGAGGATTCCATGCAGACATTAGGACTCGTAAAGCCTAAAAGCCTTATAAATACACCCCATGTTCGATACGGAGCATCCTATTGCTGCTACATCGACATACTCCTGTTCGTGATCGTCTTCCTGCTGCCTGTTGTCCGTGCATGAAGAAAAAGCATATGCTTCCTCTTCCTCCCGTCGTCTTCTTCCTGCTATTTCTTCCTCTGCATCTACTTCCGTAGCGACTGCACCTTCTACTTCTTCTCCTGCACGCGTTGCTGTTGTGCACGAGAAGAGGGAATGTCTCCTCTCTTTGCATCTTATTCCTCCTTCGATCGTTTGCCTTCCCGTTCAACCCTAACAAAGGTAGGTTATCACCTCAACAAGCAAAAACCCATTAGAAGCTATTGCATGCATGCCGTAGACATGATATTTAACGTAGAATTCTTGTTCCATGCGTGGTTTAAAGCTTTCTATTTTACACGAAAATAGCGACCAGAGTAGTGGGCGTTGTCTAATTGGCGCCTGTCTAGAAGGGCGCTACATCTTGAAATAGTGACCTCCTGATTGACGCCAATTAATGAGCAGCCACTACCCATGATGCAATTTCTTGCAGCATAATTAATAAATAATGCATGTTTAAAATTAAATAACCATGGAACCTAATAGTAATATTTATGTATGAGCACGTTTCCAGAGTCCTCATATTTTTCTCTAATTTTTCATATACTTTGTGACAGGCCCCGAGATTTTGTACAGCGGAAGATATTCGGGAACGTGAACAGCCGGCAAGATAAGCCTCAAGCGAACAATGTAATCAGAGCGCTAACACATTCACACATAAGAATGAATGCACATTAATTGGACAAAACCTGTACTTTTATTGAATAATAATCAAAAGTTACATAATGTTGACTCCTGACACTTTACATCACTGGACTCAATAAAAGAAAAATTACATCATGACTATAACTAAGACACTTCTAGGCTTCACTTCATTCTTTATTCACTCTCGGACTTGCCACTCGAATTGTCACGCCCCGAGATTATGCAACGGTAACTAATCGGGAACGTGAATAGCCGGCAAAAGAAGTCTCAAGTGATAATAACAATCAGAACGCTAATCATTCACACATAAAAGTGAACACAAGAGGGCATAATCCAAAAATATTGACTTTATTGAATCATAATGAAAAGTTTACAAAGACTCTTTGACTATCTAGACTCAATAAAGTGAAAATTACATAAGTGACTCTTGACTAGACTAGCTATGGCTTCTCTCGAACCATCAATCACTCTCGGATCCATCACTTTCATAGTCTGAATCCGACCCACTAGAATGTCCTGAAAAGATTGAAAAAGTAGGTTAATGAGCACACTTGCCCAGTTGGTATCTTCGTATCAACATGAAGGCAGTATTTAAGTAATTAGCATTTTAGCTCTAGAAAATAAGATAAAGGAAATATGATAAAACATGCGGTATAAATCAAAGTAACACAAGTAACAAGATATGATCAAGATGAGATATGAGAGTTCATGTACATTGGGAATATGACCAAGCAAGAATATAGCATGAATGTAAATATGGCCTTTCACAAACAAGAATGTAACGAGAATGCACTTTTCATAACCATAAAGACTATGCACTAGAAAGTCACTTAACACGCAGGAATGTAATTTCACTAGATTACCTCGTGGGTTTCACTCATTTATAAAAAAAGTACTCCAAGCGCAATGCGACGCCAGTATTTTATCATATAACATGGTTTATAGAATATTTCCGGCAATCAATCGAGGGGGCTAGTGTCGAGCCCTTGGACACAATCAGAGCCCGATCTGTATCTTCACGTTATAAATCAAGCTGCTTCCACGAGAAATAAAGTAGGCCAATAATGTAAAGTTCAAACTATAGTTTCAAGATAACAAATATCAAGGTAAGAACGTTCTAAATTGAAATCATGAGATCAAAGATGATTTAATGACAAGGTCATGCTACGGAAAGCATTCGGCAGCATAATGGCATATTCTTAAACTATCATAATTCATTAATAACTTATTGAACAAGGTGTTAGGTTTCAGATAATCAATAGACCATCTAGGAACATAGGAAAATCAACCTTTGGGTCAAACCTTAGGTTATTCAATACTTAGACATAAAACGACCATATCGGGGCCGTTTCTTTAAGAGGTGGTCATGCGAGGACCGTTTCTATAAATATGCGGTCCAACAAGGACCGTTTCTATGAAAGAGTCGACACTAGAGGGAGAAGGGTCGACGCAGGGGTGAAATCTGGAAAGACGAGGTCGTTCCAGAATCGTTACTAGACAGTAGCGGTCACCCGAAAATTGCTATTAACCTAGCTACAGAAAACACCGGTCAGCTTGAGTGCTCTCTAGTTCAATGGGCTTTGAGGATACAACCAGCTCGACGTCATAGTGGGAATCCAAGGCTCGCGGAGACTTATGGAGCCCTTGAAACAAGATCACTTAGTCCGGTAGAAGGAATATCCAACAGAGAGGATCACAAGTCCAAGATTGTGTTCCTATCAAGTGCAAAGTGTAACTAATAGCTATGCATCGGAGTACGCACTATGTACTTATGAAAGACTAAAACATGAGAGTGGATCGTGATAAAACAGCGATCAAAACATCAATAATATAAGTCCATGAACCATGTAGAATTAACTTTAGTACACACTATAAGAGTTTTGGCATGAAAATAGCATAAGTTTAAAATAAGTTTAAAACACATTATGGATATGAAATCTATCATGATGGATGAACACTATAACCAAGTTCATAAAGGTAAAGTCATAACTAGGAATACTACCTAATTACCTTGGCTTAACATATGTTTATAAGAGCCAATCTATAATCTGTTTAGAGTGAACAGAGTGCATAAAATAGAACTATAAAAGCGGTCTATCCAGAACCGCTACTATGCTTACGCGGTCGGTCTGGGACCGCTCGGTGAGACAGTCTTATGCCTGCCAGCCAGAAAGGTTAACATAGTGCAATTAAAGACTATTCTAGGGCAAGTTATGGATGGAAATTCTAGTAGACATGAAAGTAAGTCATGATAAAAGAAAAATAAGGCATGGAGATGCATAACATTACATGAATTAATCCAAATTATCATATTCTCATTAAAGGGCAAGATTCATGGATGCTGTGATAGCCCTATATGTGTAGTGATAATAAACCATGAAATTCTCCATGTACGATGCATGAAATCACAAGAAATCAGAGGGCTTTTATTCCTAACACGTTAATTTAGTCTTTTCATGAGATAACCTACCTTCGTAACGAGTTTTAGACTTCGAATTTTGGACTGGAAGGATGACCTAGTTTCTGCACGTCCTATGCTAAACCAGCAACTTCTCGTCCCTCGTTCTCCTTAACCACTAGACCTAAATTCATGAAATTTAGAGTGTAGGTAGAAGATATAAAGCTTAACAAATTGTTCTAAAGGATGGACTACTAAATACCTCGATTAGGGCTTCCAATCCCTAGATCTTCTTTAGATCGGCACGCTGGTTCCTGAGCGCCTTGTAGAGGAACATCAACTTCGGGGGTTTCTAACTCTCTTGACGCTTGACCTCCTATCACGAAATTTGGAGGGATGTTAGTTAATACTAAAAGGAACATAATGTTCTAAATAACCAACCTAAAATAATGTCTCCTTACCTTCAAATTACATGCTCCAAAATAAGGGTTCACCCAGGTCGAACCTGAGACCTATTTAAAGGGTTTTGCCTAGGGCTGAGGATTAGATCGATCAAGGAGTCCTAAATTGGAGTAGGATCAATCCCCAAGTGTCCTAGACTAGGTTACCATATCAGATAACATCGAACTCTTGCATTTGGGCTAGATAAAAATCCAATTTTCTAAGGTTTCCAAAGCCCCGTTCACGGAACATAGTAGTGGTCATTGTGCGACCGCTATTGTTAGAAGGCGGTCTCGCGATAGACCACGATCTGGCAGTTAAATCTGAAAATTTTGGATTTTATAATTATCTCCCATTTATCCTTTTTATCAACCTATTTATCTAATTTAATTTCATAAATTACCCTAATTATGCCTCTAGAGGTGGGCTTGGGCCTAAAGGTCTTGGACTTTGGTCTTTGGGCCTATTTAAATTGGGCTTAACCCTTTGGTTAATATAGGATCTTGAAATGGATTAAGTTAATTCTTAATTCTTTTTAATAGTCTATTAAGCTTTTTTAAATGCTTAATAATTATATTTAATCTCAAAAAATTATTGAATAATTTCTAGAAAATTTAGGGGTGTTACACCCTCCCCCAATTTAAAAGAATTTGGGCCCCGAATTCATTACGTGAGTTTTAAGGAGACTGTATTTTAATTAGTCGGACTGATACTTAAGGCAATGCTAATATGTAAATAAGTCAAGGTGATACCTTCAATCGCCTTACCTTCCCCGTCCAAGATGGCATTTAGTCGGCCTTGTTGCCCGCATTCATTGTTATACCTTGAAGATTTTTCCTTTATGAGAGGACACATGGGCAAGCGATGTTCCCGACATCCACATTTGAGACAAGCGTCGAGACGCTTCCAACATTCTTCGGTCGTGTGCCCGAACTACTCACAGAATGAGCAAACCGCCATGACCTATTTTTCTTCCTCCTCCTTGGCTCTTTTACTCTTTCCATTGCCATTGCCATTGCCATTTTCATTCCTTTTTCCAGTACTATTTCTTTTACCATTACCATTCTCATTGTGAGACCTCTTGTTGATGAGGGGGTTCGTAATCCTCTGTGATGCTAAGCCTTTCTTCTTTTTCCTCTCGCCTATCATGTTTTCGACTTGGCTTTTCATCTCTCCCCTTGATTTTCTCTACCTTCTCTAAGGTCCTTTCACATAAATGCGCCCGTTGGACAATTTCCATATATGTGTGGATATTTTAAGGCCCAAGTTGTTGAATAAAGTCGGGCCTTAAACCGTCCATGAATCAGTTAGCTTTTAAGAGATCCGTGCTAACCAGATGAGGAGCATATGGTGCCAGCCGAGACAATTGAAGTTCATATTCTGCCATGGACATCATGCTTGGCAAAGAGAGGCAAATTCAGCGGCCGTTCTTTCTTTGACGTGCTCGGAGAAGTACTTTGCACGGAAGAGTGTAAGAAATTCCTCCCAGGTAAGTTGATCATTTTGAGGTTGTGCCTTCCACCTACTACGGGCATCTTTTTTCAGTTAGAATGTTGTGAGATAGACCTTCTCTTCGTCGGTGCATTGCATGACATTGAATATTCTATTTATCTCATCGATCCAATTCTCTGCTTCGTCTGGGTTTGAGGACCCAGAGAACCTCGGAGGGTTCATACTCCAGAAATTCCCGTGTAGATTACCCGCGCCGGCCCGTGCGCCAACTTGGGCCACCGTTTGTAGGGACTGGGTAAGACCAACAACTTTTTGTTGCATCGCTTCCCACTTATCACGATTTATGACACGTTCAGCGGCCATTGTAAGAGTAAAGTGCCTGAAAGAACCAAGTAATGAATTATTTCTTAGGATTTTACCTAATAATAAATTCTAAATAACTATCTCATTCCAGGCTCTACCCGATCTCTCATGGGTTCAAAAATTTCTTTCCTAGTTCGTAGGTGTGGGTCCTTAATCTTTAGACTTAGCCTATGACATGACATTTTCCTAGGACTTACTTATGCCTAGGCTCTGATACCACTTTAACTGTTACGTCCCGAGATTATGCAGCAGAAACTAATCAGGAACGTCAACAGCCGGCAAGAGAAGCCTCAAGTGATAATAACAATCAGAGCGCTAATCATTCACACATAAAAGTGAACACAAGATGGTATAATCCAAAAACATTGACTTTATAGAATCATAATGAAAAGTTTACAAAGACTCTTTCAGTAACTAGACTCAATAAAGTGAAAATTATATAATCGACTCTTGACTAGACTAGCTATGGCTTCTCTCGAACCATCAATCGCTCTCGGATCCATCACTTGAATAGTCTGAATCCAACCCGCTTGAATATCCTGAAAAGATTGAAAAAGTAGGGTAATGAGCACACTTGCCCAGTAGGTATCTGCGTATCAACATGAAGGTAGTATTTAAGTAATTAGCATTTTAGCTCTAGAAAATAAGATAAAGGAAATACAGTAAAGCATGCGATTTAAACCAAAGTACACTACAAGAAAATTAGCCTTTACTTACGTTTAAAAACGTAGGTATAGGTCCAAAAAATGTAGGTAAAACCTTTAGCCACGTTTGCTTGCCACGCTTTCAAAGCGTGGTGCTTGCTCGCGTGACTACAGGTTATACCTACGTTTCTATGAAACGTAAGTATGGTTCGACCTATCCCTACGCTTTCAAAGCATAGAAATAGTCTAGTAAAAAGCGTAGGTAGATATCGACCTATGCCTATGCTTTGAAAGCGTAGGAATAGTCCAGCAAAAGCGTAGGTTAAAAATATATATACACACGCATATAATTGGGTATACCTACGATTAAAAAAATATAGGTATTATTTTTTATCACGTACTAAAAGAAACGTATGAAATAGTATTAGCGTCATTGTCTTAAAAACGTAGGAAAAAGAACTAGTCTCATTTTTCAAAAAATGTAGGTATATTATTCTTTTAAAATTTTTTTACATACTCATTGTGCAATCATATTACACCTGTATACATTCATATAATATTTTCTGCATGAATCTCACATTGAACACATCACTATTAACATAAAAACTCACAATCAACACATCGATATAAAGTCACATTCAACACATCAATATCAACATAGATCATACACGGCCTTCGAAACACCACTAACAACTTCAAGAGATTCATTTCGTAGCTTCATAAAAATTTACTTTCCAATTTATAACTATTTGCCAATAGAACAAGTAACACATGCACAGATACATACTACATACATACACATAAATAGATATATCTTGACGAGATTCATTTCTCACCTACACACAAATCTAAGTTGGAAAGAGCACAATCGATTCATAAAAATGTGTGAAAAGCCGTGTAAATTAGTCAACATTCAGATTGCTCAGTGAGACAGCTGCAGATATATTTATTTTGAAAAGAAAAGAAACTTTGTTTCCCCATCTTGTTCCAAGGGTATATGGCTCATTCACTAATATAGTAAGGTTACTGGAACAAATCCCCAACCTTCATAATAGATCATCCAACATATGGCTTGGAATGGTGAGGACAGTTTACAGAAGGAGCCCTCATGCATTAATGAAATATGTCATGTAGACAATAATATAAAGGTAAAGATTAGTTACCAGCTAGTGGCATCATATAGTTTCTCACAAAAAAGATGGATCAAGAAATATATGCATGGACTTCACCATGGAATGCAAAAGAAATGATTATAAAATGAGCACTACAAAGTTAAAGAAGCTCTCATGAAATTAAAAGCTCGTTGAACTTGGTAGACCATTAATTAATACTCTGAAAAGAAATGATTATGTTAAAGATGCTTTTAAAGGGTGATTTGGAAATTGCAATAAATGCATGATCATAACGGATTAGGTATGTCAAATTCCAGTTTGCATTGGACTGGATTGGCTAGGTCAGCTAATCCAATGGAAGTGATCTTATGGAAGATATTGGCAACTAGAACAAACAAAAAGGGGGACAAGGCTCACCTTGCTGCAAACCTGGAGAAGTGAAAAAATTGACAACCTCGAGAAAACCTGGCACTCTGTCATAGATGTGCCTCCATAAATTATAATAACTGTGAAGCCTGCACCTTAGCAATTCATAATACAGTAGTTTAGGGCCACTTTCTGCATAAATAAAGTACCATAGAAACCCAGCGATTGTAGCAAGCCCAACATAAGCTGCAACAAAATACAATTGAAGTTAAAATCACAAAACAACATAAGAAAGGATACTTCTAATGGGAATAATCTAAGCAGAAAAAATAAATGTGCATAATAATCTAATTACATGCACAATTTCTGATAGTATGATCTTTCTACAAACAAATAACATAAGTTTCGGATGCAACTTAGGCACCGCAGATCATGCAATTTGTATCATCACCTATAACGAATGAATCCGCATAACCCTAATAAGCTCAGGAAAAATAAAAAGAAGAAACAAGTTTATTGTAGTGCTTACACATTGCATCACACATAGAAAAGATGCATTCACTCAAACTTTATAAATGATGATAGAAAGAAACTTTCGAATTAATGATCTATAGTATAAGTTTAGATTAACCAAGTAAGTCAAATCACCTTTTTCTAGCATTTGGAGAAGAGATTTCTTTGGATAAATAGAACAACATAAAAAAATTATCATCTACCAAAATAGTGTTACAAGGAAAGGTTGATGGGGTCATCACCATCCGTCCTGACACTCTCGACCATTCTCGTCACCCCGAAGGCATACATCATGGTCTAGTCATTTATTTTGAGTCCTATGCATGTTTCTTTATTTTATTTGAGTCATATCATTGTAATTTCCCTTTTATTTGAGTCATGTCCCTAGGTCTTGTGCTTATTTCCCTAGGTTTGAGTGTCATTAGATTTATTAGTTAGCTATTGGGCCCAATTCATTGGGCTTGGCCTATGGGCGCCCCTATCTTGTTGGTTATTAGTCAATGTGTCAAAAGTCAGGGTCTTATTGTAAATTGTGGGATCCCTATAAATATGACCCCACTCTCTCCATTTTGAGGTAATGAATCAATGAATGAAAAACTTGCCATTTTGAGAGTTCAAACTTCTTATCTAGTGGAGAGATTCCATTATTTGGGTGAGAGACCCTAGGGGAGAGATTCCCCACCCATCCCTCTCTTAATCTCTCTTTCACTCTCCTCCACACCCAATTTCAAAAATTTTCTCTCTCCTCCCTTCCCAACCACCACTCTCCCACCTACCCCCATTAAAGGCCACTCCCCTTCCCCACACATCCCATTACTCCAACCCCTAGTCCCAAGAGAGCTTCCACCAATCCTAGCTCCACCTCCCAACCCCCAACTACCCCACCCACTTCCCCAAGCACCCTTCCCACTACCCCAAGCACCCCTTCCTTTCCCCAACACAAACCCTCCCATCCCCAAGACCACCATTGAATACCCTCCAATAAGGAAAATTCAAACTCACATTCCCTCCACCCACTTGTGCCCCCCTCACCTTCCCCTCTCCCTCCAAGCCCAAATTCGCAGCTCCTCTCTCACCCATAGCAAACACCCCCTTCCAGCCCCCATTCTCCCCTTCCCACACCTTGAAACCCCCCTCCTAGACCCCCTCACAGCTGGGGGTTGCCCCTACACACAACCACCTCATTTCCCCTCCCATCTACCCCATTCCCCATTACCTATCTCCACCCTCCCAAGTTCTGGTTGCAGGCAGCAGATTGGCCGCAGGTTGCAGAGGCCACCCCGTCATCCCCTGGGAGCTTCAGGTGGCATATCATATACCGAAGGAAGCGTCTGCCTATCTTCTTCGCAACAGTGGTGGTCCCGTCTCATTCCAAGTTCGAGATCGATCAGGAGAGCCATTCTCCCACAACTGTGCAGATCCCCCCTGGCAGGAGACCAGAGCCATATTGGAAGCTCGACTGTGACGATCGTGTTGGGAATCAGATCGAGAGTTCTTCTTCAAACATCTTGTAATACGCGTCCTCTAACGTCTCCAAGAAGAAGAGCCCCATTTGGTGACTGGACCTGAAAGTTATCAATTTTCTCCCTTGGGTGCTCGGTTCTGCTTCCACTAAGTCTGCACCGACCCCTCCTCAGTGTTCAGAGCCTATCGGTCGACCCCGACATCAACTGGCATCCCCGTCAGTCTTGCTTCGAAGAGGACTTGTCAACGGTTCCAACACCTCCAGCGGCACCTAATTCTGAGCTCGGGAACGACCATGGCAACCTCTGCTTCCTGCTGTTGGGAACCTGAAGCTATCAGATCCTAGGGTCTGCCACCTTGTTCAAGCCCCTACCCCGACCAGAAGCGGTGCCTGAAGAAATTTATAAAATTCAAGCATCATCGACATCCAGCTACGAAGAATCTCCAAGTGGTTTTGTCTGCA